>VYXF01007449.1:1285209-1335066 GCA_013397295.1 Polioptila caerulea
CCTTCCCACCCACCCCGCACCGAACCCCTCCGGGTGCTGCTTCAAGGAACGTATGGATATACCGTCTCTGAGACCCGTTTCCAAACTCCGTGCTCTTCTGGGCCGGATTTGCAAATGCCACAGAGCTGCCAACTTTTAAGATCTCTTTTCCTCTTTCCTCGTTGTGCTTTTGAATAATGTTGCTTTCACACAGTACCATTCCTTTCATCTCCACTTTTAAGCATCCCTCATCTGCTGCTGTTAATCCCGAGCCGTGTGTTGTTGGGATGCTTTGGAAGTATTTTGGCAAAACATAAATGTTTTTTATTCGAGACATCTCCATTTTAGCTAGAAGTGTTGGACTATAGGAAGGGCAGGCTTTTGTTTGGATTCTGTTTTGACATGTGTATCATTTTATGATCATATTCCTAAACTGCTGCTGTGCATTAAAATGACTTTTATTCCAACTGTGTTTTCCAGCACCACCCTGCAAAGAGGGGTGTTACCGTGTGAATTGCATGGCTTTGCTGCAACATTTATAGCAAATCCAAATTCAGATGCTTTAGTCCTAATGTTTATTTCTGTTTTGTAGGATTTCTCCTTTTTGTAAGTAGGACCAGTGCCCTGAAGGCTTTGCTACATAAACTGCTATCTGCAAAGGGCTATTGCTTACCTGATTCTACTTGAAGAAAATTGCTGTGAAATCTTTCTGAGAGCAGCATCTCTCTGGCATAGTTCTACTAGTATTAGGTGTGTTAGAGCCAGGTATTAACTCTTTTCTTTTTTTTTTTTTTTTACTCAAAGCCAAATAGACCTATTTTTAAAAATCTTTGACTATTTTATTAATGCAACATCTATGTTTTAATTAAGTTACATATCATTCTCTGTAAGTGCTTATAGTGAACCATTTAGGTGCTTCTCTAACTTAGCACGGTTGTGCTAAAATCTGGGATCAAGCAAGTTCACTTATTACAGAATGGCTTATGTAGCAGATGGTTTTCATCTAGTGTAGCTTTTCTAGTGATACCTTTAAATTAATGTAGGTCTAAAACGTTGCAGATTTTGCACTCCCCACCAATTCTCTGGAAAATCTATTCAGGATAGAAAAGGGAGATGGGGCCAGGCAGGAGATTACTAACAGTACCTCACATGCAATAAGGAATAAACCAAGGGGTAAAAAATTTAATTTTGTTAAAAATAATTTTGTTAATTATCTGGCTGGCTNAATCTATTCAGGACAGAAAAGGGAGACGGGGCCAGGCAGATTACTAACAGTACCTCACATGCAATAAGGAATAAACCAAGGAGTAAAAAATGGGCTTATTCTTTTGTTAATTATCTGGCTGGCTGGTCCAGCTCCCCTCAGTCTCCCATTTTGGCCCAGTTTTGATCTTTAGGTACAGGCCTGTGGGAATAAGATCACAAAACACTTGGCTTAATTTCACTAAAAAAAAAAAAAGAAGGAGGGATTGGGAATTGTCTTGGTGGGAGAAGTTTTTGTGAATCTGTTCCTGGTATGGTTTTAAGCACACACCCCTCACTCCATCCCCCAAATTGTAAAATTATGATAATTTCAAGTATAAGTGTGTTTATGTAGTATGCTCTGCGTGTTTCATTTTTCTTCAATAATAATAATGTTTCATGAACATAGAGGAGAAATTGAGTCTGTACTGCAATCTGGCCTTCCTGTAGTCTTCAGAAAGAATACCTCAGTTCCATGGTGGAAAGCTTTGTCATATTAAGCAGCCAGTACTGATTTAACTTTTCCAAAGCCATTGTTATAGGTTTTGTCAACACAGGACCCACAGCATTCTCAGTCCTTTTTAACTAATGTACAGAAAAAAAATTTGTATGGTCAGGAAAGCCTAATTCCATTCAGGGTTTGGGTACTGGAGGTGCAGTTTAACAAAACATGTGCACCACATCCCAAATGCACCCTCACGAGTCCTGTTGAACCACGTGAATTTTAGTGAAGTTTCCTAGGCTGTTAAAACCTTGCTTCTTTATTGGCCCAGAATGAGCATTATCTAGGTTAAGCTGACTTTCTTAGTGACTGTCTCCTGCATAAACCCACCTGGGACACACAAAATAGGTATGTGTCTAAGTCTCTGGAGGGGCCTGGTCCAGGAGGTGTGTGCAAGATCATGGTTAAATGCACACTGACAGCATGGAGCTCAGCACAAGGTGCAGCAGCTGGAGCTGCCGGAAAGTTCAGGGGCAAAGAAAGAAAAGAACTGCTGCTTTCTCATAAGCAATTTTTCTCATGAGAGCACTTGTCCTGGAAGTGAGTGATGCAGTTTCAATGTTCTCCTCATCAGAGGTGATATAAGCTCCCTTCTGCTTGCAAAGCAACCCTAACGACCAGAGATAAGGCTAAGGTGGAGGACACCCACCCATCCTGTTCAAGCTTGCCACAGTAAAGAAACAAATGCAAATCTCTGAGGGCCAGAGGCATTATAAACAAGAGGGAGCCTAACACTGTAGCTCAGGGGTAAAGGCATCTCCTGGATGGCAAGAAGCCTGAAGTCTGGGCCTGCTGGCCTGGCAGACTCACCCGTTCTTGAGGGTGAGGTTCACCTCACCTTATCTTAGCTATTTAGAGGTTTTATGTCTCATCTCTCTCTAGTCAGTGGGAAGAGAGAACAAGAGACACCTGCAGAGAGTGATTCATTCTGTGCCCATCTGACACCTCTCTCAGGATGGAGTCAATCTCCTTGCTGGGGGCCGTTGCTCGCCATCAGTTCTCAGCAGGAGCCAGACTACCAATTTCAGCCAGAAGCCTGACTTACAGATGCCAAGTGAGGTGGATTCCACTGTGGGTGACTAGTTTTTCTGATTCATCATACTCGAGTTTAGTCTTTAAAATCTGGGTATGTAGTCAAAGTTAGTTGAGTTCTGTCTCTGTATCATGGTCATTCCTTCTATTGGAATTCTTCTATTCCTTCTATTGGGGTGAAATGTCTTGGGATGAAGTTTTGCTGGGCCTGTAGAGCCTAAAGGCCATGTGGCCGTGTGTGTCCCTAGTCTGCACGTGTGGATCCTGGTGCCAGGTGTCAGAAATATAAGTGTGGAACTATCACATGTCATTTTGTGCACTTCTTTTGTGGATAGTCTAGCTGACTCGAGGCACTACACACTGCTTCTAAGGGAGGAGCTAGATGTGTAAAATATGCATAAAAATTGTTTGAAGATGTTAAAAGGCTACAATTGGGATTTTCAGAAAGCTGAAAGGCTCTGTATTTAAATCAAAGAAAGTGGAGTACTATGGAAAATGGACAAAGTGCATACTGCATTTTATGCACTTGACTACCCAGAAAAATCTGTCTCTAACATCTCAAACTGGAGGTTGGATGCCTTTAAGAATACCACCTTTAATACTAGCTCTGAAGAGATGAGCCCATAATTTTCAGTTCCAAAAAGCTATAGTTTTTACATTTTTGGGAATGTAGAATAGTGCTGTGGTGTACTGCAGCATAAATCCCAACTATGTACTTAATTGTTTCATCAGAGATCAGCAAAAGGTCACCCAGCTTTCTTATCAGATTACTGGAGTGCAAGGTTTTCTATTCTGATCTGAGTTTGGTGCACATATATTCTTTGCAAATGGATGATTCCAGGGAAAGACAATTTTAGTTAAAGGTCACCAAAGGCTTATTGTCCAGTCCTTTTGCAAATTTTAGATTATAGAAACAATTGTGGAAAATAAGTGTCCAATTTGGCAAAATTACAGTAATATGTTCTCCTGATGGGTTTTTAGCTGTGATTACAATTGGAGATGATGCCACCACATTGTTCACATCAATCACTCCATAAAGCTGAATGCCTTCAACTGTTCCAAAACACATGGCTGAGAAGCCCTTCTACTTCTTTTATCAAAGTACAGAGGATATATGACTAAATTTGGCAGCATAAAAATAATTTGAACTGGACTAAAATGAAATTATTTAAGGCCTTGAGGTATTGTTTACAGCAGAGACAAGAGATCTGAAAATATTAAAAGGATGCACAAACTTGTTGAAATACTTGAGCCAGAACAAAACATCTAGCTGGGCATCTCAGGTGTTCTCCATTGAACAATCAGAATTTGGACTTTTAGCAGTTTCTTTTTTCCTACCTTATCACTCTGCTTGTTTTCACTTCATTAGTGATAGTTTTGTGTTCCTTATTCCCTTTCACAGGTCTCTTCCTTCTGGAGATGGGATTCACCTCACTTGATTTATGGCATGTGTCTGGTTGATGTCTGCATCTAAGGCTGTCTTTAAAGCCTCTGTTTACAATTGAGAAAATCCTTGCTTCTGCTATGACTTATTTTCACCTAATACAGAAGTCTAAAAGCTTAACTCTATCCTTGATACTCTCTTGATTTCTGAGTCCAGACAGCATATGGTTTAACTAGACACCCTGGCCTTGATGTGGATGTCCCATGTCAGGGTTGGTTCTCAGACTTGACAATTCTCCACTTTCTTTTTTCATAGGTGTGTGTGAGTGTGTACGTGACCTGACATGTTTGCCAGTGTTGAGAAGAATGAGCTGTGGCTGATAGATTTAGACCAAGAAGCTTTTCTGACTGTGGTTTTACAGTCCACAATGTGCAACCTCTAGGTTAGATGCTCATAGTTGTAAGTTTTGTGCATTTCTGCCTGTTGTTAGTGGTGCAATCTACACCAGCAGGGCTGCATATTCCTTTGTGGCATAGATGGGACTTGGTGAGGGAGGTTGTTTCCTGTGGAAGCCTTACCTCAGTTGTAGAAGGTACACAAAGAAGGAAGATGCTCCTTAAAACAGCTGAATTATGTCCTGGAGGACTTAATCCATGTCTCTGTCACAAAGTTGTTTTTTTTTTTTTTTTTGTGAGATGATGGACAAGTCACTTTGAGCAGACCTGTGTCAGGAGACTGTTTATCACATGGGAAGTCCTTAATCCAATGGGATTTGTCCTTAAAGATCTAAATTATGATGAAAACACCACTTGAAGTAACAGGTCCCATCGATAACAAGTTTGGCAGCCAGAACTAGAATTGGTAGCCAGTACATTTTCTGACCAGCTGCTTCACATGTTATCACTGGTTTAAAGATAACAGCTTCTTTCTTTATTTATCTTTTTTTTTCTTGTTCTTGAAAACAGAATATCCTTTTTGAGGGAAGTACAGAATATATTCTAATAAATGTGGGAAAAGATTCTGGGGTGGCAGAAATACTAATTTTAATAAGGGGTATTCTGGTGTCCTTTCCAGTTTTTCAGGGCCCATAGAGAGATTCCACCTTTTGCTCTCCAGCTGGGAAATCACAAGGTGGTGCAGTGACAGTAGGGTGACTGCCAGAGACCAGAGAAAGTACCAGTCACAGCTGGATGAGGACTTGGAGCAGGAACAAGGAAGTCTAAGGATTAAAGGGGAACGGGAGAGAGAGAATTCAAGTTTCGGATTTCTTCATCAATTTAGATTTCTTTCATTTGAAATGTCAAGCTAAAATAAGCAACACTATCCAGAAAGTAAATGCTTCTGAAGAAGTTTCTTGCATTTCTGTCTCCTGTTAATACAACTTGTAAGGTAAACTGTGGTGATTTTAGCCCTAGTTAAATCAGTTTCTTAGGTTATGGGAGACACAGGTTCTGGGTTGATCCATTGAGGTTCTTAAAATCCTCAGATAAGAAACACTCCAGGAGTGGTCATCTGGGACATTCACCTGGTGCAATGGAAATTCTAAATTGCAGTCTGAACTGAGAAGAATGGGATATGAAGCCTTGGGTTTAGACAGGCCTCATAAGCATCAACTTCTTTGAGAATTTCCTGAGAAAATATTCAGGAGAATAATCTTGGTTTTCTTCTGAAGCGTGATTGTATTTCTCTTTATGTGAGCTTCTGCTTTGTTTTCAGAAGTGCTTTTATAGATTCTACTAAGGAAAAAATGTAATGGGAAAGTTTTTGGGATTTTTTTTATTGACTGGGTGGTTTTTTGCTGTAATGCAGATGCTCCTTTTTTAAACCTGTTAAAGGCATAGCTATCTGGGGGCATGATACTCTCTGCTTTGTACTAAGAGCAGCAACACACCTTGCAGAATTGTTTTAAGGAGCAGTCTGGATTGTGCCAATTTCTCTCTTTTCTGCTATTTTGGTAGTGTTTTGTGGAGTGAAGCACATGTATATAAGCTGCAAATGTACATTCCTGTATAGAATAAGCAGGCTGTCTGTGTGAATCAGCTGTTATGGGGGTGGCTGTGGGTAAGACATGAAACAGGCAGTGGAAACTCCTTTGGTGGAGACTCAGTAGTCTTCATGCTTTACACCTATGGGGCCTGATTCAAATCCAGTGGGACCCAGGAACACTCTCCCTGTCAGGTCACAGCTTTGGATTCAGCTTCAGGTGTGTTTGTGAATGTGTCTGTGGGATGTGGCTGGTTTTTGGCTAGTGTAACAGGTGCCTGTGAGAGCGGAGAGGGAATTTGTTTCACTGCTCTGGGTTGGCAAGTGAATTTTATCTAAAGCTTGTCACTTGCACATAGCCAGCCTGCTCACGTTCTAAATAGATTCTGCCCTCAGATTGTAAAGAACAAGATAATAACATTATGTTATGTACTTCAGAGCTAAATTATTTTAAAAGTCTGAAATTAGCAGATGAGGAGGAATTTATTTGCCAAATACATTTCAGAAGCAGCTTGGGAAACCTGTCAGAGCCCATCTTTAAGTGCTTAACTAGTGGCTGTTCAACTTAATAGCTCTGAAGAGTGCTTGCAGTATGAGGGAGACCAAAACAAAATCCCAGAATGCGGGAGATTTTCTTCCAAACAACAAAAAATGCCATCAATTCACAAACCTGATGGTTAAAGAGGAAAACCTGCATCTACAACCACTAACTTTGCCTAACATTCTCTGTGCTCCAGGCAAAAAACCCCCCTTGCTCTTTTTTTGGACTCTTTATCCACTCTTTCCAGCTCTATTAACCTATTGCATAGCTGAACATGACCCTTGCTCTGGTAGTGATGCCGACCTGTACCACACATTTGTCCTTTTACTGCACAGATATCTTCATGTTTTCCTGTGTCCTATCCTCCATGTGTGGGACAAAGGTCTGGAAAATTCTTTCCAGCCACTCACCTTCAAATCACTCCCTAAGGTGCACTCCACCCCTCATGTCTGTGGGGCTTTGCTGACTGAAGCTGGGCAGAGAGGAAGTTAAATTATTCTCTAGGCAGCCTGTGTGAAAACATGCTCATGTTATTCCTCCTGTGGATCTGCTGGGGACGACAAGGCCATGGTGCCATTTTAGTAGCCATCAGCTGTCACTGGAAGCTGACACAGACAGGAGCAGCTCTTGGCTCTGCTGGTTGTTACCTTCCCTTTCCTTCACTCCCAACTGGCCCAGTTTGCTTTTAGCCCCCGTGCTGCTTCCATCCTTCCTGGCTCTTGCACATCTGCAAGTTCAGCTCCTGTGCCTGGCTGAGGGACTAAGGCCGAGTCCAGCCTTTCAGGCTTTGTTAGCACATCTTGGCTGTAAGCACTGAAGATCTCTTTTGGGGAGGTGACTTTCTTACATATGAGGCCACAGATCTTAATCCTTCAGAGTGGCAGAAAGGCTTCCCTCCTAGCTGATATTACTTGCCCAACTCCATATGGAAGGGAAAGGCTTCCTAGCTAATCAGAGCTTCAGACAGGCAATTCTTCAAATTGTTTTAGGGTTTTTAATTAATTTTGTAGGCTCCAGCATCATGTGGCAGAGAGCCAGTGTCAGTCATCTGACAATAGTGTTCACCATCAATCAATAATGAGGGAATTCCTCTCCAGAAGCTTCTGTAACGGGTGAGTTTGCTGTTTGCAAAGCATCCTGCAACTTTCAGCCTAGCAGGTCTGCTGATTTTTAAGTTATATAAACAAAACCCAGTAAAATCCACATAGCCCAAAGACAGTGACTTCTGTTTATACTGTCCAGATCACAGATGCTGAGCATGAATGCATGAGCAGTCCTTTTGTATGGTGTTTGACACTTTCTGCGGCTGTCTGCACTGTTTTTTAATATACAGAATCCCTGATTCTCCACTGCCTTGCACCCTGTCTATTCATTCTCACCCCTGTGAAGTGAGGGTAAAACACTATCAAAACAAAATGGTACCATTTTGCATGTTTTCCACTCAGTTTGTTCAGGTGTAAATAACGACAGAAAGAACGGGGCAGAGCAGAACCTGACCTGCAGTCTGTCTCTCAGTGCGTCAGGGGTCTTAAAGCGGGGGGATGACAGAACAAACACAAGCTGTTACCTTGCCATTTTTGCTAATGTTTTAAAACCAGGCAGCTTGTGAGGATGACAGATGCAAAAGTCAGGCAGTGCTTCGTTCCTGTAGTCCTCACGTGATATATTCCCCTAGAGCAATGGAAGTGTTACCTGTGGTGTGGATGGGTGCTAATGATAGCTGGTATGGGAGCAGGGTTGTCAGTGAAAGTCATCTCTCTGAGTTGTTCAGCTGCTTCACTTAGGACTGGAGAAATAAAAATCCTTTGTACTTTCTGCTTCTTGCTGCATTACCTTGGCTTTTATGAACGTTTGTAAATGGAGAGTGAGCTCTTAAAGCTGTGGTAAGCCTGCTACTTTGTCTCCTGGGCCCTGGACATGAGCAGCACGCACATCTTTTTAACTTTTTAATTTTTTTTTGACATTGTAGTGATAGAAAACTGTACTAATCCTAATTGACTTTTCATCATCATCTAATACTGCCTTTATACAGCTCTGCAAGTAAACACCCATGCCTTCTTCCAAAAAAGGGTCTCTCTTTTCCTTCCCATCTTTCTCTTTCCACAAATCCCAGTGCTGACAACTTCCTTGCTTTCCAGAACAATATATTCGACCATCCTAGACTGTTCTGTTTTTACCAGGGCACAGAATTTAAGTATATTTATGATTTGTTCATAAGATATCGCTATTACCCCTTGTGGTATAATGTACTTCACCATTAATGCAGGAAAAATAATGTACTGCACCAAAAACAAACAAACAATCTACCCTCCCTTAAAAAAATACCCAAATAATCAAGAAATGTATATAGATGAATACTGGCAAGATCTGAATTGAACGAATGTTGCATGGGCTGTTGTAGTAGGTAGGAATAATGAGCAGAAGTTAGAGTCTCTTTGAAACCAGAACAGTAAATATTTTTGCTTATCATCAATTGAAATCTCAGCCTTACCATTGCATTAGCATTTCCACTCATTTTTAGAAACAGAGTGAATTTTCATGACTCATTTGAGTGCTCTTTAACTATTTGTATGCAAATGTGACTCAAACTTTCTCACAGTCTCATGCTTCACCCTCCTGTTGGAGTTCATGCACAAATGAGAGTGTGGTGTTCCTTTTCCTTATAAACCTTACCTTTCCTAGACTGTCTTGTGCCTTTCTCGCATTTGTGATAACATTTGAAGAAACACTTGTTCCTATAACTTCAGAATGGCCTTAAAATTGAATGACTCAAAAAGAGAAATAAAAAACTGCTCTGTATTGAAAGCATTTTGTTAAAATATTGTGTCCTCACATTTAAATATGAGAGATTTGGAAAGGAGTGCATGTTTACTTCTAACTTTCAGAAAAAAATATGCAAGTTCTGCCTTGAGAATGAGCATGAGAAAGTTCAGCTGAAAGGTAGTGTATCCATTGCTGTATGCAGAGATTTAGAATGAAATTGGCATCTCAACCACAGCTAGAATGAGCACAGCTGATGAGTAAATGGATATTGACTAAAATAAATACAAAGTGTAATGCCAGATGTGGACAATGTAGAATGCAGAAATCAGTAAACTGAGTAAACATCAGATTAAGGATTAGCCTTAATTGTGAGGAGTCAATTCCAATGAGTTTTTTTGCCCAAAACCAATTGAGGTATGTTTCTAACTAGAAGAGGAGCTGCCTAATCTGTCACTGCTTTCCCGTGTGAGGCTCATCAGCAACAGTCTGCTGCATATAACATACAGTTCCAAGGCTGCCTTTATTTATGAGTATATGTGACAAGGTTGTAGGCTTTTGCTGTAGCCCAGCAAATTTGGTTTGCAGTTTTTGTCTCCTTTTCCAGAATGCACCTTTCTGTTCTCCATAAACATCCATAAGACCTTCAATAGCAACATCCCTTACACTGCAATCACACAGGGTGTCTCTTGTCAGTAGTAGGGAATATGTTTTTACATTTCTGTCTCTCACAAAGTCCAAGTGACTAAAATGGAGTCTTGCAGAGTTGCTCATTCAGGACCAGGATTTTTGGAATTCAGATGGGACACACCACAGCATGGGTTAGGTTGTAAAGGACCACAGTGGGTCATCTGTTCCAACCTCCCTGCTCCTGCAGGGTCATCCTAAAGCACATTGGACAGATTTGCGTCCAGATGCTGCTTGAATATCTCTGGTGAGGGAGACTCCACACCCTCTCTGGGCAACCTGTTCTGGTCACTGGCACAGGAAGGTTGTTCTTCCTCATGTTCAGGTGGAACTTCCTGTACATCTGTTTCTCCCTGTTGCCTTCTTGGCACCACTGAGGAGAGCCTGCTTTCATCTTCTTGGCACCTCAAATGACACCGATTGTAGTCAGTGAACATCTAAGCTCAGTCTCTAGGGAGTGTCAAACCAGAGTCCCAAACTATATCTGCCTCTGAGTCAGTTCCATGGCTCAGCAGTCACTGACCATTAACTTAAGAACTGACACCAACAGATAAACACTGAAACTGTTTCTCTCATTCCAGCAGCTAATTTCCACCCTGTATAATTGGGACATTTTGCTGTACTGTGTCTTTCCAGAGTGGCCTGCTCACCCAGTACAGGGGTGGAGGCCCATGCATACCCAGCTGTGCACCTGCTCCAGTGCTGTGTAGCACCCTGCAGGTTCTCAGATGCTTTGCTTATTGAAATCTTTCATCTGTTTTTCTTTTTCTGATGTTTCTGCCATTAGTAAACAGCCCTCCACAGGTACCTGGGCTCTGCTATGGCTGCAGTTAATGCGGCTAAATAAGCTAAATGCAAATGAACTCAAATGTCTTGCTGACACACCTCTGACTGAGCTCGATGATCACTTGGTGATCACCTAAAGTTTCTAAATTGACATGAAATTTAGCAAGTTGCAAAAGCTGTAAACAAACTGTAAAGAAAAGAAAGTAGGAACTTGGTACTTGGTCCTGCTGCAAGTTCCAGACTGATGCATAACCTGCCAATGTCAACTTCACTGCAGGGTCATGTCTTATGAAGGATGCATTCCCTCTTTTCTTAATGCCAGCATCATTAGTAGTGCAGGTATATGGATCTCCTAAATTAATAGTGCAACAGATTGTTCCTGCTGCACTTAACAAGCAGTTCAATATAACAGACCTGAGCTAAAATATTCGCAAGTTTGTGAACTTCAAAGCAAACTTTGCTTCTTTTTAAAGAGTCTTACAAACAACTAAGCACATTTTCTCCCACCTCATCTTAAAAGAAATTACAGAAGAATATATACAGCAGGCCTGAAATTCCTGCCAGTCCTTCATCTTGATTTTCTTGGCATATCAGCAAGGAATCTAGATGCTGAAATTTACTGTTAATGAGTACCTTATTTCATGGATGTGTTATTTTTCTGTGCCCTAACACTTATCTGAACTGTTTGTGCTCTTATGGAGGGCCAAAAAAGACACCTAGAAGATAAATGCAGAAGTAATCACTGAAATAATCTTACTACTTTGGTGTTTAATTTTTAGTTTGGGAAATATGGGTAGTCTTTAGCTGAACTAAATTTCTATATTGATTTATGTATCTGTGGATTGTAATCCTGCAAATTATCTGCAATCTTAATTTCAAGGGTCTTCTGTGGCTTGTGGTGGATTAAATGTAGAGGCAGCAATGATTAGGGAGCTGTTGGTCAATGCAAACAATAGTGGCAGGTAGTGATTTGGTTTGAAACAGTGTGGATGAAGTATATACCTAAACACAAATATCAATTGGAAAGCAAAAATTTAAAGAAGTAGCAAGTAAGCAGCCATTCCAGAATGGAACAGATGAGAGGGAAGCTGAAAATTCTTGCCCAGAAATGAGAAAAAGCCCCAAGCCCCACCAGCAGTAGACAGGAAGGATTGAAAATAGTGAAACAAAAATTAGAAATTTTGTACATTTACCATTGATTTCTAAGAATCCCTAAGTGACTGTTGTTGGAAGCTGAACTACAACCAAGGGAGGTGAAAAGTCAAAGGACCCTTTTTGGGGGAGAGAAAAAGAATGTGTTTGCTCTTTGAAAGAAAACAGCAAAGATACCAACTGGTTTTATCAGAACAGAGTTGAATGCTGTGAGCTATGGAGCGAAAATAAAAAAATCAGTGTTTTTATCATGTTGTGGTCCTAAACTTACACATGTGATTCATATGATGTTTTACATTCTGTAAATTGGATGTTTATACTTAGGAAAATTTTGAAGATTGAAGACTCAGAAACATCTTTCCTCATTCCTCCATTGGAAACAATGTTGCCTTCATATCCTGGGATTTTGTGACTCAAATTCCAGCTACTTCTAACTGGGAAAACCTGTGGTCTCCCCGGGTGACCTGTCCCTGCATCCGCTTTCTTACTCCTCAGTTTGAGAAACAGATCCTTGCTCAGCTGTGCTGGTTTCTGTCCTGCTTTGCCTGATTACCTGCACACTGGGATTGAGAGTTCTTGTATTATGAGAAAAATGGCCTTAAAGAGCTGCCAGTTCTGTTTAGCCCCTGTGTGCTTAAGGCCAGTTCACTCTGGCACACTTCAGGGTCTTGACTTTGCTCCTCACCAGGCTAGACCGTGGTCACCACAGCTCAGGCTGCCTCCAATCTTAATTGATTTTGTGAGCTCATCCACACTAATGAGCACCAGGTCCAGTAATGCCTCACCTCTGATTGCCTTGTCTAACATCTGGACCAGGAAGTTGTGCTCCACACACTCCAGGAGTGCACTGCACTGCTTGCAGCCAGCTGTATTGCTTTCCAGGTTGAAATCACCCATCAGGATAAGAGCTTGCAAGTGTGATGGCTCCTGTATGTGAAGCAAAAAAGCCTTGTCATCAGGCTCCCCCTGGTCAGGTGTCTAGAGTAGACCCCCATCACCAGGTGTCCTTTGGTGGTCCTGTCCTAGATTTTTACCCACAAGCTCTCAACCTGCTCATGGCTGTTACTCAGCAGCAGCTCTTCATAATCTATCCCCTCCTTAACATAGGGTGCAAACCCCTGGCCCCCCTTCCCAGCCTGTATCTTCTGAAAGGCTTGTGGGCCTCAGTTGCCATGCTTCAGCCAAACGTGACAACTCGTCCTACCATGTTTCTGTGATAGCAATTGGGTTGTAGTTTTCTAATTGCACCGTGGTTTCCAGCTCACCCTGCTTCTTACCCATGCTGCCTGCATTAGTGTAACTGGGCTGTTGATCTCTTCATCTTTTGGGAAGAGCCCTGTCCAAATCCTTTGGGATGATTTATAGGTGTTTCCCTGCTGTTGCTTCCTGGTTCCTTACTGACACCTGGTAGAGCATCCCCTTCCCCACTGAATCTATTTTAAAGACCTGGCTAATAAGTCCTACCAGCTTGCTCCCCAAAACCCTTGTGCCCCCCTCTGCTGTTGACATGCCCAGTCTCTCGAAGACACATCCCAGGTCATAGAACCCAAAGCTCTGAGCATGGCACCAATCTTATGGCCAGTCCTTCACCCTATGCACTTATTTCACTCTGCCTGGGTCCCAGTGCCCTACTGGGAGGATAAAAGAAAACATTACCTGTGCCCCAGATCCTTTCAATGTCTTTCAGAGGGACATGAAGTCCCTTCTGATATTTTGGAATCTGTCACAGCTTCAGTTGATCCTACATGAATCCTCAGCTTTTGCCAGGCTTGGAGGCCCTTTTGTGGCATCCCAAATGTAGGTCTCTGGGTTGGCAGCAAACCTCTGTGTTAAGGCAGCCTCTCTTCTGAGTGGCTAGCAAAGCTGTTCTTCATGTTGGAGATTTTTTTCCAGCTCATTAGTGTAACTGGAATTAACTGATTATCTTGCTGTGTCAAATCCCTGAATAGATGTGAAGTAGATGCTGTTTCATCCAGGGTGGGATGCACTGAACAAGGCTGCAAAGTTCCTTTACAAACTCCTGTGGTTCTTATTCCAATAAAATTGTGTTTTCATTTGCTTTCATTTATTACAACTCTAGTAAATGTAATTGAGGAACAAAGGGAATTTTTTTCCTGTCTCATGTAGTGTCACTGAATTAAACCATACTGCACCCATACGGAAGTTGCAGGGGAAAGCACTGTTACAGGCATGCAAGAAGGAGCTAGAATACAAATTTTTACCTGCAAGTCTTGGCTGAAGAGGCAAATTTACCTCTTTAGTTCCTCCTTATCTTCTGGCAGTTAGAGCAGTCGAGAGCAGAGCTGGCAGCTCTGACCAAGGAATGAACACCATTCTAACCAGGTGCAAGTGTCCTACTTCAAACCAGCAGTCTTTTCCCTCCATCACCATTACCTTTGGCATACATCTCCACAGGTTTATAGGTCAGTGGCAGACAAGGAGATACGGCATCAAAATCTCAGAATATTGGGTGTAGTCATTGTGTGAGCTGTTCAGGGAGATGGTTGTTTGTATACTGGGTTAAAAGACTTTCAAGCACCATTGCATTGTTCTTCATAGTAGCCTCTAGGAAGAAGCAAGTGGGGGAGATGCATAATACCTAATAGATAAACAATCCCTTTGCAAATATTGTGGAGGCAATTGCAACACAATGCCATACATCCATGCCCCAGGCTACTTTAAAACAGCTATTTGTGAATAAAGAGGTCTAAAGAGCACTGAATAGTTAAAAAGCTCTTTCCAAGAAAGGATGAGATCAGTATCAGTAGGTGTCCAAACACAGAGAATGGCCAACTTCTTTAGCATTTATCCTCAGACACAGAGCAAGTGCATCTTCCTCACCAGCAGTGGGGATTTGTGTCCCCTCCCCCTGCCCTCCCCTGCTCCCCAAGGGGCCGGTCAACACCTCAGCTCTCTGCTATGCAGGACAGCTTAGCTTTCACCAACTTGGAAACTCTGCTGCCTGGAAAGGAGGAGACCTACTGTGCTGTGGAGACAGCGTGTGTCATTTCTAGAGGATAGTGATAACATTTCCTCTTCATAACTGCCTGGTGCCAAAGGGAAGCAGAAAACTTTGGTAGAAACCATCCTTTTGGTGTGTGAGGCTGCTACAGCAGAATTACCAACCAGGACTTGAAGCTCGCCTGGGCGTTGCTCTCAGTTCCACATTTTTTCTGCAGCAGTTGTTGCATCAAGGCCCAGCACCACTTCACAGGATGGAGTCCTGTCTGAATTCAGAGGGACCAGAGGGCCTGCAGGTAGACTGGTATTTGTCTTTGCTCTGTATGCCCTGTGTCAGCAGTTAGCATTGTGTTAGATGCTAGAAACTTTAGTTAACTTGAAAGCCAAAGCATGAACAAATGGAGTGGGCTGACTCTGACTCACCAGCTGGTTTTCATGGATAGGTAAAACAAATTTATTGTGAAAAGGGTATTCTTTTGCATAATCTACTCTAGAAGTTCCATATGTTTTTCTTGTGCAGAGTTTTTTTGCAGATGTTATTTATTCTTCATTTCTTTCTATTTTTATACCAGCATCAAGTCTTTTTTTCCCCTGTTGCCAGAAGTATTTTAGAGATGTTGTTCATGTTTATCAAGTGCTTCTTTATTCTTCTTGGGGCTGTTGGCATTTATCCCAGGTCAGGCTTGGATGCACCCTGGGTGAAGTTTCCGAGTAATTGTGCTGGTGAAGCTGTCACTGTACTTACAGCTCTCTAGCCCTCTGGAATTACAAGTATAGAAGGAATATCTTCAGACTTGGACCTTTGTATTCTTAAACATTACAGACATAAAGATGCCAGGATTAAAGACATGTTTGGCTAATCCTGCTAATAATGAGTTAATTCACCTTTAAGGAGCATATGTGTTCTACCAGTATCTTTTGTTGCTACTTTTCTGACTTAGTAACTAACATACATCTCAAGAATCATGATGATGCACCTCTCTGCAGTAAGCACGCACAAGGATACTTTTTCCCAGGAACTAATCCAGCACAGATGCTGTCAGCGACTATATGTGGTCTCTGATACCCAGTTGGAGCCCCCCCATAGAACAACCATGAATTGTCACTCACTGATAAAGTGTGTTTTCTAATACTGGAGACACTATGAAATTTTTGTGTCAGATGAAAATAAGATATCTCTCAGTTTCTGCTTCAAAGCAGTTCCTTGTTCTCGATGACTTGGTCTTATGCTCCATCTACCTTGAGATGGCTTTACTTTGAATTGCAGATCTCTGGTTGATGCCAGTTTTGGTTAAGTGTGGCAGTTATTGTTTCAGTAGAATGAACAAACACTAAGCTCTAGGATCTGAGTGGTGGCTGAATGACATTCACAAGATGTAAAAAAAGAACTTTACAATGACACTAGTTGGGTCAGACCAATGTGCAGCTGCCCAGGTGTTGTGTCTCTGGAAGCAGAAACAGGAAATGTGATTTAGGGAGACCATACTAGCCTGGTCACTTTCTGCAATTCATTCTTCTTCACTTCCCTCCCATACCTGGAGCAGTTGTGTTAGGGATATTAGACTGTAGCCCTCCTTAGCCCTTTCAGCCTCTGCTTATGGACTCATGGCCCATGAAATTATCTCACTTTTTGATCCCACACCTGCAGTTTCCCTCCTCACCCTTCTGCATCAGCAGGCTCTAGAGGTTCAGTAGATGCTTTGTAAAAAAGTGCTTTTACCTCTTTAAATCAATCACTCACTGATTTCATCAAGTGACCCCTGGTTATAGAATTGCAAAAGTTGTGAAAGACTTCTGCTTTGTGATTCTAGAAACTTTACTTATATTCCCTCTCTCAGCTAGCTCCTCATCAAATTGGAGCTTTAATCTCTTTTAGACAATTATTTCTTCTTAGAGCAACAGTTCTATCCCTTTGATTGTTTCAGTTGTCCCTGTCTGCACGTGCATTAACTCTGTCATATCTGCCTTGAGGTGCTGGGACCAGCATTGTGAAGAGCAGGCAGGAGGGGTACCACAGAGAGTTTCTCTAAGAAGAGCTTTTGATCACTTGTCCCATGCACCCACTGTCTGTTTGTAAGCCATGCTGCTCCCCTCTGGCTGAGGCACTTGGATGGATGTTATGCTGGGGTGCAGAAGGGGAATTGTGTGTGCTTTATCTTTCTGCACCTTTCTGCTTTCCACTTCAAAATGCCAGAATTTACCAGGACACAGTGTTAACTCATAAAAAAAAATTGTAAGCATACATGCAGGCCAGAAGTGAAATGTATATTGACAGACCATCTCAAAAACCTACATAACTGTAAGTTACAGACTGATCTCTTCAGTTAGCACAGGCCAACCTTGGACACACACATCTGTAATGATACCCATTTTATAGATCATATTTGTTCAAGTACATTATTGCTACAAGAAAGACATAGTTTTCCAATAAAGCTACCATGTGTTTTCATATCAAGGCAGTATCTACATATTTATTGCAGATGAAGTATTGTAGAAATAAACTTTCTCATATTTATCCCTTAAAAAATCTTAAACCATTGCAGTTAAAGCAAAGCTCATACCTATGATGAACTGAAGGAAACTTTTTGAACATAGTTGCCATTAATGCAAACTATCTTTAGCAATTTTTTGTATCGATGGATTTACAATTTTTTGGTTAAACAATTTTTCATTCTGGAATATTTCTGAAGCCAAATCAAAATTTCTGATACAAATTTAAAAAATTGAAGTTCAACTTGTATATGAATAGTTTGGACAGCTCTGTCTGCAGAAAAATAAACATAGTAGATATAAATTAAAAGGGGACGAAACAATCTGAGCTGGGAAGAGTGCAAGCTTATTTCCTTGGTTGTGTAGGAGTCTTGTTAACCAGTATGTAATGCATAGTCATGTAATAAAACATGCTAGACATTAAAAGGCAAAAACCCAGTTCACAGATGTTGTAATGTTATGAGATAATTTTAGGGAGTGAATGGGGTGAAAAGGCTGGATTTGTTAGAGAGGAAAATACCTATGGAGGCCTTTTCTGTGAGCAATACCATGACTTCATTACCATGTCAATTCTGGGAAAAGGCTCTGATTTAACACAGCAGTTGGCTGGATCCATATGGAGCTGATGAACCTCTGAATGAATAGTGAATGGAAAAACTGCTGGAATCTGCCTTCAGCTTTGTTCCCAGGATG
Source organism: Polioptila caerulea (assembly GCA_013397295.1). Classification (NCBI taxonomy): domain Eukaryota; kingdom Metazoa; phylum Chordata; class Aves; order Passeriformes; family Certhiidae; genus Polioptila; species Polioptila caerulea. The sequence continues at coordinate 1,303,402 of VYXF01007449.1, forward strand.
ACCAATGTAAAAGGCCTAAGAGCAATACTGCACAGATGGTGTAAAGAGGTAAGAAATCTGCAGGGTTTAGTTTACGTTTTCTTATCCTACACTGTTTGGGGCTTTATTTTTTTAACCATGTTTCTGTAACTTCAACTCTATTTGCTTAAATGTCTTCACTCACAAAAATGTAAGAAAAAGAAAAGCTTTTGGGAAATTAAATTAATTAAAAAACATATGTAGCAGTAAACATTTACATAAAAATACAATTTAAAACGTTGAATTTTGTATGGTATAGAAGTAATTGAAAGAGTAATTATGAAATCTTGAAAAACAAAAAGATAGTTAAAAGTTTAACAAAGAACTTTGGAATTACTTGTTCAATTCACCCTATGTTGTGGGAATATGCAGATGTTCACATTTACACAGTCATGTATGTCCACTAGGGTTACATGCTTTTATAGTCTGAAGCATCATCACAAGTGCCAATACAGTAAATCAAAAGACTCTCTGGCATTATCTAGTTTCCTTTCTGGCTTTAAAAGTTAGAACAGATGTCACAAGAGAGGACAAAATGGATTTTACCCACCGAGAGAAGCTTTTCTTGCCATCATTAATAGGAGGCTCCTTGAAATGCTAATGTACACAGTTTGTGTTGCCGGGTTTGCATAGAGATGGTGGGAAACAGCTCTGATCCCAACAAAACCTTTTGTTATTAATCAAGAAAATCTGCTCTTCTGAAACAGCAAAGCACTAAAATGGTGTGGCTACTTGCAATGCAGAGATCTCTATAGCAATCTCCAATGAACAAAAATGTAATAAAAACTGTTCAGCACTTCTACGAGATACAGCACATGTAGCAATTTATTGCAGTGATTTTGCATACACCTTCTACTTTCCTTTGTCGTTCAGCATGAGTATTTACAGTGGAAAGATTACATCGTTTCTGTATTTTTTCCAAATCTCCCCTCTTAAAAAATCTTATTTCATTTAATAGCAAATCTAAAAAAGCAAGCTTGAGGCAGGAAGAACTTTGAAAAGCAAGCTTTTCTTCTTGGAAATACTCTATCACAGAGCATGAGTTTCTGTTCAATTTGATTTTAATACTATGTAAGATATTTTTACTTCATTAGAATATAGGATTATGAGATCTTATGAACATATTTTGAGTACAAACATACTCTGCAATATTAGGACTAGTATGTTCTTCCTGTTGCAAATGGGATTTAATAATTTTTCATAATCTTTAAGAGAAGAGGTTCAGACCCTGACATTGCTTTGTGACACATGACCTTTTACTTTTAAGTGATACCAGTGCATTAAATCACAAAGTACTGACTGCTTCACTGCAACATTCAGTGCCTTGTACAGGATGCCTCAGCAGAAGCTTTCTTCCCCAAAAGTATTTGGGGTGTGAATAAAAGCAAAAAACTAAGGAAAGCCTGAATTAAAATATAAATTATTTGTCTGGTATTACTCATCACTAAAATCTCTGACTCAATTTCTGATCAGAGTTACATTAAATTCCCCATCAATTTATTGTATACCAGTTCCACAACACATTAATGTGTCTTTTCACAGATTCATTGTACTGCATGTTACATATATGGGTACAAGAGAATGAATTAGGGATGAAACATTAGCTCAGAGTTTAAGTCTCTTTCAGTTTCTTTGCCTCTGTTTATCTAAAGCAGATAATTATATTTTGCATTGCCATAGGTCATTGCACTTTTATTCTATTATGATGGGGTTTTTTTTGGTTTTTGGTTTTTTTTTTGTGATAAGCAGATAATAAAAGTAAATAAAAATACCATGTTATAATTCATGCAAGGTGTTTGAGATGATTGTTGTGTAGGTATGGGATAGAACAGTATACACTATAAATTTTAAAATGGGAATGTCTATTTGTTCATAGCTTTGTCTGATACAAATTTGGTACAGCCAACAGGAAATAAAGGAGTGGGGTAAGAGGAGATAACTTAGGTGAAAAAACCCGAGTGAAACATCACCAAAGCCATCACTGAGGACCTGTTTCAGCAGCAGGAAATACTGTAATGGGCAAGCAGCGAAAAACAAAGCTGTAAGAACAACTTGGATGTCACAAGTGCCTTTGGCATTGTAAGAGGTCTAAATGAAATGACCAGGGCTGTCTCTGGGTGCTTCCTACAAAAGGATTATCTGTTCTCTAAGTTATGATGTATAGAGTTTTTCCCAGTCTCCATTTTCCTTTCAACTTTACAGTTAAACTTCTGATTTCATGAAAGTTGCATTTCAAAGGGGCCCCATGTGCAGGGTGCAGCCCTGGGCCAAAGGGTCTCCACCACCTGTGCTGCTGTGAGCACAAGACCTCTGCTCCTGCGAGTGTGCCCAGATGGAGTCACATGAGGCAGCACTGAAAATGCCAGTTTCCAAGGAGGGGATACTTTTCATCCAAAATAACAAGCAACAGCAACAACAAATCCTACCAAGCATGCTTAGTGGGACCTGCAAAGGCTTTTGTCAGGGACTAATGACTTTGACCTCACTGTCCGATCCCTCAGCGCAGAGCTAAGGAGGAAGACTGTTTTTCCAAAAACTTTTGATTAGGAGGGCTGAGCTATCTTGTGCCAACAAAATACCCTGCAGCTCTCTTGTCTTAAGACTACTGACAAAGTAAAGCCATTTGAGTAGAAAAATACTGAAGGGATATTGTTCTATGTAAGACTTTTATCTACCTGTAAAGTTTCAGTGATTCAGAAAAGGAGGCTGTTTTTTTGTGTTTTTTTTTTGTTTTTTTTTTTTTCAGAAGTGTTATACTTAAAACAGCATCAAAACTTTGCAGAATTTCAAATGCATAGATTTCAGCCAGGCTGGAAATGTACAGTCTAGATTCTGTTGCTAAATTATGAGCTAAGATGCTGTATGGTAGCCTGAAATGTATCCATGAAAGGGTTTTCAGATAAACTGGTTTTTAAACCAGTGTAAATTCTTTTATGGACAGTCAACCGTGAAGATTTTCATCAAGGATTAAATGTTAACTGACTACTTCCCTGTACGGTCCCTACCAAATTTTGTTCTCACTTCCTCTGGTCCTGGGTATCTTCAGTGCATTTGAAGTGGTTATTCTAAATTTGTCCCAGTGTAACAGACCAAAATTTAGCTTTAAGAGCCTCTTGGAGGAGCATTGCCTTCTGTTGGTGGGTTTATAGATTTTTGGCTGAGAATCTGGAATAGGTGAGCAGTCCAATTCAGATGTGAATGCTTTCTCTACACTGCCTCGCAGTGAAATCCCCTTTTCTTGTTTTTCATGTACTGAAAAATTGCTGTGAATGGATGTAAAATCAGATCTCTTCACTTGTGCCTTTAGTAACATTTTATGGCCAGCTTAAATAGATAAAGTGCCAGAAATCAAGTCCCACTTTCCACATGGGAATCGCTGTTCCTGGTGGTAAGCGTTTATAAGATCAAATTCCTTTTTGTGGGGTAAAAATAATACTTTTAAAAGTCAGGCTGTATATGTAAATTATTTAGGGATAGATCTTCAGTGAGGTTTCTAAAACTAAGCAAGTATTTACGATATGAAGTTCTTCAGGCTTTAGAGTACTGTATATGGGCAAACAGCAAAAAAAGGTCAATCTTTTTGAATATTTAAATTGGTCCCCAAGTTACTTTGAGTCTTATATCATTTCTGCTTTCTCTGTTTCTTTTTCTTTAAACTTCCATAGTCAGGTAGCACCCTGCAAACTGCGTAGATTCCAACACCTAAGATAGCCTTTTAAACCCTGCGGACATTAAACTACTGGAAAACAGATTGGGTTGGTGAAAATAAGTGCGCATGTTCTCACAGAACCTGAGAAAATCACACCTTTACTTTGTTAAAAAATCTGTTTGTGCCACTCCAGTAATCACTTCATAACTGGTGGGAGAGCAGAACATATGTCTCAGAAGTGGTGGTATATAAAAGCCTCTACCTCTAATCCTATTTTCTTTAACAGAAAAAAAAAAAGCAACAAACCCCCCCAACCTTTTCAGTATGTCATCTGTAAAATCGATGCCAAGGGTTTTCTGCTTTAAAATGCTAAGACATTTTGTGGCGATTTCTGTGAAACTCCTTGGTTAATCCTTTTGCAGTTTTCTTAGCAAGCAGAGTCCTGAAGAAGTAAAGCAGTGTCAAGAAGGGTGTTGTGAATGGCTTTTGTAGCCCTGCTAAAGCTAACGAATCCTATGTGCCTGCTGCTCCCGGAGCATTTCTTGGTTAGTGGTTCATGAGGGCTGAACTCACCTCTTTTCAAGTTTACCTTTGGGACTCTGTGCCAGTGCAGTAAATATTAGGTAACAGGATATTTACAGAGGGGTCATTTGCATGGAGAATGGATGGGACCTGAACATTGATCTGCTGGACAGGAGAGGGAAAAAGAAAGAGGCTCCTTTTCTTTCAGAGCATTGGTTGTTAAATTGTCAATGGCACAAATGCTGTAATATGTGGCAAGGCTGCTGCTTGAAATAAATGTCGAGAAGCAATCTCAGTCTAGGGTTACAAACATAAAGAGATGATGGCAGTTTAATATGTAGTCTACAGGACAAATGTATCCCACTTTAACACCATTGAAACCAGCATGGTGACAGGTTGTGCCTGGGAGGCTTTGGTCCAGCAGTGTCCAAATTAAATGTGAAAATGCAAATTAACTGCTGACATTAGACACAGGGGTCTCGGGAAGGTTGTTTTTGTCAGGATTCAATTGCTCTTTCATCTTCCTTACAAGCTCCTTTCCTCTCCTCCCTTCTCCCATCTTACTAATCAGCAAGGTCAGAGGATTGGAGGTCCTGCCAAGCCTGTGCTAAGCCCCAGGGCTGTTCACTGATCAGCAGGTTCCCCAAATTGCTTCTTTTGTTCCCAGCCATGACCTCATCCTTCTGCTGGTTTCATGTAGGCTAACGCCGGGCTCTGCATCTCTGAAAGGCAGCACCTGCAGTGGTATCTTGTCCTTGGCACTGTAAGGCTTCAGGTGTGACCCAATGCATAAATGAAGGAGTGACTTCCACCAGAAACCACATCATGTACTTTTAATCTTCTTTCCAGCTCCAGACATGGGTTCTTTGGTATAGGCCAATAAACAGTCCAAGGATTCAAAACTTACCTTTAAAATTATGCTCTATTAAATAAATCTCTTTGAGCTGATACAGGGCACATAACTCTAATGCACAGTGGGAGTTAATGGATGTATATTACGTGGAAATGAAACTATTTGCTGTGTGTATTCATCATTTCTAGGCAGTTATTTATTCAGGTAAATAAGATTTTGCTAAGCAGCACTCAGCTATGCTTAACCTTTATTAATTAAAGTAATACTTGGTGTGGTACAATTTCTTAGAGTCAAGCCAAAATAGCATCAAAAAGAGTAGGTAGAATAGACGTCAGGAGGATTATAGCATTTACATTCTGGTGATGATTATATATTCTAGATGCCAGATCAGATTGCATTATAAAATTCTAAAATAAGAAAATATTGTACCTAGTTCTATAAGCCATTATTTTAAAGCAGATCTGGTTGAAAAGTAGTGGCTGTTTAGCTTTGGAATAGCTATTATACAGCCTTGCACTCTGATCTTTTCTGCTTCTTTCACTTTGTCTTTGTTCTTACTCAGAGCACAAGAAATAAGTCACCAATTTCTGCACACATTGTGTACAAAGAGTACTTATTCATATTTATCAGAGCATCATACAACCCTTCTTCTACCTCTCCCTCCTTTTCAGGTAAATTCTTCTTAGCAGCTCATTCCTGTTTGCTCCTGGTGATTTGCAGTGCCTTGGAAATTCTCATTAAATGCTAGCGACTAACATTTAAAAAAAGAGAGTAAAGCAGAGTTGTTTGTCTTGCTGTGTCTTTAAATCTGACCTTTATTGTTTAAGTTGCATTTGAAAAAAAAAAAGGTGCCAAGTTGTTGAAAGATGAGTGCACTCCATTATACTGTGCTCTGGGAAGCACTGGGAAAATCCCATTGAGGCAGGAACACCAGCCAGTGTTTACAATGCTACATTTTAAATGCATATTGGAAAAACAATGATAACAACATGAATTTCCTGCATCTAAGATTTCTATAGTTAAGAAAGCAAAATTACACCAAATGCCAGGATTTCTTTTCAAGAGCAACCTACTTCTCCAGTGGTTGCAATGAATCATGTTGTGGCTTGAGAAGGGAAATCCTCTCTGGCTGTGTGCTGGTGCTCCTGGATCACTCCAGGCACGTGTGCCCAAGTGTGGACATGGCTGGAAGAGAGGCTTTGAAGGAATGCAGCTCTTGTCTCACCTCTTCTGTGTTTCCTCTGACTCATGCCCTGGTTTTGTGGTGGATTTCTTCTCTGCTCCCCATCTAGTATATATATTCAGAAATTCAAACATATATAAATATATACAGACACATGCTCATTTTTCTTTACTCCAGGTTTCTTGGTGAAGGGAAAGATCATTTCACAAGAGTTGGATACTGGGCTTGCACTCAAAGCCAGTCAGGCCTGCAATAGTGGTGGTGGTACTGGAAAAAGATGTTATTTTGCTGGGGGAAAATGAAAATTAGAAACAAGAGGATCTCAAATAATGAGAGCAAGCTTAGCGTGCAGGAAAACTTGGAACTTTTCTAAAAGGCATACTGAGTCAACTGGAAACCAAGTTACTATAGTCTAGAGCTTATTTGAATGACATTTGTGAATCTTTTTTTCCATTAATTGTTGAATAAATGACTCAGAAATATATTTGCCCCTCTTTGACGAGCTTCATGTATGGTTGAATAGTCTTTTCCAAATAAATTATTCATAAATTTTGAGCAGTCATTGAGTAATTTATTCAATATATTTTTTTCATTATATACTCCTCTATCCCATGGACTGTGAGTGAAACTCTGACTGTATTAAAGTTAGTGAAAACATTCTAAATTATTTGACCAATGCCAGGACTTCACCCAATTCAAAGTCTTTTGAGAGCTAAGTGTTGCATTTACTTACAGAACCTTGGTTTAAATATTAGTGGTAAACTTACCTGTGACTTTTTCAATGTGCAGAAAAAAAAGGAGCAGGAATTACTTCAGCTTTTATTAATCTAATTAATTTAAATTAAAAATTGACTCGGGATATGTGAATGCACAATCAAATTGTTTGGTTTTTTTTTTATTTCCACAACGCAGTATTTCCTGTCATCTAAGTCCCAGTTTATGATGAGTGAAATCACTACAACAATTGTTGAAGAAGTCTCAGGTTCTGGCTGGTTTTCAGCTTTTTTGGTGATTTTGGCTTTTTTTTTTTTTTTTTTTTAAATTGCAGCAATCTTTGAAAATGTTCCGAGTTTGGGTTAGGTTTAACTGTTATCATCGTTGACCAGATAGAAATTGTTAGGGTGTTTCCACAATTCTGGAAATAAGTGTAATTTATTTTATTGTGAATTTATTTGCATTTTACTACTAGTTTTGGCAATTATAATACTCCAGTCTTAATTCTCCCTGAAAATATGACGTGAGTCTTCACTTCCTGTCTTAAATTTGTATTGTGTAACTTCATGCAATTAAGGCCTGGCTGGCATTATGCCATTGTTCGTGGGTGAAATTATTCCTATGTAAATACTTCATTTTGTGCTGTTAATTGGCAAATGGTATAGAGTGCTTTGGGATCCATCTGGAGAAAAGTTACTACATATGCTTATGATCATTATTACTGTGTTATCTTGTTCCTTTAAGATACACAACTGCTTTATTATTTGCTGAGCTCCAGGAGAGTGCTTGGTACTGTACAGAGATACAAAGAGAAAATGCTACTGCCCATGGAGCCTACAATAGACTTGGCTGAGTGAGACAATAGGTATTGAGCTACACGGGTTCAATATCCACATTTCTTATTAACAGAGATTTAAAAATCTGTCTGTAGTATTATGATTAAAATACTTTGTGGGAGAAATGCCCTGCAAGTGAATGATAAAAGAGGAGAAAAGTAACTTGGTGAATAACAAAAGAGAGAGCAAAGCCTAAAAGAGAGGGGCAGAAAGATGAGAACAGGAGAAGGATTCACATGGGCCAATTCAGAGATAGCTTGGAAGGAGGAAAGAGAGATTGGGAAACTCGTGCTGTTTGACAGATATGATAGAGGGAGGGAAGGGAGTAGTAGAGGGAGATAAACTGGTAGAGAACAAAGCAGAGCAGTGATTTTAGTGCTGTGATTTGTATTGGGGAATGTGGGTTGCATAATAGGAAAATGAGGACTGCTGATGACTGGGGATGGAGAAAAGGAGAGATGAAGATGAGCTGGTGAAGAATAAAAGTGTTAGTTGTAGTTTTGAGAGTCTAACAAAAAAGACTGGATAACTTTTTTGAGAAAAGAGATCTTTTTGAGCTAAAAGAATATTAGAGATATTTAGAGATAAAGACAATTCAGAGGTTGACATTCAGACCAATCAGATGGTGTGATATTGTAGGAATAGATTTCACTGAAATTTCTCTGAAAAAGGAAGAATTGAGATAAAAGGCTGGGTTTAGATGTGGGTAACTTAAAATGTGGTAACCATTTCAGAAGCTGCCAATTTATTAATTAATGAATTTATTAATTTGTTTTAATCTCACTCAGACCTTTCTCTATAGCTGGAAGATACAGCCAGGCCTTATCCTCAGAGGTGAAGTAGGAAAAATCTACTGAAATTTTATTGTTTAAATATTTTGATGGAAAATAATTTTGTTTTCCTCTGTTGCTGAAAGATGTTGCTGTAACTGAAGGCCCTGATCAATAAAGCATTGAGAAATCTGTGCCTTTGGAAGCACATATGGTAAGAAGGCGTCATACAAGATACCAAACTAGAGCCTGATAGAACTGAGAACCATTTCTACTTTTCTATAAGTGTGTGTTGGGGTTTTGGACAAGTCAGCATTTCTGTGTCATTTCTTTGTACTTAATGGACATAACAGTTTATTTCTGTTCATCATTCTGTTCATTCATCTGTTCATTTTGTTGAGGTGTCTTCCTATCCTCATTGGCAAGGCATGAATGGAAGGTAGACTGTATTCCAACTGTGCATGTCACAGAGATGCCTAGGTTGTATAGGGTTGGTTCATATTTTAATATATCTGTGCAATGCAAAGCATAAACAGAAATACAGAGTATTGTATTCCAAACTCTAATTTAACTTCTCTTCATTGACTGCCTATGGAGTTGAGTCTGAATGTTCTGGATTCTGTGTGATCTGAAGGAATGCTGTTCTCTTGAACTTTGAGACTGCACTGCTTGTGATCCCTAAGTTATCCATATACAGGTTGAATATGATCCCACATCAAAACAAAAATGATGCTGATGTAGTATGGTAATCTGAAGATTCAAAATTAAAAAGACAGGCTATTGAAATTGCTATCAGATGTCATGTCTGAAATACCTCCACTTTTCTCTATGGGAAAAAAGGTTTGGCAGTGCAGTTGCATGGTGTCAGTTGTCAAACAACCTTTTAGGAGAAACTGCTGTATAAAGTCTTTTACTGATGTGAAGGCCCACATGTGAGACATTTTTGTAAATACAGAAGAAAACATTCTTCTTAGCAATAAACTGTATCTTGTGTAAGTAGGTTGTGTAGATTGATGTGGAAGGCTCAAACAAGTGAGAAAAACAGTTTAAAGTTTGCAGTTAAGTTCCCTTAGTATTACTTTGATTAATGGTAATTTTTTCATGTATCAGATAATTTTGTGCTAATTCAGTACAACATTGTCTGTCTAATAACAATCAGTATCAATTGAAAATCATTGATTTCCTGCTTCCATCTGCACTTTGTGTCAATATTGCACATGGTGCTGCTCAACACAAGTGATTTGTTTGTTAAGCACTTATCATGCATATCTAGCTAGCTAGCTAGATATTTTAGTCTGGTTTCATATGGGTAGACTCTGAGAAGTTACATGAATTGTACATTACTTGCCTCAGTGCAACAGTCTCAGTCTAAATGAAGATGCCATTCTGCTAGACTGAGCATCCCCAGACTTGGCCCATGACTCACTGGATCAATTATTAGAATAATCCTGAAAGGTTGTTTTACTCCTTAGTAAATGAATTAAATATATGAAACTCAAATCTAATGATTTTGTTCTGTGCTTAAGAAATATCAAGTTTCTTACCAAAAATTTGACTGTCAAAAATGTGACAAAGAGATGCTGGTGAAAGGAAGGCTTGGAAGTATTTTTCATGACTATTTCTTGTGATACTTTGCTATTTTACTTCCAGTTCATTTCTTTTAGTGGAAGATGAACCAAGATGGCTGACAAAATCATGGGCACAAGGCACACATGAGGTGGCATTCTGGGCTGGAAAACCATCTCGCAGTGCTGCAGAGTACATCATCCTTCTTTCCATATGTCTTTGCTTACTAGTGAGGATGAGTAGGTGTTGCAGTAGGAGGCACTACCTGAATCATCTGAGGGAGTAATAAATTGCCTGGGGAGGTGGTCACCCATCATCCTGTCTGCAGGTAGACAGGTACCTTGCCTTGGAAGTGCTCAGGTGGCTGTGTATTGAGAAATGTATTTCTTTTGTCTGGCTTTGTTTTCAATTTCCAAACTCCCTCTCCTAGATGATTATACTGCCTTTAGGAGATCTCTTTGTTAGTCTCAAGTGAGACAGATGCTCTGGCTTGAGCTGGTAATAGTTCTGTTTTGGGGGCTGACAAGCTGGGTGAATTTGCAGTGTGGTTGTATACATCCTCTTCAGTCACCAGTGCTGTGTGTTTAACTTCTCAATATGTTCCATCTGGGGTAGCTAACAGGGGTATGGAATTTATGAGTGCAAAGACTATAACATACCACAATACAGGAGTTCCTCTTGAGCTGAAATGATGTTTTTAATCAGTACATTAAATGTTGCAGTTGATTGACACTTGGCTCTTTCTATCTTCTGGAATGAATGTACTTTAACTTAATTGTAACAAGGGTATCACATGTTTTATAACACCTTTTACACTAACAGATACAGAATTTTAAAGTCCACAGGCAAAGAACATTTCATGGAAATGTAACCACCTTAGGTGAAATGTGGGGAATTTAGGTAGAGAGGATATAATTACCCTTGCTGGAATTTGGCCAGCACCCTGAGATTAAAACCCCTAATCTTACAAAGAGTACCATGGGATCTCTAATGACCACAAATGGTCAGATCACAATTTTGTGTCTTTGGCCATAATGCTTTACTACAACAAGGGTATTTTCAACTGTATAATGCATTCGTTATGATTATGCAGCAAATTTTATTCTCATTGTAATTGCTAATAATCAAGTTACAATACTGCCACTAAAATGTACGAACAAAATGCTATGACACAATCTGATGTTACATATATTTTGGGGACATATTCTGCTCTCATGTATAGTGGTATCTTCCTTTGAAGCCAATGGAATTCCTCCAGATTTGTGCTGGAATAACTGACAACAGAAGTTGTGTTTCCAAGAGAGCGTTTTTTATGCACATATATTGTAGATATGTTTGAAAAGTTAAATATTTATATTCTGTCCAAATATGGGAGAGTCTTTCTTCTTTTATTTTTAAAACCATAAAATTGTTAACAGACCCATGAAAAAAGAATATTACGGCTCTATGTCTGTTGGTTAACCTTCACCACAAAAATTGATCTGTGGGAATTTCTCACAGTGTAACATACTGTATCCAATTCCATAGTTATTACTGTAAACCTATTAGTGCCACCTGGGTTTGCATATCCGCAGTGCTGTCCAAGTGAAGACAGATTAGCTCTATCACATGTTATGCCAGAGGGACAGCCTCACGAGGAGCCTGCCCTCAGGGAGAAAAAAAAAGGGCTCAGACCTTTAATGAGAATACAGTGCTTTATAATAGCATTTGGTGGCCTAGAGATTTTCTGTCAAGTCATTTCAAATTAAATTGGCAGCCTTGCAATGTTCAGCCCATATGAGTTTTTGTGCCGTGCATCGTTAGTGTTAAACCAATTCACACAGAAGATCAACACAACGTACAGAGGCACTGTTTGCATCGGTCCCTCTTCTCAAGTCTGGGCCTTTACAAGCTGCTGAAAAATGCTTTTTCCAGAGCAAAACCTAACTTTGGCCTGATTTATTCAGGAGTAAATTCAGGCAGTTTCTTTCTGAAATTATTTGTAAATAATTATACATTTCTGTGTAGTGTAATAATGAAATTAGTACCAGTCTAGGAGTGAACCGAATGACTTTGTTACCAATTAGTGTGATTCTACTCCCACTTCCTTAGGCTGACTCCCACGGAAAGGGTGCAGAATTTGCCACTGAGAACTCCATTTATTTCTGTTACTTCCAGGACTTTCCTTTTTTAAAATGTAACATTTATGTGATATTTTAGTCCTTCTAGTGTCTGAAAATTTAAAAAGCAGATGATACTTAAAGCTAAACTGCTATCATTATGCAGGAAATTTTTTCCTTAAGTCTTTCTCACATTTTTCATTCAGGCCTCAGCCTGAAAAAGCTCACATTGGTATCCTCTTTCTGAGATATATTGATGGATTGTTTTTGTGGGAAACTGGGGTTTGCATCCTCAGAAGTAGGTAAGCACCTTGTTCAATGGAATTCAAGAACTGGGCAGCTGAATAGATATGGGGACCCCAGTTTGCATTTCCAACTATGCAAAGTCCTAAGAATACCTGCAGGATTCCTGAAGTTCATAAGCTATGTTACATTTAATGATAAAGAAAGTAGTTTTACAATTTCTAAGCATAGAGCATTAGCTGTAACTAATGCATGATAATAATAGATGAAAGTTTGCTTTCTAGCTGCTTTGGTAGAAAGGGAAGTCTAAGTCACTGAAATAAGTGAAGAAAGGGGCTAATTGCGTGATTGGAGCTACAGGTTATTTTAGTCCATTATTGTACCAATATTAGGTGAATAAAATTAGTCATATAATAATAAAAACAGGTCTTTCTTTTACTAGGGAGCATGCATTTTCCACATTTTTCCAGAAAAGCTCCTAAGATCTTCCATTCCATATTTGGCATGTGCACATTTTTAAATCAGACATGAGAATTAGTTTTGTTAGAATTATCTAAGTAAAACTGAAGCACCACAGTCATGAAACAAGTTAGAATTCCCCTTTTTATTTAATATAATCCTTGTTTTGGGATTCAGTCCAATACTGTGATTTCATAACATCCCCTACCCTCTGTATTCTGTTTTGTAATTGAAGGAAAAGTGATGACAGAAAATCTTCCTAATGTGATCACATTCTTATATTTAACTGTAAAAAGAAAAATCCAAATCTCGCTTCTTCAAATTAGAGGAAGAAGTCAACTGCATTTGGTAAGAGATTTACACTGCCAGAGCAAGCATGACTTGATCCTGTGTGTGGTGTAAGCCCATTTTTTCCCTCTCTGTAAAATGTGTAGTCTTACTTCAGTGCTTGTTCCTTGGGCAGAATTTAGCTCCATTTTCTTAACTTGCAGTGCTGGACCAAATTCAGCTGTACTGCAATTCCATTCACCTCTTTGGAGTTACTAAATAATTGGATTTAACCTAATACACTCTTCACTGAGTGCCATCTTGCTTTTGGGGAGCTTAACACAATAACATTTCTATTTCTGCACTCAAACATGAGCATTTTTTTTTTCCTTTTTAATTCGTGCTAGAGGGAGTAGACAAACTGCTGCTGTAAATAGTGCAAAATAACTATAGGATATCCACAACTGCCTTGAAATCTCACTTTGTTAGTTGAAATTGATAGTAAAATTCCTAGTGACATTAGGATGGCAGGAATTTTCCACTGTTGCACCTGGTTATTTTTATAGTCAGCTGTCCTTCCATAGAAGTGGGGCTCAGATCACAATAGGGTGATGGCCTGAAGGGTCCAGTTTCTCTCCATTGACAGTGACCTTAGGTGACTAACTCCAAAATAGCTACAAATAAAGGAAAAAAGCCCAGACATTAAAGTTCCTTGCCACTATCTCTAGTGGTGCCTTTAAAGTTCAAAACCTGGGAGTCCAAATCTTCAGTGTGCCTTGAACAAGCAGCATCTGATGTGGGAAGGTGGAGGAAGCTGGGCTGTGTGAGCTGCCTTAAGCTGAGTCTTTTGGCCTGAGCTCATCTATCACCATTTCACATGGTGCATCTTGGGAACAGAACACAAGGATGCACAAACCTTTCTCTGTGAAGTTCTGGGTCTTGATTTTGTCTTGATATGGTGACAATAATGTATGTGAAAAGGTTTACTATGTGAGCAACACTGGGGTTACATAAAATACTCACATGTAAAATTTTTTGTTAGTGTGTGTTTGCAGATCTAGGGCTTTAAGCAACAAATTCACACTGGCAATATTAGTAAACTTGAGTCTGTTTTTTCTGAGAAGCAATTGGCCTAGGAGGACATTATATTGAGTAGTATTTTAAGGGTCTAATTTGAAATTTATTTCTATATGCCAAAATCGGATATGTAATTAATATATCATGTGAGTTATAATTAATTGATCTGATCAGTTATTACTAAGATTTGAGATACTGAGCCTAATTCTATACTTTCCTGAAGCTTACGTCTGACTTAAACCATATAAGATGCATGTAAGGCATTATTTCCATTTTACAAGCATCAGTGTTCATAGCTGGGGAAGAACTTGGAAATTCAGGCTCTAACAGTGATGTGCCTTCCATCTGACACAATACAGACTGTGTGCCCACATCAGGCATCAGTGCAGATGGAGAGCAGCACACCTGCAGGAAGGAGCTGTTGTCCTCTGGACCCAGTAACCACACTGAGTGCATTTCAGGAGGGTGCTTCAGGCTGATGCTAGTCTAGTCCCATGGACTGAATGTCAGCAATCTCAGTGAGTAAACAGGGGCTCTCAGGAACATTTCTTTCTCTTTTAGCTCTGAGGCCACTCTGCAGTGTGAGCCCAAGTGCAGTAAACGGAGATGCTTGGTAGGTTTGACTGAAAAGAATCCCTGTGATCCCAGCTAAAGCAATAATACAGATGCACCCACCTGGAGTGATTTCTGACTCTGTTAAAGTGACTGCTTTTAAATACTAATTTGCTCTTCTTGAGACTTTGTATTTAATTCTTGTGACATCACTAACCTGTTCAGGAAGAGACAGTTCAGGTCTGTGGCTCCTGAGAGCATCGATCAAAGGTTTTTACCTCTCTGGCCTTGTTGGAGAAATGTATCAGCACAAGCAGATTAACAGTGATGATATGAAGTGCAGCTGTGTGATCTGAATGTCCTTATTGAGTAGGCTTTGATTAGCCAGTCAGCAAAGTAGTGTATTTTAAATCATTTTTTTCTCCTTGTGATGTGTATTGGTATGCCCTGGTTCACTGAACACATCCCTGAACACATCACCCTTGAATATCACAAATACGCACACTCTGCTCAGGTTTCACTGAGGTTTGTGGTACTATATAGATGCAAACCAGGAAGAACCACAAGGTGGAAAATACATTTGAAACTGTCTCACTGAGGAGTGGTATTACAACTAAAAAAAATCCAGTACAGAAACTAGAGCCAAACACATTGCTGATTATTCCTCTGCAATTTGCCTTTAAAACTTCTGATGGTCTTTAAACTGTTGTACTAATGTTTCAAAAGAAATGTAATTTTACAGAGTGACTTGTCTGGGAATAGAATGAGATGGAACATCTGTCCTTCTGAACTGTTGGAATTGCTTGGCTGAAGCAAATGCAAGATGAAAAAAACAGAGATGAAAAGACAGTTGAAAAAAAAATAAGACTTGTTAATCTTTTCTCTAAAACACATACTAAACTTTTCAAGTTAAATTTACTCATACTATTTCCTGCTATTTTATACTACTACATCTTCCCACATAACAACTGAGTTAAAAAAGGAAAAACAGCAAAACTGGTTTCATTACTGAGATAACAGCATATGCTAGGACAATTGAAAAAGTTTGATGCATTTTCTGATCACAGAAATATATTGTATTTTAAAATGATGTGGATGAAAACACTTAGTGATCTCAACTCCTGATTCATATTGTCAGCATCTCAGATTATTATGATGATCCTTATTTTGTTCTAAGCTGAAATTCTAGAAAACATACTGGAGTAAACAACCATTAAGTCTTTCATGCCAGAAAGCACTTAAGGCTAGTAAAAAAGGTAACATTGTCTTTTTAAAATGTTTTCAGCAGTCAGTAATCTATTTTCATGGTGTTCTGTAAACCCTATTATCAAGGCTGCAGATTCCTACACATGACCAGTCTTCGGTAGTGAACAAAAATGGCATCTAAATCCCAAGTGACACTCTTAAGTACTTGGCAGCAGAAGGGCTCTTCTGAGGAAGATTAAGTTAATGGAAGCATTTGGGTAACATCTGCATGACTCTTCGTCCTGGTATGGCCAACTCACACTGCTGCAACACGTGACAGAGGATTTCTTCGATTATCACTTAAGAACAAAACTGGCTGAGGTTCCTTTCCAGGCATCCATCAGGCTGTGATGTACATCTTGGAGTATACATGTGGTGTAAACAGGCACAGTTAGAAAGAGTGGCCTGCACGGCCTTTGAAGAGGACTTAATAAAAGTCAGATTACTCATTTAATGAAAAGTAAAAGAAATTGGGGGAAGATTTGTTGTTGTAGCTGCTGTTTATTTGTCTTATTTACAGGAAGATGTACTGTCTTCTCCAATTGAGGGCTGCTGCAGGCACACAGAGCCTTGTTAATACGGGCGATTAATGCACTTGCCCTTCACCTCAGTTGACCTGGGTTTAAATCTGTTATTTTGTTACAAGTTAGAGGAGTTTATTGGCCATTCTTTAGCCCTTGTCTGGTGCCTTTCAGCCTCGTAAAACCACTTCACAATTTGGCATGAGTGCTGTATTCTGGTGTGACAAGACCCAGGTTTGCAGCAGCAGGGAATAGGCAAGTCCTGGCTGAGGGACATCTGGGAGGGGGCACGGGGGACTTCATCCAGGGACTGGCTGTGTTGGACTGGTCTTGCTTGGTTTTTCAGACTCCTGTTTGAAATCAGGGAGATCCTTCTTGTCTGCATCATGCAGCATTGGTTTCCATGCCCAGGCTGGTCAGAAGTTACCAAGTTTCATTTTCCATAGGACTAAGATTAACAAAAGAAGGATGGGGGAACATGAAGGAGTCAGATATATTAGTGGATAGTGAATAGTGCTAAGTGGCACTATTTGTATTTGTTTTGAGGTTTGCTGACAATAGGGACAGAGTGAATAGAAATCTTAAATTCTTTGTGAAGGTTTTTATTTTCTACTTGATATTCCCACTCATTCAAGCCTCCTTTCCTCCTTTCCTTTCCTTGCCACTATCAGGAGATGATTTTCATCAACAGCTACAGGGGGAACCTACAGACCAATGCAAGCTCCACAGAAGTGCCTCCTCCACTCTACTTCAAGATCTGGCTAATTCGAAAATCATCTTGAATTATATTCCTAGATTTGGATGAAAAGGTGACAAATCACTGCAAGTTTGAAATGAGATCCATCCTGAGAAAAGAGAAGAAGCTAAAATTTTTTTTTCCATAGAAAATGAGTGTTTTAGAGGAAATTGGCATTTTCCAGAAGAAAGCCTTGGAAACTGAGTTTGAAATTTGTGTATATCACCATAACACTCAGCATTTTAGGCAGTTATACAGAAAAATAAAATTTGAAGAACATAAAGCAGACTGAAAATAAAAAAAGGCAAAAACACTTTCAGAGTTTCACAGGAAAGAAATAAAAATCAAGGAAAAAAGTTGCTGTGGCCAAAATTTGCTATCATGTTAATGTTCAGGTCTGAGCACTAGAGAAGGGAAATAGAGATCTATCAGCTGAAATTTCATGTCTTTTTCCTTAGCTTCAAATGCTAGCATTACCATAAGGGAAGTCAACTAGTTGTTAATAATTTCCAGAATGCATTCTTTTTCTCCAAGGTATGTGTTCCTAGCATTTCCCCAGATTTTGTTTAGGTAAGGGAGTAGTTTTTCACTGCAATTACTTTTTTCTTTAATCTCTTTCAAAGGAAAGGCACTGGCATGCAAAGATTGGTTTTGCCTGCAGATTTCATCTTTGACTGATGTTTTGTGTTTTAGGATGTGGTAGACATCCACTGTAGATCAGCACACTGGTTTCAGATGTGCTTTCCTTTATGTTGCTGGTTACCAACATTTTTTTTTTTTTTTTTGTAATGCCATTGCCCTGAAAGCCATGTGGAAAGAGACAGTGAGAGTCTGCTTCAGGGTAATGTCAGCCAGATTAAAGTAAAGAGCTTTTCTTGTGTTAAATTAACCTGCTAGCATTTGTAATAGGAATGAAGAGGAGCTCTGTGGTGTGGGAAGCTACATGCAGAGGGATGGTAGCAACCAGCTGAAGGGGGACCCTCTAGCAGCAGTTTCTTCAACAAGCAATTGACCACTACTTGTAAAGATTTTCAATGTTTATACTAGAAGTTGCTTCCACTAGTGTAACTGTTTAATGTGTTATCAAATTGCAGTGCTTCCTTGGGTGGTAGGGCTCAGGATACATCACAGGGCTCTGAGTTTTCCAATTAAATGTGCAGTAAATTAAGGAGTTTACATTTCTTGAGAATGAACAGATGAGTAGGTGAGTCTTCTTATGAACTAGTCTAGTGGAAAAAACAACCCTAACCACCCAGACTGTATTAATAGCAGATTTTATTTTGAAAACTTCACTAAACTTCTGATCCTATTTTTGGTCCCACTTTAGTGATTGGACAGAAAGACAAGAATTCTCTGTCATTAAACCAGAGCCGGCTCATCACATTCTCAGCAATCTTAACATGGAAGCAAAGCATCTTATCTGGAAAAGTTTGGGGAGGATGGTGGTATACAATTTGTGGGGCTTGTTGTGAAGCTGGGCTCTCTCAGTTGCAGCCACAGTCTCAGTCCCTGCTCATAATCTGCACTTCTGAAGAGTGAAGTTTGAAATCTCAGATGAGATTCTAGGCCTATAGTTTTGGTGACTGAAATGTAGTAACTTGTAAGCCCCAAACATCAGTGCCTGGCAGTACTGTCTGTTGGCATTGGCCTGAAACCTTGCAAATGAGCTTAAGATGGCTGTTGTAATATAAAAATGCTTCTCATTGTAATATAAAAAAGACTTCTCATGAACTAAAGGATGTTAATTTAAAAAATAACACCAACCTCATTAATCTGTCAAAAGCTTTTTAAAACTGGTGCTTTTCAGTTTCTGATGGAATATGTTCCTTGGGCCAGATCCTCAGGTGCTGCAGACAGTTGTGCTGAAGTCCAGCAAGCAATGGGAGTTTGCAACAGCTGAAACTTAGGGTGCCTGTGGGTGTGTACGTGTGTTGTATGTGGCCTGGATATTTACTGTGGGGTTGGATTGCATTCAGGGGATCTGATGGTAGTGTGCCAAATGGAGAAAGAAAATTCTCTTTCCATGGAGTGCTGTCAAAATCTTGCTTTTGTACTCTGAATCATCAGGCCTCTAGCTTTCAGGCTTGCAATTGTTTAAAGACGTCATAAATATTTCTGATATTCTGTTAAATGCAGTCTGCTTTAATTATCAAACCTAGCTTGAGTAATGCACTCTGGGGGCTAATGATAATATTCATTTACCTATGTATAGGGTGTAGTATATCAGTATTATCAGGCATGACTTTATTTTAGTAGAAACTTTACAATACAAATCTAATCTGATAGTTTTATATGATCTCTGGCTCTGGATGTTGGAAATAGGTTGCAGCTTATGTTGTAATGGTTTTGTTTAACACAGCATATGGCTTTTCAAAAGTATTTGAGGGGTAACCTTTGCTCAGGATTTTGTTCTTACCCACACATGGCCATTTTAATGATGACTCACAAGAAACTGTTTGAAATGTTTCAGAAATCTGTTGCCCTAACTTTGATAGTCTTGTTTGAAGGTCAGCCTTTTAGAGGCTGTGAACTGTGTCGCAATGTCTGAAGGATTCTGGAGAGAAACTTGCTTCTGAACAGGATTCTGAGTGGCTTAGGAGAAGAAAATACCTTCTCTTACCTGCTGCCTGTTGAGAAGTGACCCTGCTGTAACTCATTTTTTGCTGCTCCTAATATACCCTCAAGGGAGACAAAGCCTTTGCTCAAGCCCATCAGCAGAAAGTAGATCTACAGGAAACTCAGTTACATGGTACAGTCTGGGCCCAGTTTAACTTTGCTTCATCTTTCTAGCAATCCCAGAACTCTTCAAAAATGTGGGTGGAGATCTATTGCACATGCTTACTATTGTTACTCGACATGGAAAACAGTATGAACGGCCAACACAGGCTCCAGGTGGTGGATCAGCATTAATCATAATAGACTCAGGGGCAGAGGACTGGCAAGATACCATGGGAAGTGGTTGCACATCATCCCCTTGAATTCCATTTCCTCCCACAGGGGATAAGGATATGGAGGTAAGCACCAGTGCCTCCATCTTCTGTTTCCACCTATCATAAACTGTGATCTGCTGTGTGTCCATGTCCTTTTGTCTGCAGGAAACAGGTGGGTGACATAACCATCAGGTACAGTAAACTTTGAAAGCTGGGGGTT
Source organism: Polioptila caerulea (assembly GCA_013397295.1). Classification (NCBI taxonomy): domain Eukaryota; kingdom Metazoa; phylum Chordata; class Aves; order Passeriformes; family Certhiidae; genus Polioptila; species Polioptila caerulea. The sequence continues at coordinate 1,323,862 of VYXF01007449.1, forward strand.
TTGACAGCTTTCACAAAAAAATAATAAAGATTGAAGTCTGTCCTTCAAATTCAGTTGGGTTTAATGGGAACAGCTTTTAGCAGTATGGCATGTTTGTCAGTACACTTGGCTAAAAAGCCATCTGGGTGATGAGCCAGAAAGCTCCATCTTTCCTCCTCTTTCCTCTCCTCCTCTCTCATCTATTGCATATATATTTCTGCTCATTTGTACCTGGAAGGGAAATGGTATGGATATGGAAAAGAAGCAGGAGTGTTCAACACGTTTGCAGCGTGCTCAGAGCAGGCCTGTTATGTGAGATACAAGTGGTGAACCAACTAGCAGGAGAACAAGTTTGGGCTTGTGGTTGGCCTTGCGGCCAGGCTCTTTAGCTGGTGGAGCAGCTGCAGAGGCAGCCAGGGCTGAGCTGGCTGTGAGGGGATGGGGAAGTAGACAGGCTCTGGTCAGTGCCCATCCCTCCCCCTTCCCTCAGTGCAGAGTTGTGTAGGGAGCTCTCTTGCTCAGAGGATGTTAGGACACAAGTGATGCCTCCCATGAACCACAGAGAGGAACAGCTACCAGAGTTGCTGAAATAAGGACTGTTAGATGCTGTGAGAGCTTGCTGCACTTCTGAAGCATTTTCTGCACCCCATCCTCTTTCGTTGAAGCTCTGTCTCTTTTCTGCATCTTACAGCTCCCTGCAGTCCTTTCACTTCATTTTTACTCTGTTTTGGTTTATCTTCATCTCTCTCGACCTATTTCTCCTTAAACCTTTCCTCATCAGCCCCTTGTTTCTTTTAGTTCCACACACCCCACTTTATCTAAAGCCTGCACAATTTGCTGGCTTTGGTACTGCCTTTCCTCTGGCCTTTCCTCCATTTTTTGTTTCGGCTGTGAGACCTCCAGGAAGGGACTGGCTGCAGCTCTGTGTGCCCAGAGCCTGGAGAGAGTGAAGGCACTACACTTGCAGTAGTTCTTAGGCACTGATGTGGTAAGCACAATTAATAGCAATGTGAGTGGATGCAACTGCCAGTGTGAGCACAGACTTACAATGCAACTGTGGGAAAGTTAAGTCTCCTGGTGTCTGATCACTACCTGTAAAATAATACTTTTCTTCTAGTCTAACTAAACTGTATTTTAAAATCTCTTTCACCATGAATAATCTTCTGTGTGATTAGCAAGAAAAATTAGGTATGCAGTTTTTGAATAGTAAATTTTAGGCTTCCCTATCTGCTTTTCAGATGCTACATGATTCTGCCATGTGATGTACTGATTTGTCACTCATGCATCCACACAAGCACATTCCCTTTTCACTTCTGTTGCTGTTTCTCCTTCAGTGGAGGATGCCACTGGAAAATTGCAAGAAATAGGCATCTGAGAAAAAACTGTTGCAAGTTTGATGTCCTCCCATCAACTTGTATCTTTTGTACCTGCACGGGGAGGGAAGGAATAGCCATGGCAGCACATGGATATGCACATGTTCACATAACTAGCACAATGGTAAACAAAGAACAAGGCAATGGTCAGAGCTTGTTGCTATTTTATGAGCCCACTCATAACAGTAGTACAGTGTTACAGCTGTGGACAAGTGCAATGAGACTACTGCAGTGTATGATATCATCATACTTGCATAGCTCAAGGAAATGTCTTATTAATTATGGATCACAAATGTATTTTGAGATCCTCTGATTAGAAGCAGTATTGAAATATAATGCATTTCAACAGAACTGTGCTAATTTGCATGGTTGACTGGAAGACCTTTTGTGGCCAAATTAATTTTGCAATTTATTAGGTTAACATACCCAGCATAGCAAAGCTCATGCATCACAAATCACAATTCTTCAGTATATTTTTACAACAATATTACCTATTTTAGTTATTTACAGTGCTTCATGGCTTCCTAGTTATTCCCAGTAGCATCTGTTTTAAGAAAATCAGTGAAATCTCATTTACAGAGGCTGAAAGGGATCAAGCATGTGGGAATGTTGGGCAGAGATAAAGTTAGGGGTTCCTTTCTTCTCTCACCTGCACATTGGCTGCTCGCCACTGCTGTCTCACTCAGCCTATTGTCTCTTCTCAGAAGTACTGGAAAAGCCCCTGAAACCAGCACTGTGGTTTAATTAGGGACTATTTAAAAGAGAGACATTCTTGTTTTTATTGCATGGTGTGCAGAAGAGTGTGACTTGTTCTATGCTCTTGTTGTTAAATGCTTGATAATGGCCAAATAACAGATGAAAAGATGTTTTCTCTGTAAAGCAGGGTTTACAAATTTGGAAATAAGGTCATCTTAAAGTGAAAGCAAAGATCTTTAGAGTATGACAGAAGATAAATTTGCTCAAATGAAACAGATAAGGTTACAGATGACACAGCTTTCAAATATCAGATTGTCAAGCAGATGTTAGTATAGAACACGCTTGCTGCTAAGAGAAAAAAATACCTTACAAACAAGCAACTTGGTGAATAAGAAAGTCTCCTCAGCACTGTGATATGACAGTCTCATGCTGGTGAAGGGTCTAGTGAACGAGTCCTGTGAGGTGAGGACCAGCTGCAGGAACTGGAGTTGTTTAGTCTGGAGAAAAGGAGGCTCAGGGGAGACCTTATCACATGCTACAAATATCCAAATATCTGAAAGCAGGTTGTATTGAGGTGGGAGTTGGTCTCTTCTCCCAAGTAACAAGTGATAAGACAAGAGGAAATGGCCTCAAGTTGCAATGGGGGATATTTAGATTGTCTGTTAGGAAAAATTTCTTCTCCAAATAGGTTGTTAAGCATAGGAACAGGCTACCCAGGGAAGTGGTTAAGACACCATCCCTGGTGGTATTTAAAAGACATATAAATGTGGCACTTAGGGACATGGTTTAATGGTGGACTTGGTAGTGTTAGGTTTATGGTTGAGTTTGGTGATAAAGGTCTTTTCCAACCTAAGTGATTCTCTAATTCTGTGTAGTTCCCCTTCCTTGACCTGATGGATCTGAAATCTTCCACCTCAAGATTATCAGGCCATCTGGGTTTCCTTTGAGATCAGCACATGGAATCACATACTTTTTTTCTGCCCAGCAGTGCAGCATCTTACCCCTCCCTCTCACCAACAATCCTGTCAGTTCTGGATTTTGCATCTCTTGCTATTCCAGGCAGCCCAGACATATACACTTCACACATCTGCCAAAGCAAATATGCTGTTTCCAGCATGTTGGTGATTGACTTCAGTTTCTCTCTGCTTAACACTTCAGTGGTGCTTGGCACTGGGGCATTGTTGTACAGAATGCATCTCCTAGTACAGAGCAGGTAGCATAGGCTGCTTAACCTGTCCTTCCTCATGCTGGACAGACATCTCTGTTCTGGACAGGAATTCTCACTCTCTTCTGCTTTAACCAAGGCACTGTGCTAATATATTGCTCCATGCACCCACAGGGAAGTTGGTGTTTCCCTTGCCATTGGGCACAGCTTGGTGGTTGGTTGCCTGGTGGCTGTCACTTGTCCTGAAGTCTAGTTATCTTGACAAAAACCAAACGCATGTATAAAGCAGAAAACAGAGCATGCAAGCCCATGTTAATAATTTCAAACATCAGGCTTAGATAGGCCCTAAATCAACTCAGGTCCAATCCTAGTGAAATTGTTAGGAGGCCATACACAGTCTATTCATGTTGCTGCCTGTGTGGGTGTACCTCTTTCTCCACCAAGAGACCATCCAATTGGCTCTCTCAGATAGTCTGTGGCCATTGAGCCTCTTTTGTAAAGACCAGAATCACAGAGTGGGTTGGATTGGAAGGGGTCACAGTGGGTCATCAGGTCCAACCTCCCTGCTAAAGCTTGTGCCACCCTAGGGCACATCGCACAGAATTGCATCCAGACAGTTCTTGAATATCTCCAGTGAGGGAGACTCCACAGCCACTCTGGACAACCTGTTCCAGTGCTCAGTCACCTGCACACTAAAGAAGTTCTTCCTCATTGAATAATGAAGGGGAATTTCCTGTACATCAGTTTCTGCCCATTGCCTCTTGTCCTATTGCTGAGAAGAGCCTGGTCCATCCTCTTGGCACCTGCATCCCAGCAGGCCAGCCCCAGCCTGTGTTGGTGCCCAGGGTTATTCCTCCCCAGGTGCAAGACCCTGCATTTGCCTTTGTTAAATTTGAAACTGTTCCCCTCTCTCCAACCTGTTGAGGTCCTTCTGAAGGGCTGTGCAGCCCTCTGGGGTATTGGCCACTCCTCACAGCTTTGTGTCATCAGGGAACTTGCTGGGGAGGCTTCTGCCCCTTCATGCAGGTCATTGATGAGTAAGTTAAACAATATTGGGTGCAGTATTGAACTTTGTCAGATACCACTAGTCTCAGAAGACTTGAGAGAGATCTGTAAGACTTGGAACAGTTCTAAATGAGGTATGAGTATGAATGTGCTTGTGATAGAGCTTAGGCATGCTAAGCAATCTGCACCTCAGCCTATTTTGAGGGACACTGCAGAGAAACTAGGATTTCCAAATTAAACCCAAGTCCAGCATAGCTATACTTTTCCATCGCAGATTAACATGCTGTAGTTCTCACCTTATTTCTTGTTAGTACAACTGTTTATATTTTGGGGTGTATGAAGTGGAACAGCCAGTATCTTGTTTTACTGTAGTGTGAGGAAAAGCTATTTAAGTGTCTGAGGAAGGAACTGCTGGTTGCAGGTGTTCATGAGAGATGTGTTCCTCTTCACCCCTGTGCCCCTGGAGGGGAATTCAGCAAAAAGGACCTGCATGTGGAGCACAGTCCCTGACTTCCCCAAAGCTACATAAACACAGCACAGGAGCTGGTGGGTGCTGTGGGCTGAGGGTCTGCTCCCTGGGTAGAAAAAAAAAGAGGCTTAGATCATGTGCTTATATATGTTAACCTGTGAAATTTTCACCCTTTTTCTTCATACATAGTTTGTGCTGGATGTTTGTGATTCACATCTAAGGATTCTTTCAATTTCTGACTTGTTTACTGAAATTTTCAAGACAATGAGCAGCAAATAATAGTAGGTGAAGTATGAATGAATAACAGTAGTAGGTAGTAGTCCAGAATGATTATCACCTACAGACTGCTGGCATCTTGCTGGCTGTAATTTGTCCACTTTAACTCTGACCTGGTAAAACCCTTGAACACAATTAGAAGTGTATGAATAATTCGCTAAAAATACTTTTTGTTGCTTTCTTGAAATTAGACATGTCACTAGTTCCCTGTGCAGATGATGTGTTTACTCTCATGCTTATGAGCAATGCATCAGGCATCACTCTTCCACATACTCACAGAAATGCTTTATCGCTGGTGAAATATGTCACCTTCTTCCTTGAGCTGAATGTTTCATTCCTCTTGCTCACAGATCTAATACCACAGCGAATTAAATGTATTGATGAATCAGGACTGAAATCTACAGTGAATATGATTGCTTAAAAATAATTCCACCAGACATAGTTTGGAGATGTCATTTTCTGTGGGCACGTATGCTCAATGTATATAAAGCATTCATATATAAAGCAGCATGTGGGAATGTGATGCTATTTAACTCGTAAATGGACAGCAGAATTTTATTGGTCACAGTAAATATTTGTTCAAGGAAAAGGAGTGTAGGTGAGAACAATCCATATGAAAAGAAAGCAGGTTAATACCCAGAACACGGAAAATATTGTTCAAGGACAGTTTATCCTTGTGGAAAATATGACCCCCTGTAAAGCTGCTGAGTCTGTTTGCAGATCTTTTCAAAATAGAGTCCTTGCATTTGCCATTTTAGTTTGTTTTGGCTGTTGGTGTCCAAACTACATTCCTAGTAAATTGCATGAAGTGCTTATTCCATTATTTCTATTGTTATGTTTCTCAATAGAATGTGGTTATCTTTAGCTAGTGTCATGCTTTAGTACATTAGCACTAAAATGCACTGATGATATTGCAAAGAGAGTGTGAGGCAGCTGACATTGAACTGGTACCTTGTACCTTGTCTCTGAAGATTCCTAAACCAGAGGTTGCTTTCAGCTTAAAATGAAGAAAGAATATCTGCATTTCTTCACAGCCTGGTCTCCTCTTGTGAAACTGTGACCTGTGTCAGTTCATATATGTTCTGCTCAAACTCTGTCCAGGTGCTGGGATGTGCTTGACTGGTCCTAACTGGTTTTCGGATGAGAGGTGCTCTAATCTGCTCTGCATTTTTATTTTGCATGGCTTCAGTTTTCACATAAGGAGCCAGTTTTATCTGTCATGTGCACAGTTCTGCTTTCTTCACGTCCCAGTTCATAATTTTGTTACATGCCTTTTGTCCATAGAAAATAAAGGAATCACGGAACTGAAATTGAATTAGACTCAAAACGTGCTTGAGTTTCCTGTTTTTCTTGTATTAAAATACTTTTTCTATTGAGACCTATCATGAGGCAGTTTCCTAACCACAACCACAGGGACTGCGAGAGCACACTGAGTTTTGCCACACAGCACAGGGAAAGGGGCAGATCTGGAAGTGGGCTGGGGGTGTGCTGGGCAGAGCAGTGCCAGGGGGACGCTGTCCTGCTGCACTGGCAGCTGCCCTGCTGATGCTGGACAAACGAGTTATTTTTGTCCTGGACACTGGCAATGACTAGGTTTGTGGTTCACCCCTTGTCCAAGTCAGATGTCATCCTTCTCTTTCATCCTCCTTCTCTGCTGTTTTTTCTGCTGCCCATTCTTTTCTCTCATCTTTTTTTCTATCCTGCTCCACTCCTTCTTTCACTCTGGTCTCATTTTTCTCTCCTCTGTTAGCCAAATAGACCTACTGAAATTTAAAGCCTGGCCTCTCCTAAAGGAGGAGGATGTCCTTTTTCTTCTTAAATTACGCACCTGCGTAGATGTTTTCATCATAGTCACTGCTGGGAACACAGATAGCCCCTTTAAGACAACCACTAAAAGCCTTTTGATTTAAAATGATGTTTTCAGTTTTATGGCCTTTCTGTGCTTCTGGTAGTATCTTTCTGCAAAGCTTAAGTGGAGAGACAAAAGAAAGCAATGCAAGACCTGCCTCCAGCAATATTTCCACAGCCCTGTTACTGGGGAGGGCTGCTCACACTGAGGTCACTGCTAGTAGAGCTCATTGCTGAGTGCAAAATATATTCAAAAGTTACTTTATTATAAGATTAACTGCTCTATCATGAAAGCCAGCAACATTCCTGGGCTTGTGGAAATCAATTCTACTGCATTGCAACCCAGGATGTCCTTCTGAAACATTTTTTTTCTGTGGAAACACTCATAAATTTGACCATGCTGCTTGGAGATGAGTTAGACCCTTTTGATTACAGCCCTTTTGAATCCACCCTCCTTCCTTTGTTCCAAGAAGGAGGTACTCTGTCTCTTGAGCCTTACATCCCTGAGTAAACGAAAGGATATTTTAGATATCTTGCTGTTTGTTTTGGATTAAGTGGTGCTGTTTAGGGAGTAATGTTCTTTTTGGTGTGAATGGGAGGAGTGGAATTTGTAGTTCCTGTCTCAAGAAAAAAGATATTTTCACAATAGATAAAGAAGCATTTTATTTTATATGTTGGAGAGATTGGCATGGTACACAATCAGAATTTTGGAAACCTCCCAGTTTAAGGGAGCTGTGATTTGGGTGTTGATAAAAATCCATATTCTTAATGGCAATAAGAGAAAAAAATCCTAACAAAATCTCCCCAGAAATGTGATTATGTTAAATTTGCAATGATTTTACTTGTATTGACAAATTATTTAATACAAATTAATCAGATACTTAATTTAGACACTAATTTGATGATCCACCAACAGTGAAAGAAGGGCTGTTGGCTATCCATTATCTCACACAGAAGACAAACGCAGTGTTATTGAAGTGATTTGCATATTTTCTGAAGTCAAATATTAAAACACACGTGTCTTTCCTAAGTTTCAGCCTATCACTAAAGCTCTGTTGTCTTTTTACATTAACATTTTGTCTATTTTACTATGCACAGTAAAATCAAACTATGTTACACAATTAGGCAAAACACCCTTGTTGTGTTAAATAGTCATTTTCTGAAGGTACTGAATGCAACTTTTATTTAGTATTTCATCTATGGCTAGGTGTTGTACCTTGAATAAGCTCTAATGATCCTGCCATCTTCCAGTTTTCTTACATAGTTTTGACTTTATTTGCTTGTTTGCAGTTGTGTCTAAAATTAACTATTTCAGTTATAAACCTAAGGAAACAAGGAGGAGTATAATCTAATGGCACAAAGAAGTGGGGCCTGCCCTGGATATTTTAATGTGCTCTCTCTCCTTATTATATTTGTATCATGTCTTCCTTATTTGCTTTTCATATGGGCTATCAATTTTCTCCTTAAAAGCCTCAGTCCAAGGCTGTGTGTGTCGATTGTACCTGTTGTTATGGGGGCCTTTTCTGCCAGCAGTTTCCCCTGCTGTCAGATCTCCCCCTACCTATCCATTCCTCCTGCTTAAGGCCTGTTTGACAGTGTTGTAATGATTCCCCTTGGGAGATGTGCAATTAGATTTCTAAGTTCCCACATGGCTCCTGCTTTTTAATGTTTGCTCCTGAGTCAGCACTCTATGCATGACTGACTGGAATAGTGAAAATTTGAATAAATATCTGTTCTCTTCTCTGGATTATATTGCTGTTTGGTTGCAGAGAATAAATGGGCCTCTGAAATGCTTCAGGAATCTCATACTCTCACATACAATTAGGTTGTAGTATTTTGGATGCCTAGGCTTTTTATTTCCTAATCTTACTAGTACCTAAAGATTTTTGTTAGAAGTAGCCTGATTTTCAGCAAAGCTTTGTATTTAAATACAATGGATGATGGATATTTTTTATCACACAGCATCACCCTTGATGGACAGTACAGGCTCTGCTCCAAGTTGCATTTGATCATAAAATATGTGGTGGTGTGAGACTAAACTTGTATGCTGGTAGAACGATGATCTCATAGCTAGACACTGGGGTAAAATTAGCTCAGGTCAAAATTACATTTTAGAGAGAGCAGGGATAAATACTTGTCCCCCTGTGTCCTAAGAAAGGCAAGGTTATTTCAAGGAATCTCTGGATTCCACAAATGCTTCTGAAGTTCAGGATCAAATTATTGCTTTCCTATGAACAGTCTGGGGGTTCAAGTTTTTTCTGCTTCAGCAGCCACGATGGCTTCAGCCCTGCTGTATGTGCAGGCTGGTATCCTTACATTATGTGTTGATAATTCTCATTCTGTCGTATACTTTGGCAGACAGTGATGCAATCTATCAGAACCTCTGAGCAATTATCTTCTTTTGGGCTACATATCCTTAGTAGTTTGGGTAGCAATTACCCAATCTGAATATTTGGCAAATAGTTTGTAATTCCCGTGGAGAAAGCATATGCAAGCCTGGCTCTGACCTGATTAACTTTCTTAGTTCCCTGACTTTTCTCTGCAGTACTGAACACCTAAGGGGAACTAGCATGTTCCCAGGTACTTGTGTCCTGAACAACATCAGTGAATGCTAATCATCCCTTCTGGATTTGGTGCTCCCTTTCATCTTGGGCTGGCTACATCCCAGGTGGGTGCAGCTTCTGGCAGCATGCCCTATAATGTGGGTACTGCTCTCAGAACAGAAATAGAGGACTGCCAGATGTCCAGTGTCACCTGCCCAAAGGAAATTTTCCTTCCAAATCTCTGTGTGGATTGTTTCACCAGGTGACTGCACTCGTTGTGGTCTGCTGATGTGACCATGTGACAAAATGCATGCTGGCTTCTGTGTTCAAGGGAAGTGGAATTTAACTTGCTCAGATGTATTTTGCAGCTGCAAAGAAGGAAAAAAATAGAAGTAGGAGTACAGTACAGGATGGACCAACATATGTCTTATTTCCTGCATTCTGGCAGCACTCTTTGGGAGGAGGGACACAGCACCCTGGCAGTGACTGTGGGCCAGATCCTCAGTTCAAGAGCTGCAGTCAGGAGCATAAAGAAAGCTCAAGTATTAGGATCATTTTAATCCCCAGGTAACTAAGGACTTTGCCTACAGAAGGCTGTTCAGTTCACAGCAAAACATGTTCATTTCATGATGCTTCCCTTTCTGCTTTTCAGGGGTAGTTGTAGATGGTCTTACAGTTTTCTAACATTTCTCAGCTTTTTTGGATAAGCTTATCCTGTGTTTGCTTGCATGCTGTCAGACTTAAGTGAGATAGAAACTTTGCTTGAGGACTAATTTTCTGAAACATCACCTTCTCATTCAAAGTTCCAGCTTCTCACACCAAAATATATCCAATGTCACTGATATGGAAGGGCCCGGGATGGTTCAGTACATTCCTTTCCTCAGCCAACCACATCTGTCTGATGTGTCCAATAGAGGGACTGGTTGGTCTTGACTCATCAAAAGGGATAGCTTAGGTTATTTTGAGCTGGGTTGTCAAAGATGGCCCTTGACAAGCCTTAAACTCGTTCTCCTTGAGCTTAGTGGGGTGGTTTCACTGCTCGTCTCCAGACAATACATCTGATAGTCAGAGGCACAGCAAGGAAGTACAAGGAAGTTCTTTTAATCTTCATGAAACTTCATGGGTGAGGTCAAGTTCTTACCCTGTGATTCACCAGCAAATTTCATCAGGTTTAAGAGGTGAACATCGGCTCCCTCATGCTTCTTTGTCAGTTCCCACATATCAGCATTCCTCCCTATCATGGCATAAGGGAAATGGATGTGACTCACACTTGGCAGGTTTCAGGTAAAGCAGAAATCAGAACATAAGGGATGTTGAAGGTTGTGACAGTGCTACAAGTGGTGGGTCACTTCTCTCCTTAGGGAATCTGCTTAACTCCCTCAGACTTTTCCAGGAAAGTGGAAAAAAGATCAAAAAAAGAAGGATAGTGAGGAAAGAAAAAGGCACTCCCATTTTTTTTGTGGCATTACTACACAAAGCTGAGCTGCCAGGTTAGTTAAGATCTGCAGGGAGATTGTGGTTAGTACTGGTGGTTGACTGGGCGCCACTGCATTCCTTGCAGTGGGACTCAGGCCAACACCATTACACCATCAACTGAGGGATCACCAGTAGCACAGACTGCCAGCAGGACAGGAAAACACAATAGAGTTTTTGATACCTCGAAAAGGTGAGCTTCAGTGAGAATCTAGTTGTTCTTCCCACCACCATGACCCTCCTGGAAATATTAAAGTGTCAGCATGCCCATATGCAGTGTTTTCGGTCTGCAACAGAATGGTTGCTATGGTTGCTGTCAAAAGTAGTAGAATTTAAATATTTGTGAGGTTTTATAGTTTGGCTTTTTTTTTTCTTTTT
>VYXF01007449.1:1335072-1494768 GCA_013397295.1 Polioptila caerulea
TTTTTTTTTAAACTATGAATGCCCTCACTTCCTTTCTTCCTTCTCTTTAGCAATAGGCTGTGGGTCATTAGTATAAATATCTCAGATCTCTCTCATGCCACACCTAAAATAAATTGTCAATAGGAGGTGGTGTAGAAGATTCACACATCATCCCAGCAACTGCAATATCTGTTGGGAAATGCAAAAACACCAGGTGCATAGCTGCTGGATAGAGTTTCCATTTACTTTACCTGGGGCTTTTCTGTAACATACAGTAATGTACGTCACATGCAGAAAAAAAGTAGGTGGAAGGTTCTTTCCAAACCACATTGACTAAAAGAATGTATGTGTAAGGTAAGCTGTATGCTGACATGCTCATGTGTTCTGCAGAGGAAAGGGTTACCCTGTCAAGGAAGTCTTCCTGGTGCAGGTGTGCATCCTAGCAGATTCATTCAGGGACTGAGAGACGAGAATGAGCCCTCCCTCCACTGACATGTACAAACAGCCTTTTACCCATTTGTCTCCTAGGACATTTGCTAGCTGTCTCGTTAATCTTTTACTCGAAGTCAGACATATGTATTGATGGGAAAACAAACCATAGACCACAGACCCCCTGCCTTGCATTCCTCACCTCCTCAAAATAACACTCACCACAGAAGCATGCAGACAGCACCAATAGCTCAGTGGGTTTGTAGCTGCATTTCCTTACACTTCTAAAGCACTCCTTCCACTCTTGTTCTCATAAGCTCTTCTTATTGTTTAATCTGTTGAGTAACTACCTATGCCCTGCAGTCCATCACATCCCCTTCCTCATTTGCATTTTGCAGGTATATGATTTCTTCTGTATCTCTGAGGCAGCTGAAGAAACTGGGACTGGAATTTTTTCCTTTCAACACTAGGTCACAGCGTGCTCCATGCACCTCTTGCTGACCTTCTGGAGGCTTTAAAAGAACCATTAATTTTATTTTCTTCTGACAAAGTAACAAAACTTTAGGATCTGATCCTCAGCTGGTTGAATTGTTTTTAACTTTATTAAGAAGGAATAAGAAACTTGTGAGCCAGAGCCACTAGCAGAGTACAGAAAGGGAAGTAATTTCAGGAACAGAAATATCTGTAAAGTTTAATCTCCAGTTATCTTGCCTCTGACTTCATCATCATCTGGTCCCAACACACTTCATGAGCTAAATGGAGGCAGGTTAGCTCAGTACTGAAATAAAAGAGCCTGGAGGTATTGTCTTAGTGGTGTTAAATAGTGATCTTCTATCTCACCCAAGCAAGCAGATTCTTTTGCATCTTGCATCATTGCATTATCTGAGACTTTCTTGCATGTTTGCCTTCATGTTTGCCAGGCGGATTGGTTTGGATTAGTGGCGGAGGTTTTCCAATGTTAATTTTTATTTTTAATAATATTTATTTTCTCCAACAAAGCTATGCATACTCACATGTTGCATCTCATTTTAAGTGAGCTCAAAATTTCTTTAAATAGTAATTATTTGAAAAGGAACAATACCCTCCAATTCCTCTAAGAATATTGTTTATAAATATTTGTACTTTTGCATCTCTGTAAATGAAAATTACCAAAGCAGAACAAGGATTTATTTTCAGTTCTCATTAGTCTTAGAGTTATGCTTTGTACTGTGTGACATAGGATTGACCTTCATGGGACTGGATCCAGTCAGAATTCATATCTCACTCAAATCCACATTTCTACATTGTTTGAGGTGTTTGGTCAGAAAGTTTTAGGCTGTCTGTTTCAAATAATTCATATTTCTAGAGTTCAGTCTCAGTAAAATGCACAGACACTCCAATAGGCTCTGTAATAATTTCTTCAAGTGAGAACGTATTCTTCAATAGGAATTTAGGTTTGATACAGTGGTAGAACATCTCCTCTCCATTTCATTTTTTTCCTAAATATTTTTTTAACTTTTTGGTTCCCTTTGCAAAAAATTTTTTGCAGCACCTAGCACAAGGACACCAGGGTCATACCTTGTTTCATAATACAAATCACCACTTAAAAGTAAAATAAGAAATAAGCTGTACAGACTATTGACTCTTCTCCAAGAGGTAATGAGAGGTTTGTAATAACTAGTTCAGTTGACAGCCCAGGAAAGGGAAGTTCTGGAAGCCAGTGTTGGTGATAATGGTGTGACCTTTGCTGCATTGCCCTGCTAGATCCTTCAACACTGAAGTAAAAGCAAGTACTTCCCACTGTAATTCAGTTTTCAGTTCTGCACTATCCTTAGTCTTGATGTGGAGGTCTGTGAAAAAGGCATCTTCTGTTGTGCTGGTAGCAGTATTTGGGATTAGTAGGAAATAGCTGTTGTACTTGGAGACAAAGAGTTAAATTATGAAGTTGTTACTAATATACATATAATAACAACAGTCTGTAATATTGGGCAGATTGAGTTTATAAACCCATCCTGCAAACTACATCAGTCCACCTCTAACCCTGGGTTCACTGAGGACATTGAAATTCAACATGTAGGTTAAAGTGAAAATTGCATTCAATATTGGCTTTTGTATAGACTAATTTGTTGGCTGCAAAGCAGTAAAGCTAAAGAGAAGGCTGAAAAGCTAGTGAAAGTGCTGTGGCAACTCACTGCAAATTTCTAAGTCCCTGGTGGAGAGACTACATCCAACTGCTGTTACTTCTCATACACTTAGATCAACGGGTAATTCTTCGGGGAGTGGCATCATTGTTTTGTTCTGAATTGTGTTCATGGTTGGTCTGTGACCATGCCTCCTGGGCTGAAAGATATTACAATAGAGATGGATCCTCTCCACCTTTGCAAGTGAATTGAGAAGGCCAGGTCCGGCTGCTATGCCTTGGGTGAGCTGTGGGAACAACTCCCATGCCTTCCTCCCTGTTACTCTGCTTGCAGTGGTGCAGGAATGCAAAGGAGATGAAGTGCCAGTGCATCTGCCAGCTTGTCCTGCCTGGCTGGGTTTCATTGTTCTTCTCCTAATTTCATCCAGTATTTCATTCAGGGAACAGTAATGCAAAACTTTGCATCCTAGATGAGTTCTTGCTCTCTTACTTGGCCTTCACACCCTTGCTGGGGTCAGTATCCTCCAGATATCCACAGCCTACCACACTCTCCTGCCTCCCCTTCCGTTCCCCCAGCAGCTTGCTGTCCTCTAGCCAGGTTACACATATTTTTTCAATCCCGGTCGTTCATGGTCTCTGAGCACAAGGCTTAGTGGAGTGCTGTGCTGCCAGCGCTGCGAGACGCCCCAAAGGGAGCCTGGCCGTGGCTCTGCTGCTTTCACACCTCTGCGCAGATGGACCCAGCTCCCCTCCGCGGCGCCCCTGCGGGCGCCCTGCCCACCCTTGGCCTCTGCTGTCAGAACGGCTTTGGCAACTGCCACTGCTGGATTGCATCACCGTGCATGGCTCCCAGGTGGCTGCAGCTTTCAAACTCGCCTATCAGCCTGTCTATCTGCTATTAGGCTCTTATCTTGCCGGTCTATCCGGGGTATCGACTTCTGGGCTGCTTTTGCAGCTTTAATTGCAGTTTGGGCACGGCAGCACTGGGATGTGGGTGCTAGGTCAGCAAACATAAATCCCATGGTTGTTCAGGCTTGGACCACATTTCTATGGCACTGCAGGAAATGGAGGTGCAGCAGGCTGAAGAACACGGGAAGTAAAGCAAGAGCAGCATCTACTCGCGTGCCTCAGCAACTGCGCAGGGAAAGGAGCAGCATTGTTACAGCAGGCACCATCGGGGAGACGCCAGCTTCCCCCCTGTGATTTATAGGGGGTTCACAGTGGGCTGGGGCCAAACAGGCCGGTAGGAAGCGGCTCATAGAGCTGTGTGGGATTAGTGAGGAGCAGACAGAGGCAGAACAGGACCGGGCAGGGGACCCGCTCGTGAGACGGCTCAGCCACAGAGGCAGCTGGCACTGGAGTGCTGATAAGGAGGAGAAACAGATGGCCACGCAAGCCCTTACACATGCCTTCCTGGTAGGCCTGCTGAAGGCTGGTCCACATCCCTTATTCCCCAAACAAAAATACATCTTTTCCTTTCCCTTGTTTGAAGATTTCATGTGGCTCATTAAAGTTTACTGCCCTAAACATGCTCTTGCAATCTTAGGCCAGTACATTGCTGCTGCTTGTGAATGACACAGGATCAGTCCCATTTATGCCTCTACCATGCTGTTGTGACACGTTTACAGAGCCCTTTCTTTAGTGCTACAAGTCTGAAAAGTTAAAGGAAATTGGGAAAAAATGATAAAAGAAGGAGAGATAGCAATTATGTAAAACATCCCAAAACCAATTTCAAAACTGGCCTTGATACCAAGGGAAGCATGCAGCAACTCCTAGGTGTGCAGAAGGTAACACGACAGACTGCTAAGTGGAATTTGTTTAAGCTGTGTTCTGTATCGCAGAGGTAAGAGTGGTGTAGTTGCTGTGGAAGCCTTTTGACTGTATGGCAGATGGGGAAACCTTTTGGCTGTATGGCAGAGGGCAGAAGGTGAGCAGAGCCCAGGTAGTGCCTAGGTGCCGGAGGCAAAGCTCCAGCATTTGTATCCTCTCCCTACAGCGGTTCATAGCTTGCAGACTCGTGTTATGCAGCTCTGTCTATTCTCCATTACTACAGAGCCACCGTGGGGATGAGGTTTGGAAAAAACACAGAATGTTTCTAGTAGTGCAGATGTTTTCAATGAATTCACCCTTCAGAACTGAAAGCGAAGGAGGCCTGGAAGGGGAAGAGTGTTTGTAGTGAAAAATATTCGGCTCATCCATATGTAGACCCAATGTGAGCCTGGAAGACACTAAGTGCTCCCTGTGAAGTGACAAGTGCCCTCAGTCTTCACTAAAGTTTTGCTGAAGGCAGTGGGTATGTCTGCATAGCAGTGGCAGCAATGACTGCTTTTTGGCTGGGTAAATTAGCCTTTGTGGCTGCGCTTCGGCTCCTACAGTATGCACGCTTCAGTATCTCTTTAGAGGCTTGTCTGATGAAAAGGGAAAACATTCAGCATCTTGCCAGATCAGGGCCTGGATTTTGAAATGTTTTTGTAGGTTAAAATGAGAATGCATATGCATGGGCTTGTTTTCAGGCAAGCTGAGCACTTGTAGCTTACAGAGTTGGGTGTAAATTTTAGATGTTCTGAGTCTCAGAACATTTTTTCTCCTGATACTATCGTTATTGCCCTTACCTCCACCTCCTCTGCTGTTATATAGTATTTTAGCTATGTAACTGTACTATCTAAAGCATTTATGATACCATTTGTTTGGGAAACAGTATAAATCTGCTCTATCCTATTTAGGAGTTCACACTGCTACTCAGCAATGTAAACCCCTGAGTGACTTCCATGTAAAATCAATCAACAATAGTGAAATCTAGTGGAAGGGCTGTGAATGCCACTCAAAATAAGGCTCTCTTTCCTCCACAATGGCCTTGTCTCAGCCAGAAAACTGGAATCTGGCCTGTTCCACTCACCATGAAACATCTGGGTACAAATCCACTCTATTAACATCTTACAAAAAAAGGTCGCATGATCCAGTCCCCACAGCTTTCACATTTTAGAGAAGGGATAGAGATGGAAAGTTTGTGTAAGGACCCTTGTCACTGTAGTATCTCAAATGCTAACCTAATTCTGTGGCGTATCATCAATTGTAATCTTATGTGAGCAGGCTTTCTAGCGTTACAATATTTCTGGAAATATTTAAAAAGGTGCCGATGTTTATACGAAAAGGTGGGTACAGTATTAGGTCTATATAGCTGTACTTTCGATGCCCTTTCTCCTTATCCCCACATCTGTTTCCAAGAATGTCATACCTGGAAAGAATCATTTCAAATTAATTCAATTTGTTTCAAAGCAGCCTAAGCTTCATCCCTCACAGGGGCCACTCAATCATATTACTGCTCCTGTGAAACTCCTAATGGGACACAAAACTAGTAGAAGTAGATTCAGGTGATGTCACATATTAAACATACTAATTAAATCTGGCAGCAAAATGACTTTGTGAATTTCCTTTAATCCTGTTTTTAAATTAGGCCATATGTATTTTGGCTGTAGATTTCACGTGCTCTCTTTCTACGAACTTCCTTTTAACCATGTCCTGTGGCCAATTCATATCCAATTTGTGAAAATCAATCTTAGGTGATAACTGGATCATTACGTATGAAGTGCCTAATGCTGCTTTCAAATCAACCTGTTCCTTTGAAAATCTTAGTGAATATGTCACATGAGAGGTTCAAAGCTGAACTGATCTGATTGTCCCTGTTAAAAACCCAAATGTGCCAGGTCTCCGTGCTTTATGAATGCATTCTGAAAGAGAAAAACTAGCTTTAGGAAAATGGGGATTCCTGCTTTAAATCAGCAGTACTTTTCACTTTGCTATGTTATAGCTTTGTCTGTGGGGAATATAATCTTATTTATGGGTTTTGCAGTGATGTGCTGACTAACAAGGGCCTCTTCCTTAAGTCCTCTTCTGTACAGTCTTGGTATTTAACCCACCCTGTAAAGAGTTTGGTTTGCAGTTCAAGGAAGTCTATATTATTAGTCAAAATGTTACTGGTCAGTATCTACTTGAATAAATATTCAATCCTGATGGATGCACTCCTCTGTTGTGCACATTTTAACTTCACAAAGCCAAAGCTCCTTGTGGCATCCAGGGTATATGGTGGTACCTGAATGGACTCTTTTAGGGGATGGGAGGAATTTCTCTGTTACTCCTGGGGCCCTGAACATGGACACTCATGTCTCATGCTCCCTGTGTTACATTATCCTTTTTATCTATTTCAGGTAGGGCATGAGGGTGTGGGTGTGACAGCGAAAATATTCACAGTGTTTACAGACCATTCTGGGCAGAACATCTATTTATATGATTTTGGAGGGACTAAACTTGGTGAGCTAGGTGGCCCTGCTTCTCCTCATTTATGCTGCACTCTCCTGACCGCACCAGTGACATAAATATGCAATAAATAATACAACCTACAGTGGTGCTGCTTTCACATAATAACTATGGCAGCAAAATTCTTTCCTGGAGCCAACCATTTAGTGGGTGTAATCTGTTACAGCTCTGTCAAATTACACAGGACTCCATCAGTTTACTGCAGCAGCAGATTTGGCCACTTTTGTTCCATGTAGGATCAGTGGATAGGAAATTTACCTAGACATACACACAGACACAACAATGCTCACTCAGAGAATGTAGTATCAGGGACTCACAAGATGACAGTCTGCTCTGCTGAAGTGAGTTTGTGTCAGCACAGTTCTCTTGATCTCCATGCACTTAGTGACTCTTCTACTGGGCAGTAATGTTGGAGAGCAAGGAAAAGCTGCCAGTGATACACATGTTTATGGGTGTGCAGACATGCACATAGTGCAGAGAAAATAAGTGGCACTGTTGAATAAATGTTCTATCTGCAGAGGTGTGAGGTAGTCGCATTACTCAGAAGTGTGCTGAAATGATTGATGCTAAAAATGTTATACCACTGTACTTCACACAGTGCACATTAAAGGAAAGCCAAGTCAGGGCATATTAAATTTTATTGAGAGTGGGTTTTGCAACTTTTTAAGAGGCCATGTGCCATGCTTCCTTTTTTAGGATCCAACTACCAAAATTAAAACCAGTAAATCTTTCTAAAAATAATCTGAGAAAAACTTTCCCCTATGTGAAAATGAAGCATGTTAATGTCCTTGTGTGCCTTAATTTTCCAAAAAAATATTGCCTTTTTGGAAAGCACAGTCTATTCCCCTTGTATGATACCAAACTCCATGTATCACCTCTTCACCTTGCTGCTGATGGTGTAAAACTGGATGTGACCCGTCCTGGTGTTCAGGCCAGTAACATTCCCAGGGATGGAAGGATGCTTTCCACTAATGGAGGCAGAAGACCCTAACTGCAACAGACTGCCTGAAGAAGTGAATAGGATTTGGACCACTGGATCTGGGGAAGATGTAGCTGTGGGAAGATGAAGGATTTAAAAGTCAATCAGATACAAATTTATTGCATGGGTTTTAATGAGGAATGTGTGCTTTGTGGGCATAGCTGTATGCATACTCACTGTTTGCATTCAGTGAGCAAAGACACATGTGAAAGGTGTTTGCATAACATGAATGGGAAGTAGGTAGGGTTGTTCTTTCTCACAGTCATTTCTCTTTCTGTTTATATATATATATAATTTACATTTATTGCAAAATATTATGTACTCAGACTGCAGCATATGTTAGGCTTACTATTTCACTATTGTATGTTGCATTCTTGGGGAGAGATGGAGAGGCAGTAAAATTAAACAGGATCCTGGGGAGGTGATCATTTCCAGTTAAAGGGGCATATAGTTTGCATAAGCAATAAGGAAAAAAATTATCTTATTGATTCTGGAGAATTTCTTCTGTGTGTACTTGAAGGCAGAAACAGAAGTGCTATTCAGATATTTTAAGAGTGTGCCTTTCTCTACATCTAGAAAGTGCCCTGCCCAATTTGTGCAACTCTAGTTTAAAGAGAAGAAGTGACCATTTCTGTGTGACCGTGTCTGTTTTGTAGGGTAGTGATGAATGTGGAGGGAAGCTCCTTCACTGCCGCTGGCTAGAACCAAAATGTGAAGACATGGGTGAAAAGGGCAACCCTGTGTGAACTCAAATAGCTTTCCAATCTCTTAAAATTGCTCAGCCTAGATAAAATTGTGGGATATGAACTGCAAGTGCAGGCGGGAAGCTTAATGCTTTCTGGAAAAAGTAATGAGTGAAGGCTGCAGCAAAAACCAGAACAGCCCTTCCCCCCTCAGCCCACTCTGCCCAAACGAGCACTTTCTCTGCAGCTATTGGCAGTAATAAATAACCTTCACCTAAAACATCTCTTGTTACAGCCTTTATTGTATTGGCAGTAAGTGCGTAACAAACCACTGCTGTACTAATAGTTCTGTGCTGATAAAAACCTAGTCAAGTGAAACAGAAAATATTTTTTAAAAATGCATTCTGAAATGCTTTCTTGCAGTGCTAAAAGCAGTTTACAGGAGATGTTGAAAACTAAGTGCAAGGTGTAGACACCATGTGTTTACTTTTTAAGACTGGGGTAACGCCTAGGAAAATCTTTGCTTTCGAAACATGTTTCAGAGGACCAAATGCACTGCTGTGTACTCATGCAAGTTCCAGCGGAGCAAAGGGGGCTGGACCTGTTTCCACCAGGAGCTGGTGCAATCACAAGCAAACCGCGATGTGTTTTTCTGGCGTCAGTGGGACATGCCATGAACTGCTCTAGGAGCTAGAGCCAGGCCCGCACGGTGGCCAGGGCTTCTCAGGGAACTCTTTTTGTTCATCTGTGCTACTTCTGCCCATTTCAAAAAGTGTGGCCAATTAGCTGTGAAAACAGATGTGCCTGTGATATTTCTCTTCCTCTAAAGGTTACAGGCCAGATTGCTCTTGGTGCTTGCATGGCAAAAAGGCAGGAGGTGGGGAAGAGGGGAGGGAGCAAGAAACCTTTGCTGGTGTATTTGCATACCTACTGAGACAAATATGGGGAATGAAGAGGAATCAGGTTCTTTTGTCAGTAAGAGCCCTTACAACAGGGAGGGCAGGGGGAAGGCTGGGGGAATACAAGTGTGTTTTCTCCGCAGCATCTCTGTACCCATCAGCCTAAGAAAGTCAGGCACACAATAGCAGTGCAGTTCCTCAGTTTTCACTTTATCCCACTCACTCAGGCACAGGGAGTTTTGGGAGTAACCTGAGCATTGAGAAGCGGGTCACCCCATCACTCTTCAAGCAGAAGACATCAGCTGGCAGAGTCCCAGGAGCTGGGCGGGAAGGGGTCTCTGTGCTGGTCGTAGAGGGAGCTAAGGAAATGTTCACCTCCGAGGTGCGGAGAGCCACTGCTGGCTGCGTGAGGTCGGCCTCGGGTGGGCTGGGACAAGGAAGAGGGCAGCCCTGCAGTGTTCCCTGCACTGCTGTGCCTCCCACGGCCAGCTGGACACTCTCCTTGGGCTGCTGCGTGGTGTGGACACTCACCTGAAGCTTGAGCTCGGGGCACCTTCCCGAGGCTCCCTGGGCTGCTCCCCGCTGGCCCCGGGGTATTTTTGCTGCCTCTTCGGGAGAGCCGCCTGCTCGACGCCTGCCAATTCCTCCCCTGTCACCACCTCTTTTACTCTGTGTGTGGCACCAGAGCAGCCAGCAGGATGTAACTATAGACTCAGAGTATTTAGGGCTGTCGCTGCTGACCAGCGCTGTAGTAGTTTGACTCACAAAGGACAAGGGATTTTTTTTTTTTTTTTTTTTTTTTCCCTATGCAGTTTTTCAGGCTTAAGCTTATGCAGTGGACAGGGAGTGCTGCTTAACTAGAAAAGCTGCTTTACGAGAAAGTTTCCCCATTTTATTTTGTGGTGGGGTAAAATAGTTTGTTCTCTTGCATGAAATATGATGGGAAGCCCAGAATCCCCCTGCTAGGGCTGGTGGGACATGGCAGTGGTGTGAGCCAGTGTGAGTGAGGAGACAGTCTTGGGCACTTCTACACTGTGAGGGCTGGTGAAACTTTGGATCCCCTCCTGACTGCAGATCTTCACAGCAGCATTCCTTGTGTGACAAGCCTTTTTCACATTTCCCCATTCAGCTGATTGTGGGTGCTGTGCTATTTTAAACCCACATGGAAGTATGTTTTTAGGACCATCTGCTACCGGCCCTAACCCAGATGATACAGTTAGAGCCTGCCCACAGCATCCTCCCCTCCTTCAGACAGTTCCAGGAACAAGCGGTGAGTCAGTCCCGCAGCTGAACTCATATTTAGCTAACCCTGATATCCTGCCTATTGGAGAGAAATGCACAACAGCCTTCCCAGGTGCAAAGCCCCGTTGTTCCCATTATTTAGAGAACGCTTGGAATTAAAAAAAAAATAAAAATCCACCACCAAAGCAAATGTCAGATCAGTTAGTGTATCAATTGTTTTTGTTCTGAAGGGTGAGAAGGAAGAAGTGATCAGTCCCCACACAGCAGCTTACCCCTCTTGCCTTTGCGTCCAGGCTGAAGGGCACTTTCTGCCCCTTGCTGACCAGCGGGCTCGTAGCCCTCCCCTTGCCTCTCACGGTGGCTCTCACTCGTGCTGAAACATCTCTGCACAGCTGGAGCATAGTTAATTCTTCCTTCGGGCACAGGGGTGAGTGCAGGCGTCTCCTAGAGCTTTCTGAAGGCCAGTGCTGCCTGTCAGGGTCCTGCCTTCTCTCATTGAGCGACTGTTGTTAAACACACATCTGTGGGTCTGGATGAGGCCCTTTCCCTTTACCTTAGGAGCTTCATGAGCCTGAAATAAGAGTTCAGCCAGTGGATCATCTGAAAAAGCCTCCCAGAGAGCAGCATGACTAAGAACCAGCATTTATAAACCATTACTTGACGTATTCTAAACTCCTGCTCTTTGATCCCTGTATGATCCAGCAGCCGCTTTCTGGCTGTTTGGCAAAACCAGCAAAACATGCCCTGCTCTGTCATCACATTTCTCCTGGATCCCCTCAGCAAGCTGCATTGTTTCCCACCCAGCAGGTTAATGACCCATAATTACCTTCATCATATGATGAAAAAAGTTCCATATCTCCACAGCAGATACACTAGCACAGCCTGGGCACAGCCTTCAAAGTTAAATGATACCTGAGGCCCTGTCCTGCTCCTGCTGAAGGGGAGGTAAATCCCCCACCTGGCCTCTGCACAGCCACTGACTTCCCAAATCTGCAGAACAAAAGAAGAACCCTCCCTGACGCTGCTGGGAGCATTACCTATAAAATGAGTATGAAACATGAACGTTGTTTTATTTAGGCTGTGCAGTGTTTGTGTGCTCCCATGTAAGCTCGGATCAGCCCCAGCTCTGAGGAGCTTTCATTGGTGTCCTGTTTCGATCAATGCTGATTTGAATAAGCATCGTGAACCTAATTATTTAGTCCTGCTCACATGACACTGCATTTGCTATGGTACCCTTGAGACAGGCAGGCTTTATCCCGCTCAACAGAAACATCCGCAGCTGTACCACGCTCTGCTTCGGGCTCCTTGGAGTTACTTCATCGCTGCCTGACAGCTGTGTCCCCTGACCATTATCTGGCGGCCGCATACTTCAATAGCAGACTGTATGTACTCTATGCACTAGACTACGGTGTGACCTGACAACTTGGCTTCCTCTCCCAGAGTATATCTTCTGCTACTCTTCAGCATCCTACAGTTTATCTGTGGTCAGCTTTCTTACCCATTTCCTGCCAGCTGCTACTGGTCTTTTAGTCAGCTCCGCCAGGCACACAGGCAATGGTGAGCTTGTTGAGCCTTGTGCTGCTTTATTTCTTGGATGGAGGCTCTGCAAAGGCTGCTCTGGAGTTTTGTATAGAGGATTTCTTTGTATGTAGTGTCATGGCAATGAAAGAATGCCACTCTTAAGAAATACACCTTGTATTTATCAGGCAGTATCAGCTTTATCTCCATTCTAGCATTGTTGCAGTGTTATGGCTGAGGTTTTGAAAGCACAAAATGTTTTTAGCAAAAATTGTAACTAATCTCATCAGCCCACAAGCCCAGAATTTGGTATTCTTCTTACCTCCTTTGCCAAGTTGTCCCACAGAGGTATTAAAGCAGCTGAGGGCACAAATCCCTGCCCTGAATCCAGAATTTGGTGTTTTACAGGAACATAATTCCTCTGCCTAAGCCTTTTGGAAAATGGCTTGTTATCCAGGCTGAGACTGAGCTAATGGCACTGTGGCCATGTACTGAGCTCAGTTTAGAGATGTCCCCATTGCCACAGCCGTGTGCAGCAGCTGGGGAGGGTCACTATTCATGGACACGTCCCTTGCTCCTCTTGCTCCTGTCAGGGCAGTTTTAGGTTTAGTGTTGGGGCTGTGTTGGGAAGCACCTGTTCTGAAGGAACCAAGTCACTGGAGCTCAGGGCTATTAACTGAGGGTTTGTTCTCCACCATCCCACCCCGACTTCCCCTGGGTGGGAGCTCCCTTCCTAGGAGCACCCGAGTGAGCCCCAAACGAGATGAATGTTCAGTGAAGCAGAAATTGACTGGAGAGACTCTGGTGCTCCAGCCTATCAAGAAAGCATGGCTTTGAAACAGCAAAAGTAGAAGACCTCAAAGACCTGCTCAAATAATTTCCTCTTTTCTTTTTTTCATTTTTCTTTCTTTTTAAAGAAAGAAAATCACTTTAAATCTTTATGAAGTTTATGTGTCAGCATGTAGTAGGTCCTTATACTACAGTATAAGTAAGAAGTATGGGACACTGTGGGAGTTCCTGGGATTTCTTGTACGCATTTTGCTAAACCCAGATGCACACTGTCAGTAGCAGGTTCTGTAAGATGAAGCACAGGGAAGGCATGGATAAAGCTGTGTCCATATCCCATCAGCCATGCAGCCTAACTGCATACCTGGATACAGGAGTGCTTGGGCCAAAGGCTGAGGCAGATCACATGGAAAATCAAGGGGAAGAAGAAATTTGGCTCACACAGTGGAATTCACTGCTGAGCTTCTGAGAGACTGAATGCTCATGACCCAGCGTCTCAAATGAGAAGCAAGGCAGAGATGTCTTCCTGAGAAGTGGTAGGAGGGATTGTGTCCATCCTTTTCCATCAACATTCATTCTGAAACCTAATGATGATAGCTGTGTGTGAGGGGTGGTTTTTTTTCGGAAACACCTTTTGAAGGAGCCTGACAATCTCAGCAATATGTTGAGGATTCCTGGAGAGGTTTGTCTCACTGTCCTGGAGCCATCAAGTGCAAGTACTTTGGGTTCAATGTCCAGCACTGTTGCTGCCTTCTCTCTTGGTGAATTTAGTAGACATACCTAGGAAAAATCCAGTTGAACTGAGTACCACAGTATGCTAAGATGGAAATTACCCATTAGGACTTTCTGTTCCTGCTGTGGGCTCCTGCCATGTATTGAGTGAATTGTAGATTTTAAGGCACTGGTACTTTGGTGCATTGGCTTATTAAAACTTGGGTGTCAGTGAATTCACTCCACCCAGTGATGCAGATCTGCCAATATAACTATTTTTCTCTCCATCATTTACTATTCCAGCAATTTTGAAATGAGATCTATCTTTTAATAGCAACATTTTTTCATTTTCTTCAAGTAATTGCTAAGGATAGTGAGCAGCACTGGGCTAAGAGGTTTCTGGGGGATCCCATTAAATATCTTCTGAAGATGGGGATGATTCAGTCAGGATTGCCTTTGGCTCACTTTTGGCTCACCAGCTTTTAATCGATTTAATAAGAGGTACATTAATTCTGGATAGTGCTAATTATTTTAATCAGAATGCCATGTGGGACTGAGTTAAATGCCTCACAGATGTTGAAACCCGTGACATAGACACAGCTATCTTTATCAGCTAAACTGGTAATTTCACTAAAAAGGAACACCGAGCTCATTTGTCAAGACTTTTCCATGAAGTCGTGGTGATGACTATGAATAACACTGCTATCTTTTGAGCCTTTTTCAACTCTGACCCAAAAGTGCCCATCTGAGCGGGATGAAGGTGCAAGGCAAATGAGACATGGAGGCAGAGGGGACTTGCTGAGCTGTGTCATCTCCAGGCCAGGAGCTACATTGGCTAGTATCAGACATGTAAAGACTGTTCTCTCAGTAAGGTTTCACATCAATCTGCTTGACTTGTGGGTCAGTGTTAGGCTTGGCAGCCTGTGGTTGCTCAGCCTGCTTTTTTATGCCCTCTGTAAATAGTAATGCCTCATGAATTTTTTGCCAGTCTTCTGG
Organism: Polioptila caerulea; assembly: GCA_013397295.1. Classification (NCBI taxonomy): domain Eukaryota; kingdom Metazoa; phylum Chordata; class Aves; order Passeriformes; family Certhiidae; genus Polioptila; species Polioptila caerulea. The sequence continues at coordinate 1,349,728 of VYXF01007449.1, forward strand.
AAGCTTCCCAGTGGTCCCAGATGTGTGAAAAATCAACACAAACATTTTGGAAAACTCTTTGGCACATTTGTTTAGCATGCTGAGGTGCAGCTTACCAAGTGCTGCTGATTGAAAAATGTTCAGTTTTGATAGCGACTGTTTAACTTTCCCCTAAGTAACTGATGGAATAGAAAGTATTTCCTTATCACTATGAGATAAGAATACATCATCCTACTAGTTTCCAAATACAAACCTGAAATATTTATTGAATATTTCTTCTTCTATGAATCATGACTGACAATTTTGAGATTCCCATCTAGGTATGGAGCTATCCCATTGTTAGGATTTTGTTTGTCCCTGATAAATTTAAACAGTTCCTCTTTATTGTTCCTACTGGCTGCAGATTTGTGTGTCGGTGCCTTTAATTTCCTATGGTAATTTCCTCACTGTTGATATATGTACACCCACGCTGACAGACCAGATGCAAGTCCAATGTCCAAACTACCAAAGTTTTAATGAATATGGGCTCCTGATTTTGTCTTGACCCAATACAAATGAACAGCTATAAAGATTGGGTGAAGGTTTAATTTCTGAATTGCATATCCCTTCTCTCTGATTCCAGAAAAGTTGGCATGGTTCAAAGCCATCTTTTATTCAGTGGCTCTCAGTCTTTGAGACTCAAGATCAGAAAAAAAGAATCCCATTTATTTCGTTCCTGTGAATCAGGAATGAACTGGTTTGTGCTAAAATGAAAATACCTGGGTTATATTTTGAGTGGTGACTGTGGACTTGGCTACAGAGCTAACTGGTGGATGGGCTAGTTGTCCTCGGCTCCCCATGCAGGGCTCAAAGCTGTTGCAGAACTGGAGACTGCAGAGAGCAGGGAATTTCTGCAGGAAGGGAGTGCTTTTGTCCAGGCAATGCTGCAGTTTGTGTCTGTAAGGGCAGATGGACAGTCACAGGCTGGTGGGGAGAAATGAATTCATTGCACCAGGGCTGAGGCTGTGCACATCACCACCCTGTCCTGCTGAGCAGTGACTTGCAGCAGCATTCGGTCCTGGCCGTGGGGGTAGGAGGGTCAGCCCAAGTGCTGCCCTGCTTTGAATTGGGAGGTTGGTGGCAGTGGCCTCTGCAGACACTGGTAGGATGAGTGGGTCTTTCTCATTGCTTCCCTCCCAGCTGCTGGGGAGGTGTGAGATGTTTTTAACCCTTCTTGTTGCTGTCTCTGACATAGAGTGCTGCTGTCTGCTGCAGTTGTGCCCTGGAGACTTAGAAAAGCCCCTCTGGGTAACAGTACATGAATTGTTATTTTTGATTGCAACTGGGTGACCATTTATTGACTCTTCAGCTGGGTAAAGTTATTTAGAAAGTTATGCAGCTGGAAGAATTCTGCAAGCCTGGCTTACAACTCTCCTCTCTTTCCCAGTAATAGACTTTGATTTGCCGTAGTTCATTTCCCTCTGAAGTCTGCTTTTTGTAGATAACATAAAGCACTTGGCATAGTGGTTGATAACTGAATGTATGAAGCATGACATTTTCCTAGATACAGTATGCCACATGAACACTTGTCTTTTGTATCAGAACCCATAAACAAGAGTTGACTGAGGGCAAATAGCTTGCTCAGGTCCTGTGGAGAGGCAGGGAGTGACTCAGTGCTGAGGGAAGCGTGATGTGGTCACAGCTGCTTTGAGGAGGGCATGTGGCAAGAGAAGGCAAAGCCCAAGGGCAAATAATCCATGTGAGCCAGCTGGTAGCAGGTGAGGCGACTCATGATGTGGATTAAAAAAAAAAAGTATTTTGGAAACTTAATTTCCTCCTTACTTGTTTTTCTGTCCAGTGATTAAAATACAGACATGTTTTTCTGTCTCTGGATCATGGCAATCCACCTCTCCTCCCACCTCCCCCAGAACAGTGAAAACCTCAGAAACTGCCATTAAGGACCAGGACACTCCTGCTGGGTTTAGACCTTGGCAGCCCTGTGGGGGTAGATGACGGTGCCCATGCCGAGCCATCAAACAAAGCAGTTAACCTCTTCGTTTCCCCCTCACCACCCACAAAGAGAAGCTAAAAATAGTAGGCAGTATTACAGAGTTCTGGGAAAGAATAAAGTTAGAATAAAGCACCGGGCTGGGTGGCTGGAAAGCAGCACTCTGTGCAGCAAGATGGAGCATAATGTATACCAGTGAATTTGCAGAACTGTGTAGTATATTTTAAAAGTAATGAAGCTTCACACCTTCAGCTTTGCTATTAAAGCATTGCTGAGAGCTAGATTCACACTGCTGTGCTGCTGAGTTAGTAAGGGTGTGTACGAACTGAGGGAAAACGATTGCCCTTCTCCTTCACAGTTCTCAAGGTTTTACACCAGCTGCCTGGCTCCAGCCAACACAGGACTTAGGCAGAAAGGTAAAGGAGGGAGAAAGGGGTCATGTCATGAAAGGCAGCTAGAAGAGTATGGGAAGTACACAGCTCTGGTGAGTAAAATTGAAGATACTTGGGGTTGAGTTTTTGAGCCTCCTTTCCTAAACTGTGTATGCAAGCTGCAGGCAGGCAAGTGTAGGCCAGAGACAGCTCAAAGAAATGCTGACTTGCTCATGAAAATGCAGATTTTACAGTTGTGTGTGTAAGAACTTTTGCATAGCAAGTAAGAAGCTGTGAACTGCTTCCCTTGATGCAGACTGAGCTTCTTTGGTTCAGACTCAGTTGTAAGGGAAAGTAATCCAGTTACTGATTTTGAATGAGAATCAGGCATCTGTTTGGATCGGGTTTTTGCATTCTGTTTCAGCCATACATTTATGAGCTATCCAGAGGCACGGGAACTGAAAGTGAAGAAAATATTTGTGGGATTCCACAGAGACGGAAGCAGCCGCTGGTTTGCACGTGTGAATTTTGCCAGTGCATTTTGGTGGCTTAGAATGAAAGCCTACTGCTTGCTCATAATGAAAGTTGAACCTAAAACTGGTCATAGCCAAATACCCAATGCCCAACAAACTGGAGTGTGAGGGCTTAAAGCAAAAGAGAGGGGCTACACCAGGTAAAGATGCTGTATGTTTATTTTAGTGCTTAGAGTTGATTAGAGTTGGGTGAAAATGATTAGCTGAAAGGATTCTGAGTAAACCAATTTAAAATGTAATTATGAAGGGCTCAAGATAGTGTGTGTGTGTGTGTGTATAATTATGTTTCTTGCCCGTGTGCACTGTACTCAGTGATTTTGTTATGCAGTGAGTGGAAGGGGGAGGAAAAGATGTGCAGGGCAATAGCTGCATGGGGAGCAGCTGTTGTTGAAAGGCAGCTTGTGTTGGGTTTCTCCTGTAATCTGGAGGTGCACTTTTAGCTGTGCTCAAGGTAGCACTGAGTTGGGTATCAAACCCAGTGTAGCCAGAGCAATGTGTAGTTGTGTTTCAGCTGCTCAGAGTTGTGAGCAAAGCTGGGCCGGTAATTGCAGTGAGCTCCTTGCTGCTCTCTTGGGACTCTCTTAGCCTGTGCCACAGTGAGCTTGTACAAACCAGCTCAGGGTTGCCTTGTAAGCTGCAGCATATCTTGGGATGAGACCACTGAAATCCTGGCTTGTGGCATTTCAGGGTTGCTCATATCACCCCTGTGACCAGCAGCAGAGAATAAGCCTTGTCTGGTCAGCAAGTTATTGCAGTCTAGCTCACATCCATGCTGTTGGTGGTGAAGTTAGTCTGGGATGGGCTCACTGCATCCACATTGGAGTCTGTGCAGAGTGGGTGTAAGAATGAGAGGACTTGTCCCCCTTGGCTGTGGCTAGCTCTCCTTTCATATACTGGTCCAGGGCTGGAGCCTGGGGTGAGCAGACCAGCACAGTGTTGACACTGCACCCATCCACGAGCCATGCAGGACAGGCTACACATAGGGTCTGTGTCTGGAGGCACCTTTTTGAGGCTATTATACCTAGGCTTTCCTCCAGATGTTTTTCTTCTGTACTCTCACGTTACTGAAGGCACAAAAGGTCAGGAAATGTTCCTAGAATCCTTACATTAAACAGGGAACACAGTGAGGAAGAGAAAGGAGAGAAGAAATTGTTTTAGGAAGGTAGGCTATGACATTTAAGGGGGCAAAGTCAGGAGTGCTTAAAGGCATTTTGTCATCAGTGATGAAGGGTGATTTTTTGTGGGACTTGATACCCAATGAATGTGTGTCTGAGTTAGGTAGTGAACTGTGCACAGAGGCACATTCAGGATAGAAAGTGAAAGGACATGTTCTGGCTGACTCACACATCCATCCACAGCGTGAGACCAATCCCTTTTGTAAGACACAGCCCCAGTTGGGCAGCAGCTGTGCTGCACATGACTCTCGCCTTCATCTGACGTGGGAAGAGAGGGCAGGAAGAGACTCCTGGGATAGCGTACTCAATATCTCTTATTTTATCCTGTAATCCCTGATCAAGCATGGTATTAAAAAAATAAAAAAAGCAGTATTATACCCATGTTGTTTCATCTTTTCCTTATGCTCTCTGTATGTCTGCTTTCTCTTACTGCCTTAATTGGATTGTTGGCAGCTTGGGGAAGCCATGGTCTTGTGCTCTCATCATTTGCTGTGGTGGGCAGTATCACGCAGACTATCACATCAGCACTTCAGGCACATCCTCTGGCATTTTCAGACATGGGCTGCAGGATAGAGATGTTCCATTGGGACTGGCACATTTTCACAGCAGGAACCCTACATTTCTGTTTTGTCCTTTGCTCAGTAGGTGCTGGTGTGTGTCAGCTAATCCTTTTCCTACTTAATCATTCAATCAGCACCAATGTATTCCTCTGAGTAATGGCCTAAAGACCAGAATTTCTAGCCAAACCTTGCATTTTGCTAAAACCACAAATCAAACTTGAAAAATAGGTGCAATAAGAAATAAAGCTTCCCAATAAAGAAAAAGGAATATTTCAGCTGCTGTCAACTCTTAATACCGTCTTGCAGGAAAGAACTGTTTTTGGAAGATGGCAAGGGAAATGAAAAGGGGTAGCAGTGCCTACAGCTGATAACACTGACCTGTTTTCTTGGCATTCCTCCAAATACAAGGCCAGCTCTGCTTGAAATATAGGTGATTCATCAGCTGAATTGCAAGCAAATAGTGTGGTGCAGAAGTACAGTCATATTATTTCAATAACCTGAGTTTTAACTATTCCACTTTAAAAACTAATGAAGCAAATAATGTTGTGACACAGATGTAGGCAGCGAAAATGTGTCAGAGGAAGGCAATTAACCTCTGTACTAATAAAGTCTGTCAAATTAGTAAAATATTTTTTATATATTATAATTGCTAATCAGAAATATATAGGCCATGAGTGTTCAGTGCCGCAAGCCTGTGCAATCCTTTATACCTTTGAAATCTAGATGTAAAAGTTCATTAGGGAAAAGCAGGAGGTTTTTTGTATTTTTTTTAAACGCTGGTGTAAACAGTTAATAAGTCACAGGGTGATTTTTGCTGGGGTGGGTTTTGGATTTCTCAGGACCTGTTGGTATTTTATCCACCCCCTGCAACTAAGGTTGGGCTTTTATTTCCACATACAGGCATCCCTTAATCGCTTACTGGCTATATTATCCATGCTTTGCTGGACATTCATGGGGCATTCTGAGCTGAGACATGATTGATTAGAAACCAAAGCAAATTAGATTCTGTAATCCAGCTACCTGGCTGGAGAAATGGGACTGTATGAGATGTCATCCTGGATCAGGAGAAGGTTCTCTCCATTCTATGTCCTCTCTCAGTCATGATTTCTCCCACTGAGAGAGAGCAGGAGGATTATGTTTAATGTAAATCAAGGCTAGGTAAGTTAAATCCAGATTTTAAATTCTTCACTAAGGTATGTAAAAATTATTGTGGACAAAACTGACTGCTCCTATAGGAGAAACAGCAATATTTCTGAAACTGAGTGAACTTCCTAATGCATTAATATTGTAGGCATTGTGGTGCTATAACCATCTCTTAGCTGCTTCATGTTGGATTTTGATTGACTTAGTCTATTGGTGAACATCACATGTGGAGTTCTGTTGCACTAATACCACTAAATTTGCTGGACACTCCAACACTGACAGCAAAAATACACTGAAAAGCAGCTTGATGTTGTATGGGTCTTTTAGGATACACAGTAGTAAAACATTTATCCTGTTTGCAGATACTCAGACCAATGCATTAAGATGTTACAACAACTCTTTATTACTCCAACAGCAGTCACCTGCCATCTTTTCTCTTAAAGTTAAATGTTTACAGTGTTGGCTCATATTCACAGCCCTACACAGCCATAGCTTGTGCTGGTATTTGTGTGATAAAAACCAAAATTTTATCAAAGCCTTTTGTATCTTAACTGTGTCCTGCCTCTGTACCTACAGAAGTGTTACTGGTAAAGATGTTAAATCATATTCAAATATTAATAATTAACAACAAACACCTCACACAAGCTATTGCTATCGAAGGGCATGTGCTGCTGATTATGGCCTCTGTTCTTCTGCCCCTCTACATGTATGCTCTTACTTTTCCTGGAAGAAAGGACCTTGTGTGTGCCTTCTGTGGTTCTTACCATGGCCAAGGTTTGTTGGATGGTGCTGATGTGCAGTTTGGGTGTGGACCTGAATGACAGCCTTTTCAGTGGACAGACAGCCTGTAACTGTTTCCCTTTGCATACCTATGTCTTTCTGGATTCCAGTTTGTGTGACTTTGACTAACCAAGAAAATTATCAGTTCATGCCCATGACCTCCTTCTGGAGTGCATGTCATGTTGTGCACAGTATATGGGAATGCTGACAGTGCTGTGTCTCAGTGACAGTTCCTGGTGCAGGCAGCTTTTGTCATTGAGCAGGCTCATGCTGAGTTGCATTCACAGAGTCATAGAATCAAAAAATGGCTTGGATTGGAAGTGACCTTAAAGATCATCAAGGTCCACTCCCCTGCCATCATCAGGGACAACTTTGAATAGATCAGGTTGCTCAGAGTCCTCTCTAACCTGGCCTTGCACGCTTCCAGGGGTGGAGCATCTATAACTTTTCCAGCCAATCTACTCCAGTGCCTCACTACCCTCATGGTAAAGAATTTCTTCCTAATATCTGATCTAAACCTACTCTCTTTATGTTTGAAGTTGTTTCCCCTTGTCCTGCCACCACATACCCTGTTAAATAGCCCCTCTTCATCTTCCTTGTAGGGCTCCTTTCGGGTACTGGAAGGCCACAATTAGGTCATCCTGAAGCTTTCCCTTCTCCAGGCTGAACAATCCCAATAATTTCAGTCTTTCCTCATAGGAGGATGCTTCATCCCTCTGAGCAATTTGGTGGCTTCCTCTGGATTTGCTCCAACAGGTCCATGCCTTTCCTGTGATGGGGACCCCAGGGCTGGATGCAGCACTGCAGATGGGCTCTCACCAGAGCAGAGCAGAGGGGCAGAATCCCCTCCCTCACCTGCTGCCCACGGGGCTCTGGATGCAGCCCAGGACATGTTTTGGCTTTCTGGGCTGCAAGGGCACATGGCTGGGTCATGTCCAGCCTCTGACCCACAGCACTCCCAAGTCCTTCTCAGCAGGGCTCCTCTGCATCTCTTCATCCCCCAGCCTGAATTGTTACTGAGGGCTGACCCAACCCAGGAGATCTTATTAAAGCTCATAAGATTCCCATTGGTCCATGTCTTGAGCTTGTCCAGGTCCCTCTGGATGGCATCCCATCCCTCAGGTGTGTCAACAGCAACATTCAGCTTGGTGCCATCTGCAAATTTTCTGAGTGCGTACTCAATCCCTTTGTGTCATTAGTGCAGATATTAAAAACACCAGTCCCAATTTGGACCCCTGAGGACACCACTTGTCACTGATATCCATTGGGACTCTGAGCTATTGACCGTAATCCTCTGGATGTGAGTTCCCAACCACTTTCTTATCCATCTAACAGTCTACCTAGAGAATCCCTAACTCTCCCATATAGAGAGAAGGATGTTGGGGGGCTATGCAGAAGTGGAGGTAAATGACATGTGTAGCTCTCCCCTTGTCGACTGATGCAGTCACTCCATAATAGAAGGTCAGGCAGGGCTTCCCTGTGGTGAAGCTGTGCTGGCTGTCTTGAATTCCCTCCCTGTCCTTCATGTGCCTTAGCATAACTTGAGGGCTGTGTTCCATGGGCTTCCCAGACACAGATGTAAGGCTGACAGGCTGGTATTTCCCAGGGTCCCAGGTATCCAAAGGCTTAAACTACAAAATATGAATTTTGACTGAACTTAATAAAAAGAAGTGGCAGAAATCATGTTATTTTAATAACGAGTGATTTGTTGCCTTTGAATTTGTTCTAATTAAACATCAGGTCAGATTAACTACTCAAAGGGTCTTTTTTTACCATGTCTTAAAGTAACGAATAGTTTAATAAGTTTTGAATTCTTTTAAACAGCTATTTATTGCTTGGAAAAACAGCTTTTTGTACTTTTTTAATTACACAGTGAAAATTATATTAAAAGTTTATTTTTTCACTCCTTATCTATACTCTAAGAAGCTTTGAAAGGATTAATTAAGCATCCAAACTACCTGCTGAGGTATGTAAATGTTACTATCTCCACTTTTCTGATGGGGAATCTGAAGCACAATGCTACATAAACCCTGAATCCACCACGTCTCCATTTCAGAAAAAGACAAGGAGGATCAGCGCCTGCCAGGGAGCAATTAATAGATTAACACAATCAGGTGAGAGTGGCTTTCCCAAGGTCAGATTATAATGTCACGGGCAGACAGTTGCAGGCATTTGAGTTAATGAGTTACTGGTGGTGAACCAGACTGTGAAAACTCACAGGATACGTGCTCCTGCTCACAAGTGATGTACATGACAGTACAGATTGCCCTGAAATGATGTTTGTGGGGCATTGGGATGGCTTTGCCATGGCTCAATCTGATTATCTAAGCTACCACAGCATTTTCATATCTGTGGTCCTGTGTCCCTATGTCAAAGTCCTCCCCCACCCCCCCGTGGTGTGATCTGTAGATACTCCAAGATCTCCTCTGCTGATCCAGTCATGGGAAAAGGAGCTAAAAGAGCCAGTTTGGCTCTGGTTGTTGTCAGAAGTATCTGTGGACTTTGATGACTTCCACACCTGAAATCTGAAACATTTTCTTATTCTCAAGGAAGTTCTTCACTTAGAAAACTCCTCCATCAAATCCAGCCTTCCTGTTGGTTTAGAAGTTTTTACTAAAAACAGCAGAATCTACCATTCATCTATATTTAATGATAAGCTCCTACAAGAACCATCATTCATATATAGGCTGAGAACAGCCCTTCATCTTGCAAACTTTCTGCTTTCTCATCATCTATATCCCAGTCCTCATCAACAGTTTCCCATGGGAATTGTTGTATTAAAAATGTAATGACAGAAATGCTGTTTTGTGCAGGGCTGCTCAGGAAAATGATGAATGCTGTGCAGATGTGTGTATTGAAACCTCTGTATCTCTAGCAAATACACTGCTGTGTTTTCATAGGTGTCTCTCTAAAGCTGTAATTAACAGCAGTCAGGAGAATGCTTGAAAGGGTTAAAGGAAAATAGATTTGAGGAAATACTCAAAGCCATGTGTAGATGCTGCACATTCAGTGTTGCAGTTGCATGTGTGCTTGCAAAAAGCACAATGGGAAGTGTGTCAGTTGCCTCTCTTTGCAGATGGATCTAAGTGCGTGTAAGCAAGATGCTGGTTACCACCTAATTAGACCACGAGGTTCTGTCCTAATGCCCCAGTTTCTGTTTGTAACTCTGCAGTGATCTGGCATGTGACAAGGACAAAGCATTCAGCTTCACCAGGTGAGTGCCATCAGCAAATCAGGGTGGTCACACCTCTGGTGCTGAGTACAAAGCTCAGTGTTAGTCACAATGTTATCTTCCTCTCTGTTTGGGTATCTGCTGTGTCCAGTTTGATACCTCAGGGCTTATCTACAACATGCGTTGCATGAACACCTGATAGATTGTCTGAGGCTCTGCAACAAATATTTCCCTTTTTTTTGCTTCAATTTTTTTGAAATTGAAAAATTTCTCAGGTTCTTACACAAGTCTGTGGAATAAATGTCAGTAAAATGTGACCTACCAGAAACCTGGGTACTTTGTTAAGATGCATTTCTTCAACTCTGTCTCCAGTACTGAAAATACAGATACTAGCAAGCATCAATAACCATATTTTTAAAAAAAGTTATATATAATATATGAAAGTATATACATTCTATAGCTATTTTTGAAAAGTGAACTGGGTATATTCATATTTATTTTCACCTATGAAGATATCTCCATGGGAGGAGAAAAGAAAAAAAGAAAGATCAAGGTGTGACAGATGCACATCAGGGAAGTGGGTTGTCACACTGCAGGGAGGTGTTGAGATATCACAATGATGGGTGTGCTGCATAGACCTGAGCAGAACAAAACACTCTCTTAGGAAAATTGAGCAGACGTAGAAGTCATTAACTGACTTAGTGAGAAATGGTCCTGAGGTGAACTGCAATTTTTAAATAATATGCAATATGGAGAAGTCTCTGTGAAACAGGTGTTAGAGTTTCAAGTTGAACTTTTTACATTTGTCCCTAAAGGCAGATCTGTTAAGTTTTTTCTTTGTGAGGGTATAGGCTTGAGGGGAATCACCTGTACCACAGCAGTGTCCTTTGCTTTTAGAAATGGAGTTGCAATCTGCTGCCCGTGCTGCTCTGAACTGACCTTTGAGTCTGCTCTTGCAATCCAGTATCTGCTTTCTGAGCCTAAGCTGTAAGTCACAGGCTTTGCAGCAGTCTCCCCAGAGAGCTTTGAGGCAGTTCATCAAAGCAGGTGGAAGGAAGAATATGTTGTAATAGATCTTTCATTCTTGCATATGAGTAATGAGGAGGAACAAAACATGCTGTCTGTGGACATAATTTTTCTTTAGAAACCAATCATACCGGGACTATAAATACAAGCAATGTATTACAGGTGCTACATACAGCTTTAAATATTCTTCTTTGGTGCCAGAGTGTGTGTATTGGTGTGATTTTGTTGTGGATGGAGAAAAATACTGTCTTTTGTTTTTGTGACAGCTCAAATACTGTGTTTAACAAACTACTTTCAGGACATTTCAAATGTTTTTATTGTTTGAGCAGCTCAATAAAAACAGTTAGTTTGTGTTCAATTTCCTAGGTAAGTTAATAAGCTTTTTAGAGTACTTCATGATTGCAGTTTAACCGGTGTCTCAGAATTTATGCTTCTGTTTTGTTTGCTCAGCATTAGCATTGCTCATTCACTAATCAAGCACTTACTTCCTAAAGTGGCCCCTTCCCCTTCTCAGCACCTGCACTCCATTCCCCCTTGAAGCTTCACTTTCCTGGTGGCTTTTGTGTGTTCTGAAGGATATGTACCTCTACCTTGGATAAATTCCTTGCTGGGCCTATTCCAACAGCATTGGAGAACTTACAGACGCCGCTCGGAAATGAGTATGAAGTTGAAGCTAGCAGCTCTGCTGCCCAGGAGATTGAGTTGCTGTCATATTGCATCTGACTTGCATCAGATCAGAGTTTAGGATTTGGGTGATTTGTTCTTCAGATTAATGTCAATCTGTTTTAAATTAAAACACCCTGGGGCAAATCCTTTGCTGTGATCAATGAACTGTCTGGCTGCAGTCAACCAACATTACAACAGACATGAATTTGGCCTCCTGGTTTGTTGCCTCATCCCCTACATCACTTTCCTTATGTGGTTCAGACATCAAGCCTTTGATTCTATAATTGTTGACCATCTTCTGCGGAAATCAGTAAGAATGGAGGCAACTTCAGTGTTCAACACCTTGTTGGTTTGGGCACAAAAATGGACCTCATATATGCTCTACCTAAAATATAGTTATGGTATATCTATGAGTGGCCAATCTGCTTTGCACCTGTTTTACTACAGGAACAAAAGGCACAGGAAGTGTTTGGAAAATGAGGAACACACCTGTGTGTGAAAGTATAACAAAGCATCTTTATATATAATCATTTGCTATAAGTCATTTCAGAGTTGACAAGCTGTTTTTCAACTTCGTGTCACCACTGCCTGATGCATCTAATTAGTCCTGTTCTCCAGCTGACAAATATCAGCTGCTCTTTCTAAAACATGGTTTCTCCCTTAAGTACATCCCTCTGGCAAAGTTAAATATTAATTATCCTTTTTTTGTTTTATGATTATTCATGTGTGCTAATGTCACTACACAATGAATGGGTAAGTCAATACCACAAAATATTAAAAGCATTGTTTCTAAACCTCTGCAGCAGCCAAGCTGTACAGAGCCATTCAGGAAATGAATGAGGCTATGGCGTCTGGGCTGTGCCACCAGTCACGCATGTCAGTGGTGAAACTCAGAGACCTGTGGCTGTGGGATGTGGGCATGGATGTGGGAGATGTACCTTTTCTTCCAGCTCAGATGCTGGCCTGCATCTACAACTGCTCAAATGACAGGACTTTTTACTCTGCATACTGAAATTGCAGGGCACAGAACAGCATGGATACTCAGGCATCCAGGTACCTCTGCAGGTCTGAGCTGTGTGGACCTGTACTTCTGCTGAGTATTTGGGTGCTGCTAGTCTGCTGGAGTTTCTTGCCTTCCTTTGTGTGCTGGCCATCTTAGTGTGCTTGCCTTCTGGAAGATCCATATCCATACCTTGTGCAACAGCCTCAAAAACAGACACTGAGAAGGATGACATGTTGTAATCATGTTTCATGAGACCAGTTATATCAGCAGCACCCAGCCTGAGACACCCAGAGTTGTTCCCACAACAACAAAGTTTCCCACCTTGCTCACTTGGCTGCCCCACTGACATGAAGGCTAGTGCATGCTCTTTCGTTCTGGAGGAGATTTTGTATTTGTTCTGTCCAGACAGACTTGCAGCCGCCCCTATTCAAGGGCTGATGTAGCTGTGTGAGCCCTAATCCTTTGTGCCTTTCAAAGCATTGTGGGCAACTTTGAAGCTGTTCCTTTCCTCGGGCTCCACTTCAGGGTATGCAGCCTCCCTTTTATCTCAGTGCTCACTGTGGCTCCATCCTTCCAGATCTCCACGTGGATCAGAAAGATGACAAAATACAGGAGGATCTCCTGTAGCTGCTCCTTATCTTATTCCAGTTTCTCACCTTACCACTGACCTGGCTGTCTGACCTAGCTTCTTTCTGAGTGTTTTCTAGCATGACTAGCAGTTTCTTACCCACATCACACAGCCCAGCACGTGTGCAGCCCAGGGTACTCGACGTGTTTTCCCTCCCTTTCTGCAGCCACTGAAGTAGTTGGAGTCTGACTCACGGAGCCAGTCCAGAGGACTGAAGTAGCAACCAACACTCGTTAGCATTTGGACTAACATTTCTGCAATATGCAATATCCTAGAGCAGTATGTTTTAAAAGCCCTCAGTATTTCTGGATATATTAATTTTAAAGGTAAAAAATAATAACATTTGTTTGCATTGTCAGTGTTGTGCTTAGGAAATAGAGTGCAAATAGTACTGAGTACCTGCCACATGTTTAGATCATGGTTTGATTTAATGAAAATTTGTACATTTCTCTTGTTTTTTAAAATGTCTGTCACCTGATGGAGATTTTGAAGAATGCTGCCTTTTCTGCATGTTAGAGACCTGCTAAAGATCCAACTCCCAACCAAAAGAAACTGAGGTATGTAGGATCAATGTGAACATGAAAGCTTCCAAACTGGCAGTCATGGAGGATATCCAATCATTGTAATTATTTCCAAGTAATTTAGCATATCTCTAATTATAATATGAGGTCATCTTGATGCAAAATAATGTCTAATTAGACACAGTCCCTTTTCAGCTACTCATAATAGATTCCAGAGAAAAACCTTTTGGCTCCTCTTATTGTGAGCTTTTAATTCTTAATTTACGATTTTTTTGGTAATTAATTTTTTGAGCAAACAGGGCAAATCAATCTATTTGAGTTAATTAGCATTTCTTCCTTGGTTTCCTGGTTGCCCTCTCTGTTACTCCTCTTCTTCTTCCCCTTATTTGAATATTACTGTAATTTATTCACATTTGTTTGCAACTAGTGCATAATGATTTCAAGCCATGGGCGAGACAGCAGCACAGGAAAGGTTGCAGCCCTGGGAAGGAAGGAAGGAAGGAAGGAAGGAATAAAGAAAGGAAGGAAGGAAAGAAAGTTTGTGTTGGTCACCTTCATTTAGTTGCAAACACCAGACTGCATCAGAGCTGATAAGGGCAGCAGTGGGGTTAAGCAGAACTCTGGGACTGAGGTGGCACAGGGTAGCAGAGCAGTGGAAGGAATCAGTGCAACCACAGAAAGGGATCATGATGAGCTCCTAAGCAGGAAAACTGATTGATCTGCATTTGCTAAAACCCATTTTAAGCTGAACATTGTTTAACCTTGCTACTTTATAAGAAAGTCCCTATGAGATCAGTTTTATAAAGAACACCTGGGGCTACATTCACAGTGACCTATCCCATCTTTATTAGTGTTCGTCCAGCCACTTGCTTTTTTCAGTGTTTATACACATCTATTCTTTTACCTAATGCAGATGTACTCTATGGTCTGCAGAAGGCAGATTTCTGCTCTAGTGCATGCTTGCCCTTTATCCCCTTGGACCAGTGAATCTCTTGAGCTGTGAAAAGCAACACTGTCCAGTGGTTTGAGCTGTAGGCTCAGTGCCAGCAATTCCTGATGTTGTCTTGTCCTGGTTCCTTCTGTTGCTGATTTTAGAAGCTCTCTAAATGCAGTCTATAAAGGAGACACTGTTTGTTCTGTGCAGGGTGAAAGGTGGAGGTTCCCACAAATCAAACCCACCAAGGGGTAAAAAGGGGTTACATCTTTTACACAGTATCTCATATCTAGTATCTAATATCTAGGATCTTCCTAGCTAATACATGTTCTCACTACCTAATATGTATCTATTTGTGTGACATATTCTTATGCAATGCTTGAAACACAAAGTACTTATTTATTAAGCAACTTCTACTGTAGAAGTTATCTGACAACATTAGTTACATTTACAAAAGGTGAAAAAATTACATCAGTTCTTCTTGTAGAAGTTATCCGATGACATCAACTACATTTACAAAAGGTAAGAAGATTCAGCCTGAGGACAGATAATTCAGCTTGAAAACATCAGTTTCCTAACTTGTTCTGTGTTTTTTGCATATGTCAAGCAGTGGAAACTTTTGTCAGGACAATGGTGTCATGGTGTCATGGAAAAGTGACAAGAAAGCCATGTTTTTCATGTGGCCTGTGATGTGAGACACTTCAGTTTTGTTTGGAATGGAAGGGCTCAAAAAACAAAGAAATCCCAAATTAGCAGGTGATTTAGTCCTCTTGTTTACCACCTGTTTTTCAGCAAAAGATGTATAATACTTATATATCTAACTCCCTTGGATATTGCAAAAATTATTTCATGTTTGTAATGCACTTTGAAAATAGAAATTGATAAGTAGCATTACCTTAATCAGAAATTGTTTTTCTTTTAAACAAAGAAGATTTTAAAGATCTTTAAAAGATCTTTATCTTTCCTGTAACTTGCTTCTGCTGATCTCAGCTTGTACTTAATGTATTTGGAATTGAATCCAATAGGAGAAGCTTAGATTGAAGAGCAGAATGACCATGAGAGAGGAGGAGGGTTTTGTAAGGTAGGAGATTGCTGCTTGGAGATGCAATCTACAATTGCATTTCAGGGGCCACATCAAGGTGAAATAGTGCTTTGGCCTAATAGATACAGTCAGGTAATTTTCAGGTCAATTAAAAATCAGCCCAGACAATGGGGAGATTAAATAGACTCTACAGAAATGTCTCAGGGAGCAAAAGAATAGAAAAAAGCTGAGTTTGCTGTGTTGGGGTGGTTTAGGCAGTCCTAGTAAGAGGCAGTTCCCATCCTGGCAAGTTCTCTGTGCTGAATGAATTGTGGTATTCAGATTGCTTCTGCATTGGTAAATAAAATAGGCCAGGGAACTACTCACTGGCCACAAGGCCAGCTGGAGTGTCACTGCTTTTGAACATAAATTCTTTTTCTCTCCCACCCTAACAAGGTGGCCCATCCAAACCGTGTAGTGGGAATGGTCCCTGGTTATTGCTGAAAGTGTTCAGGCATCGTGTGAGGGAGAGCTGGTTGCCTGGAACAAGTCTGTGCCAAGGACAGCACTGACAGTCGAGCAGCAGGTGATGCTGTGCCAGTGTTTGGGCCCATGCCCTGGCCCTCCTTGGTTGCCTAGTGCAGTAGCCCGTATGCCTCTGACTCTTGGCTGCATACTACTGTTCCTTCAGCCCTTCCTGGAATTCTTGGCTTGGATTTTTGTTTTATTTGTTTGCCTCAGAGCAGCACTGCCAGGATCTGAGCTGCCTTCTGGAGCGGGTCAGATCACCCGGCCCATCACTGGCTGCTGAAGGAGCAGAGGGAGCGGCGCAGTCCTTGGGCACCGTGGGAAGTGCAGGGCTCCCTGCTTGGCTGGACAGTGTGTGAGGAGGAAAAGGGTCAGTGCCCTGCCTCAACACACACACACACACTTGTGCTGGCACAGACCATTACGTGGATGCATTCACAGGGCAATTCTCCGAGCTGTCACTTCCCACTCATAGCCAGGCTCTTTGGCTGTGATAACTTTGAAGCAAAGAAGTGGTTCTCAGCTAACAAAATACCTTCTGCATGCAGAAGGCAATAGAAGTTTGGTAATGATATAGCTTTGAATAGTGGGATGGAAAGTGATCGTGAAACCTAAGTAACTTACTCTTAGAAGAACCAATTTCTTCTAATTTACAAAGTGGGAGAGTGTCATGTAGATTGTGCGTTTCTATGTGTAGTTACTTACATACACATACAAGTGTATTTATTTGACAAAACGTGGAGAATGGGATGATGATCTAAAATAAGAGGCTGACTCAGATGACTGGAATTTAATTTGTCAGCAAGCAAAAGTAGCAGCAATGAATAGAAGACATAAAATTACTTTATCAAATTTCCTGCATGGATCTTGCTTTACAACAGGAACAATGTACAGCATATCAAACCAACTCAAAATATTATAATAATGTAAAATGATAGTCATGTTCAGCATGTGGCAGAAAGAAATTGAAAAACAAACAAAACTCATTGCTTTCTGGAAAAGTGCAGATTGTGTCAGTGATATTTAAGCTCTCCTAGTTCCCACGAAGTATGAGGAGAAGTCTGAGTGTACAACCTTCTTGTCTTCCTAGAAAGAAAAACTTTTCAGTACTGCAGATTACCAGGTCACACTGGCAAGTGAGGCATATACTTAACTGATCTCCAGGACTGGGCTGCCTTTTGTCAGAGAAGCCAGAGGCAAGTTTTACATTATCCCGAACCGGCCTTCAAATAACAACACTTGTATGGCAGCTTTTGTTTTTCTTTTGGAGAAAAGTGTTCACCTTGATGCAAAAAAAAAAAAAAAAAAAAGGAAAATTTTTAGTCTTGCTAGCTCCTCAGAAAGGTTCTCTTCAGAAAGGACCCATCACAAGATGAGGCCAAAACATTTAAGATACTTTGACAAGTTCCTTTCAAGCTTTGGGAGACTTCTAAATCATTGTGAAATGCATGGACTCCTTCTCTTCTACCTGTGACAAAATGAATTATGCTATGATCCATAATGATAATAGCAACTGAGAGAGATGATCAGAAGTCTAGCAGAAATCTAGCAATTTTTAATTCCTTGTATTTTTTAAATGAAAGAGTAAATTTAAGGGGACAAATAAGAGCCTGAGAAATTTATTAAATGCAAACTGAGTTGGAATGAGTATGATTTCTCCTACTAAGACAACTAAAATGAAAAATCCCATCTAGAAGCAAGGAACAAGGGTTGGGCTGTGGAAAAATAGAAACTAGCATTCCTTGGCCAAGAAAGCAGATGTTAATCATGAAATTGTTGTAGACTCAAGAAGCATTATTCCTATGCAAGTGTATGCCCCCTAATTCACCTGAAAGATTCTTATCTGTTTTCCCTCCTAAAGTGTGCATATATATCTAAATTACTCCTACAGGTTATTTTGCTTTCTTTCATGCTTCTATATCTATGTTTTGTTATTGTCTGGAGGCTTTTCACTTGTGGTTTTCACTTTTCACAAGTTGCTCTGGATACTGCCCCAAAGTAGACCTGCTGGCTGTATCCATACTGAAGTTCAGGCATTGTGATCATCATGTTGGAGACACAAACCCAAGCTGAGGATAGCTAGTGGCAGACTGCTGTCAGTGGGGGCAACTGCTTTGTCTCACTGGGGTAATTATGTGACATCCTTGCAGCTCTGTCTGAAGCCTTTGTGCTGCTTTGGGTGTGGAATGAAGAAGAGGAAGGTGGCATTAAGTTGTGAACTGTGCAGTGCCCAAGGTCCAAGGCTCAACAACCCATCTCCCTGTCCAGCCCCACTTCTACATGAGAAGTGTCTCCAGTTCCTTTATACCTGAAATTTTCATGGCCTAACTTATATTTGCTTTGGACATCAGAAAACCAGCCCAAAATCTTGACTCTGGTTCTCTAAAGGTGATCTTTTGAGTCTACTCCTTAATGTTGTCTCTACCCCTCTGAATCCAAATATTGAGAAGAAAGGAAGGTGCCAGGAATCTGGCTTTAACTCTCTTTGAAAATGCTGGTTGAGTGATCCTTCATCTGATCTTGTAAGATGTTAAAGCTGGTGGTCCAGTGAGTACAGAGGAAATCTCTGATGATCACTGAATAAAGGTTAAGGCAGACAGAGTTAAATTCTAAGGAACTGTTTGGGTCTGATTATGGGAGTAGGTAGCAACAGGGGCCTTTCTGAGGCTCACCCTGCTTCTCTGGCATGAAGAGCATGTGACTAAGGAAAAGAGCTGGAGAGGCAAAAGGCACATAGATCCTTTTCATCCTGGTCTGTCTTTTTTTCCTTTTGGATATACCTTGAGGGGACAAGGTATTCTTTTTCTCAAGAACATGTCATACATTGAACTGTTGTTGTACATTGCTTAGGATGAGCAAAGGCAGGAATGGTTTCTTCTGTTCAAAACCAAAGAGGGGTCTTGTTTTAAGAACACTTTTGTTAAATAAAGTGATGGAAAAATAGTCCTTCGATACAAGTGGCTTAGATACTTGTGTTACAGCCACTTTCTTATGACAGTACTGTGTGTGATACAGTTGGAGCTTCACATGGTTACCAACCCTTTCGCTCTGTTTTTTCATGTTTTTAAAGCAATTTCACGTCTGCCTAACTCCAAAAATATTAGTACAAATGACATTAAAAGATGTTTCTGGTGCTCCTATTTAGACTGTTCTTGGCAGAGGGCTGGGGAGTTCAGCAAGAGGTGCCCAGGCTTGCCAAAGCCAGCTAAACAGCAGGTCCCCCCTCCTCCTCCCTCCACCACCAAGAGGAAAAAAGTCTGTTGAGCCCTAGATAAACTTTGAAAATGCTAACAGAAAGAAGTGGAGAATGGTCTAGAAGCCAGATGTGGTGGGGAGAGAGAGAAAGAGATCTGGACAGTTATGAAATGGTGGAGGGGAAGGGATTTATCACAGGATGGTAGGAAGGGATGTAGAGGGTATTAAAAACAGGCAAGTGAACATTACTGGAAGTTGATGATATTACAAGGGAAATAGCTACTTGCTGCTGGCTGTGTAGGAGGCCTGTCAGACTTGAGGAAGTAAAAGCATAGTGCTTACATCAACATGATTTTTTTTTTCTTAATGGCATCTGGTCCTGTGTTGCATTTGGGCATGATATTTAGTGACCTACCTATATGTGACACATTTGCTGTAGGCAGTGTTGGTTGCTGCAGCTGGCAGGGACAGGAAAGCTTGCAGAGGGGAATTCTGGAGCACAGAGAGCCAGTACTGTCCAAGCCCTGAACAGCTCCAAGCAGGGTACATCAGTGTCAGCACCAAAGGTGTCCTACTGGTGATTTAAGCTGTATGTTTCAATGTTCCAGCTTGAACTTTAGCTCTTGGGAGGCACCGAACTAAAAAGAAAACGTGTATTTGAATATGAGTGGAAAGGAGTGCCTGGGCCATCTTCAGCTGTTTGAAAAAAAGAGAAGGATTTGGTTTGGCTGTTTTGTTCCACAGAAAAGTGAGGCACAGGGAAGGAAGGGGAATTCCTCTCCAGCTCTGTAGCAGCAACCTGGGGACAACTTCAAATTGATGTGCTGATACAAATGCCGCTGCCGAACCTGGGCTTGGCCACATTCACTGTTGGCTAACTGCTGCATTTTTCCTTTACAAAGAACCCTGTCTAAAAAGCCACAAGTCATTTCAAAAGTAAGGGAAGAGACCTAAGTTGTGCCTTTCTGGTTCTAAGAAAGGGAGAGAACTGAGTGGATCTGGGCTGGGATGTAACTGGAATTTAGCAAAGCTGTGTCTGGGATGAGGCCCAGCTATGGCTCCTTGATTCTCTGCTGCATCCTCAGCGTGGGCTGAATCAGCTCTTGCACACCAGGACAGGTGGCTAACTGCCAAAGGAGAGTAGCCAGCGTGAGGTGTGAGGCAAGCAGTGCACTTCTACAGCCTACCTGAAACCACAGGAGGCTACACTGACTGCATGAGCCATGGGGGTCAGCCCCATGCCTGGGCAATCACTAGAAAGGAGTGAGCCAGCCCAAGACCCTCAGTACTGCTAGAGCTAACCAGGACGTTCATTCAGTGTCTACTGGAGCAGCCAGTTCTGTAGAGCTTTTATTGTAATGTCTTATCAGGCTGTGACCCATATTTGGGATTGCTCAGATCCTTTCTATCCTTTCTTTGGCACTTGTGTGTTGTTTTCCAGGTAGTAACGCTCTGCTCTTTTCTTTAGATCCCAGCTGGCATTTGCTTCATGTGGACAAAGCGCAGAAATTTTTCCAAGTCCATTTCAGAATATCAGATGCCCTTAAAGATTTGAAAAGACTTATCAGTCAGCAACTTTGGAAGTGCATTTCAAACCCACTGCCAAGTTAGTGGGTCAGCTAAAGAGTAAGTGGCCCTTTTTTACTGCTGTGCATCACAGACCCCCTTCTGTTTCACTGGGCTAGAGTTTTATTGCATGAAAAGGGATTGGACTGGATAAACCAGCATTCTTTCCTGAGGACCTAGCAGAGCACGATAATCACACAGTATTGTAGGCAACAGAGTGAATAGGAGCAATTGTATCCAATACCTGAGTTATTGGAACATGCCTGCCTGTTCATGTGAGCCAGGAGAGAAAGATTGTTTTTCCTTTCTGAAGAGGGAAAATTGGAGGGAGGCTGTGCCAGAACCTTTCCAGGTTTAGAGAAGTGGAGGAAACACCTGCTACGCCATCAGCATTCTTGTTAACAGCGACTGCATGAGTGACAGAATCTGTCCTTTCCGGGGATGATTCAGACTCAGAAGACTCTTGGTAGTGATGACACGAACGCCTGGTAGCTCCTGAAAGCAGAACTAATGAGCAGTGCCACTCACTTAGCGTATGGTTTGACAACAGATGCACATGTTGGTAATTAAGTATTTGGCTGCATTACATTATTTTATTTTTGGATTTCTCAAACACACTCCCATTGCAATCTCTAGACACATTAGCATGATTTAAAAGCCCTAAACTTATAACAAACAGAAAAATCAGCATGGGAAAACTATACCCCACTTTTCAGAAGGGCTCAGGAGTACATAAGCCTTCCTGTGCACCCCAAGCCTAGGAAACATAGGCTCTGTATGGCAAAACTGTATTCAGGGGATAATCCCAGGGATTTCTTCCTGAGAAATCAGGAAGAAAATCTGAAATACTGAGAAGAGCTGTGTCTGTGATTTCAGATCAAATCAGTACACAAGTCTTGCATGAGGGTTTTGTTCTACTGTATCTTCACATCCATCACTTCTTGTGACCCAGCAAAGCCTTGGAATGGCTTTGAACTTCATGAACTTCATAAATACCTGAATGCAATTACACCTTGCAGTGCTTTGGGAGCAGACTCAAATACTTCATCTTAGAAGAGATCTTCTGGAATGTCTTATTATGTCCTTGCGTGCCAGCAGTTATTTATGTCTATGTGTTAATGCTGACCTCAGCTACAAGTTGCAAAATATGTACATAATGATGCTTGCTGGAGCATCTTGCTCCCAAATCGTACACCTTTGCCAGCTTAGTCTAGATACTTATTAAAATTCTACCTTAGAATTGACATTGCCCTATGTGTAAGATATACTGGAGGAACAGTTACCTGAGAAATTATTGAAATTATGTTCTCATCTCACTCTACTCAGGTTTCTGTCATGGGCTGTTAAGGAGGAATTAGGATGCATCATAAGGGCATGATGGAGAAACATGTGATGGCTGGGGAGGTCACGTGGCCCAGGAATAATGCACGGCATTACGGTTTTTCCTGCACATTTTGTTACAGGATAATAATTTCCTTTTGTGTGAAAGTTAGGATATGAGCCAACTACACTGAACTTGAGTTTGTTTTGAGATTCTGAAAGCAGCAGAACTAGTGAGAAAACCTGTTCTTTATCTTGACATTAGTAAAGGTATACAGCAGAGGTGCAAGATCTACTGGAATATCCTTGTAAAACCACCTGTAAAGTTGCTAAATATTTTGAGTCTTGCCTAGAAATTCTCAATCTTGTTTTACAATTCAAAGAAATTTCAAGAATTTGTCACCACCGCCTTCCAAAAGCATGGCTGGTCACAGACTGTGCCATCTTTTAAAGAAAAGATAAAGTAAAATCTCTTAGGTTTCCTCTCTATCTTTGTAAGCCTGGTTCTAGTGATAAAATTGCAAGATGCTCGTGCAAAGACACTATTTGACTGACTGAGAGGTGTCTCTGTGTATCTTTCTGTGTTCCTATTCAATGTCTGGAAAGTCTGCCAGTGTAACCAGAAAATGACTACAGCTTAGGCTGATGTAGGTGTTAGCTATTGCTTAATGAAAAAAAGAATTCCATTTGGTGCTGACACATAGAAGGACATTTAGAATTTTGAAGGAGAAAGAAAGAAATGAGAACACTAAGAAAGATGTGACCAGGTAGCTCCACCTACAAACCATAACCCTCCAGGGCAGTCTCAGGTTTCTGCTGTGTACTAGCATACAAAACAGATTACATGCAAACCTAGACTGCAAGCATGAGAGTATTGGAAATCTGTTGCAGGTGTTTGATGGTAAACAGTGTTTATAGCTGCCAGGATGGAAACATTAATGCGTGTGAGTGAGTGCAAGTGGAGGGCAGGCCTCAAACTTTCACCCCATTACCTTCACATTTCGGTTTTGCTTTGCAGGGTACTAGCTCCCTGTGAGCTCAGACTGCTAGTGAAGCTACTATATGATTTTACTTGAGCAAGTCCTATGTTCAAATTTGAAATGCCAGAATCACCTGAGAAGTAGTGGGCTAATTTATCACAGAAACCAAAATATACAATGGTGACTGAATGGAAGAGAATGAGTTCTGACAGGCATGCCTTTACTTTTTCAGGCAAGTATTTTTGCTTGGGTGGGTGGTGCATTAGTTATATATACAACTCATGCTTTTAGCTACAGCAAAATGTGAGAAGGCATAATAATAGCTCTTCATGCTAAGGCTTCCTCTTTTTTCTCTTTTTTTTTTCTTTTTCAGTTCAGTTAGTTTGAGAGTTTAGATTATTCTCTTTCTGAGAACTGAGGGAAGTATTTTTAATACTTCTCAATGTGAGAGGTGGCTGGGCTGCCCTTAATCTATGATGAAAATAGCAATACATTTACTGGGGAGCTGGGCTAGAAGGTTGGACTTCTAGTGCAAGGCTTCTGATTACTGCCTCACAGTGGTTCTCAGAAAGTCAAGAAGATTAAAAAAAAAAAAAAATCCATCCAAAATAAAAGGCAAATTCACCTTTGAAGTCTTGGTGTGTGTGAAGGGCTAAATATGCTTTACTAGTATTTTTTTTTCCCCATGTGGAAAAAAGTAGTAGTAGTAGTATAACCAAAAAAGAAATGTGTTTACTAAATTTTTGCTCTAACCACAAGTTGTTGACAATTCCCACAATGAAACTGCAGCATGAGAAGGATTCGTGAGCCTGTTGGTGTCCTCTGTCAGGGCTGTGTGCAGGCTGGGGTGGACAGTGAGGGGACAAGAGGTATTTACCACAGCCCCAACACACCCACTGCTGCTGTGTTTTGTGGGTGGGGTGGCTGTTAAGGAAGGAGGTGAATGAGCTTGTTCAAGTGATCTTGTGCAAGAGACTAAGGAACAAGCCTGTCTCCTTGGGGTAAAACTTTCCCCTGTGCTTTGTCTTTTGGAAAATGCAGTTCTTAACTTCCACCTGTGCCACTCTGGAGTAAAAAATACAAGAACATAAAATGGCTGATCCAGCTCTGTTTTTTGACAATGGTCAATCTGATGCCTAGAGAAGGGTATACAGGGCAAAAGCAGGAATATTTCCTCATCAGTCTCCTGCCTTCCTAAGCCATTGAAGACTATGTTTAGTACCCAAATGGATATCTGTCTTGTTAATTTGTATAACTGCGTCTTGAAACCATGCACTATTTACAGTGTTCTTTGGCAACAAACTCCTCCGTTTCACTACCAGTTCTGTTGAGAAGAACCTTGCTTTGGTTCTGTCTCCTCATTCCTATTTTGTGTCTCTCATTCTCAGTGACCTCTTCTTATTTCCCTTCCTATGTTGATTTCTGTAAGGATCCTACCCCTTCAGTTTCTATACCAGGAAATGGGAACATCTGTACCTCCATCACGTGTGCACCTTTGCATGTTCAATGGAGTCTGTGATATGGGCCTGGAGAGGGTCTTTCCAGCTGGAATTTCTTCAGTATAGGCTTAAGGGCACATCATCCCTGACTGCAGAGCAGCCATGTAGGCACTTTTCTTCCTCATCTCCAAGGGAAATGGGAAGTCATGTTGGCTGAGGTATGTCTGACCTCAGGGAGAAGTGAAGAAGTCGTCCTCCTTTCCTTAATACACGAAAAAGAGATGTAGGAATGAGGGAGAACAGAAGGGGAACCATGCATCCTGCTCACTTCAGAAGACTCAATAGGTCTGTAAAATCATCCTATTAATAAAAATATACCTTTTCCAAAGTCTGTGAAGGTACAAGCACTTAAGAAACCTAAAACCGTTTAACCCTAACAATGTGTAAAAAATCTTGAACTGGAATGAGTTAGAACTGATGAGAGTTCCTGGGGTCTGCAAAGCTTCCTCCATGCACAGAGTCCTGCCTCCTCTGAGCTGCCCCTGGATCTTCCTAGGGGGCTGAGACTGTTGAGGATTGGAGACTGCAAGCAGGCATTTCCACAGTGCACAGTCTGAGAGCATTTGAAAATCAGAATGCCCAAATTTCCTTTTTTTCTCCTTAAAAAAAGGCAGATGCTTTAAAAAGCAGACACTTCTTTAATTTGTAGCTGTTAATTCATTTATAAACTACATGTGCTTCATGAGTGATTATGCTAATGTACTTAAGACTATTTAAACCCTTGCACTGATTAGCCTAACCATTCATTGTACAAATAAGATGTAATCTTCAGAATGTGTCTAGCAAAATTCCATAATCACAAACATGTTACTTTATTGAATGCAACTATTGGCATTACTGAATTCAGCCGCTTACACTTTAATTTTTAACATTCTGTTTTGCATTGTATTCATGTATTCCATACAGATATGGTGGGACTAGGCTGGTCAACACATTGAATGGCAGTAATAGGCTGTTAAATTAATATTTCATCCTGTCTCCAGGCAAAAGAATTTGTGGGGTCACACTCACTTCATGCATGCAGAGGAGCAAGTGGGCTGTAACCCCTCTGAGGCAGGTGGGATGTGCTGGCACTGTGCCGTGAATTAGCACACCATAGCCCTGGCCTTAGTTCCTGCTCTGAGGTCTGCCAGGTGCTGTGGGGCTACAGGCAAATCACTTGGCCAAGAGTCTGGTTTTCCCCATCTGAATGGAGTAATGATGCTCAGCTACCTTTGACACTCACTGCTAAGTGCTCTCTGAGCCATAGGCATTGTCATTAAAGGTATCTGGAGAGATGATTTCTTTGGGCAGCTTTGTGCTGAAGCTGTCTGAGACCATTTCTGGGCAGATGCCCTTGGGGCATCCATGGTGTTGGTGTCATCCCCTAGTGTAATTTCTTCATTAAATAATCCAGGGAGTTTAAAGAGAAATGGGGGTCTGTGCTCCCTCCATAATGCTCTGAAGGCAGCAAGGTGCTTTGGATTATCTGCCTCTTATATAAGATTTGTTGCCAGCTTGCAGAAGGTCTTCTGCCTGCAGAGTCCCAGGATGGGCCGTGCATCCCCCAGGCCCTGGAGAAAGCTGAGAAGGACTAGTGGTAATATGATGGTGGGCATTTCTAATCTCTTGTGACCTGGTGTTTGTTTGGGGTGGTTCTTCCTCTGTGAGCTGAGCATTCTGAGCAGCAGCCATTAGAAACAGCTCTGGGCTTTGTGTGAAGTAACTGCAAAGGTCAGATAGTGAAAGTGGAAAAAAAAGTCTGACATAGATATCTGTATATGTAACATTGTAAAACTACTTTAAAAATGTTCTGTGGATAGAACACATGGAAAAAGCTGTGCTACTTTGCTAAAATGTGATGTTCAGTGACTAGTTTGCTCAAAGGGGCAGCTGCTTATACACATGTAGCCCCATCAAGCAGAACCTCTGCACCCGCCCGTTGGGAATAGTGGCACCTGTGCAAGCGGGTGCTGACTTTTGCATACACAGAAGCTGCTTTTAGGGTGGATGAGTGCAGGCACTCCTCCCTGAACATCTGCAGGTGCGGCTGCATGCAAAGAGACAAAGGGAAGTTGAAAGAAGGCAATTGTATGTGCCCTTCATGGCAAAAAGTCATGAGTCACACTTAAAAATACTGTGAGATTCTGTGTTTTCTCTGTAGCCATTAAGGCCAGAGTTTCAAGGGCAGACCTCCAGGAAAGAGGACAAGGAGCTCAGCAAAATGCGGGAGCTGACAACCCTGAAACTTTGCCCCCAAGTGTCTCAAAACAGCTGCAGCTGAACTGCCCACAGCATGGATTCAGTGTCATGCTCTGTGTCACCATTGAAGTGGAAACCAGGAGACCCTCTGGCTGTCCTTGTAAGAACAGTGAGAGAAGCAAAAAGCTGCATAACTTGTGGCAATGCAACTCCCACAAGAATGGCAGCACCAATGCAGGGATGTTGCACAGCACTACAACTTCCTCCATATGTATGTGTGAGTGCAGCCTAAAAACAGGTGTGTGCATGTTCTGCTTTGAGATAAGGCATATCAAGGTCAAGCTGGATGCAAAAGGGTTAAATACCAATCTCATTGCAAAATGCTTAGCAGTTGCATTCTTACACTTTTGTATTTACTGTCACAAGAGAGTGCTTTTTTCTGAAGTACAGAGATATACGGAGGGTATGTTGGTTCTTAGGACAGATTCTAGCCCTAACTGAGACCAACTAAACCATTAGCACAAAACCATACTGCTTTTTCTTCCATGCCATTGATTAGGAGTGCTAAAAATTTTCTCTATTTTCTTATTAAAAAGATAGTATCAAGATTTGCACTGGTATGGATTTCTCAGAAATTTTTTATGGTCCCGAGAGCAGTACTGCAGGAAAATTTACAACTGAAAAGCAGATAGAGGCATCAAAAAAAGAAAGATGAGTGAGAAGAGGACCTAGTCTATGATTTAATTGGAATCAATGGGAATTGTGCCATTTGCCTTTGGTGGCAGCAGAATCAAAGCTGAAACACCAGCTGTAGTTTATTTTAGATTGCTGCCTGTCTGAGATTAAATTTCAGATATCTCCACAGGCTTCTTTTTTCTTTTACCTACCTACAATTTATGGCAGCAATACATATTCTACATGTCTTCCTCTACCAGGGGATCAGCTGAGCCTGTAAGGTCTGAAGGTGAAACAAGCCCTTTCCCTTATTTTTCTGGGCAGTGAGTCTCCAACATGTGAGTCTAAAGAAGTGGGTATTTCCCTGCAGGGAGATGTGCCTTGGGACAAGGCCTCCAAAGCTGCACGAGTGCAAAAGTGAGAGATTTGAGCAAGTTATGCTACTCAGCACTTCTCAAGTAGATACATGGGAAGTAGAAGCCAGCTAAGTGGATTGGAGATGGAGCAGCCTGAAGAGTGAAAGTCGCAGCAGGCTGGTGACTGAGCTCTAGGTGCAAGGAACTTGTGGAAAGATGGAGTAGAAGAGCCCGATGTTGCCAAATAAATCCATAACCTCGTGGGAAGTGCTGTACTGTTGTGAAAAGGAGCACAGGGGGAAGTATTGTCCTGTAGGGAAGAAGGAAAAATGAAGGCCTGAAGTCAAAGAAAGACTTGGAGAAGACAACAGGGAAACAGTATCCATCTTGAATAGATGTAACAATCTGTGTAATGCTAACACTTGTATTCGTGTAGCAGTACTCTTTCGACTGGTAAATGTGTATGATTATCTTTGGGTGATGAATGAAAGATAGTAGTCAGTCTTTGAGAACAAACAAAATAGTTGCTGAGGTGTCAGATCTTGCGCAGCCCCTATTTGTTCTTTAACAGTGGTTAGTGGGCAGAGATCTCTGCAGGAGGTTTAGACAATCAGACAGGAAGAAACTAGTGGTGAGCACTTGAGACACCAGGTGACCTAAAAAATAGGTAGCTTTGATGTTGTAGGAAAAAGGAAAATTTTAGAAAACAAAATCCTAGAAAAAAAACCTCATGAGTGTTGGCTGAGGGGAAATATTTAAGGACAGAAAAGTAGCTGCATTCTTACGGAGGTATATATAGTAATTATGAGCTTTGTAACAACTAGTGAGGAATCATTAAAAAAAAGAGGTGAGATTCATCTTAGAGAAAAAGTCTTAGTTTTCAGAGCTTTAAAATTTCCTGGATTGCTCTTGCTGTGGTGCGTTAATTGCCCAAATGTGAGTCATTTTGTCTTGCAGGTTTACTGAGGTAAAGTGTCATGACTGTGTTTTCTCCCTATTCCTTTCTGTCTGGTCAGAGGAGAGAGATATCAGACATGAAATAGGCATTCAACTCTGCTCCTGTCCTTTCAATGGGTAGGATCAAGCCATTGATCAATCCTTCATACTTCAAAGGAATAATGAAAATCCCCACACTCTTCCACTTACAAACTGTCTCCCATCCATGTGTGTTACTGAAGGTGCCCAGAGCAGACCCTATCTGACATTATAAAAGAAAGGCAATTCTCTCTGCTAGAGCAATCAGACCTGAAGAGCTGATATAACCTCCTATAAGAAAGAACAAATTATGACTGAGATGTTTCTACCCCTGTAAATTGTACAACACATACTCCGCTGCCCTTGGGTCTGATTCTGTATTCCTTGAATGTTCTAATGTGCAAATGATGTTTAGAGGAGTTTTGAGCATGTCAGGAATGTAGCTGGGGCTCAACATGTAAAAGGTGTTAACAAATTATTGCCTGAAGCACAAAGGCCACCTGGACTTGTGACTGCAAAGTTTCCAGTGGCAGTAACCAAATGAGGTTTTGTTGAGTTACTCTGAGTAGGAAAAATATTTTTGCTCTGCTAAAGAAACTAGAATTTGGGGAGCTAAATATTACTGAGACACTTCAAAACTAAAACAAGTGTAAGCTATCTCTGCCAACTGTTTTGAGTGATATCATACTAGAGTTAAAAAACCAAACTTGAACAAAACCCCAAACAAACCAAAGCAAAACACATTGTTGACAATTTTCAATTCAGTGCCATTATTTGAGTGTTACAGGATTTCTGAACCTCTCTGAGCCACAAATAAATAGATGGGGTCCATCCCTAAATTATCTTTCTTAGGATCTCGTTCCTCATTTCGGTGTTGATTGCATTGTGTTGAAGATGCTTTGGGTGGAAATGTACATTCAGATACTCTTACTAAAAGAAGAGAGCAACCAGCAGAATAGGCGACCAAATTATTTACAATATCTGTTGTTCAGCTTAAAAATGCAGTCTCTTTTTAACAGGTTTTCTCTGCATATTTTCATAAAGGATAATTTTTGGAGGAAAGTTGCTGAGAAGGGAGAATTGTTCAGGAGCAAGACAGATCTCTACAAAGTGAAATTTACCTGTTCATTGAGGACTCAGAGCCTGAAAGTAGATTCTGACATATGTGTGAGCCAAATAACCACAAAGGAGGTTATTAATGTGGGTGGTATGATTGGTATGAAATGGAAATAGTACCTAACATTTATAAAGTATTGCTACTCTGATTAAATTAAACAATTTTAATGTAATGGTTCAAACAGATAACATCCTTTTTAAAGGTAGGAAATGAGGCTTATTAGGGCTTAATAACACACACAGGGTCACACCATGAGTTTGAGGGATAAGCGGTTGAATTAGAAGACCTGACTTCCATTATAATGCTCTGTATTTGATGACAATGAGTAACAGAAAGAATGAATGGAAATAAAGACAGATGGTGAATGAAAGGAAACATGCATGAGTATTTGAAATAAATATATGCACTGGGCAAGAATGAAACTGGTAATTGAAACCTTTGCTCACTTTAAAATACAATTAAATGTATTTGCTTGCAGTGCATTTGGAATAACAGGCTACTGAAAGGGATGATATGGCCTATGAGAGAAAGTGAACACATTTATTGAGGGTGTTGCTAAAAGCTATATTTTTGCCTCCATTTTCAGGAAAGAATAAGGGAACAGATGGCAGGAATTTCCCAAGGGAGAAAAAGGAATTACTAGAGAAGATCAGGATCAGACCTGCACAGGTGATCATGAAATCGAAATGCCTGGAAACTCAATTTCTCAAGGTCGATATAACCCATGCCTAGGTAACCAGTTCCTCTGAATTCTGAGGCAATTGGGAAAACATGGGAAAACTGGGAGGTGCTGGAGGACTGGCAAGAGTGTGCAATGACAATGATGACCTAGAGATAATCCAGGTACATCCGAGTCTTGTCAGCTGGGTGTTTTCTATTTAATTTGTGTTTCTGCATCACACTCATTGCTGGAGTATCTGAGCACCTTCAGTTAAAACAGCCATAGTGTCTTTGCTCTCTTGGATTCTCCTCCTAGGAGAGCCAGTGTTTCTTGGAGGGGCTTGTTTTAGTAGAATCTTTTTGTTGTTATTAATGTGTGTAGTGTAGAATATTTGTTGCAACAGGATGAACTGAGAGAGTGTCATGTGCCTGAAGTGGAAAATAGGTTAGGGAGGAGACTGCATTTCTCAGTAGCAGTTGCTCCTGGACTAGGCCTAGTTAGACTGGAACTGCTGGAAACTTTACAAAATAAGGACAGGAATTCCTCCTCCCTTGCATAGCTGTTGATGTTACGTCCAGCTGATTAGTGCCTGCTTTCTCTCCACTTTGGTGATAAAAAACCATTTTCAAACACAGCCATCAGACTCCAGCTACACAGACCAATGCTGTTTTGTCCCAGTCCCACTCTAACAATCAGATTTTGTGAGATGTCCTGTTCCTAATGCTGGAGGAGCTAAATGCCTAAACATATTTAAAATCTGTGTTGACTTTATTCCAGTTTTGTTCAGTGTATCTTTGTGCTTTTGCATGATTTAGGTAAATACTGTAGTATGAAAAGAGGAAATATCCACATGGAAGAGGCTGGAAAACCTGAAGAGAAGTACAGTGAGAGAGCTTAAATAGTGTGATTTCATTATCCATAGTCAGCATGATTGCCTGAGAAATACTGTATCTACCAAGAGAATTTGTTTTGTTTTGACTTCTCTGAGGAAATGGAAAGAATTTTGGTGGATTGATATTGAGGTTAAAATTAAATTTACAAATCCTATGGAGTAAGTGGCTATTATAAATGTAACACAGGATGATTAAGCTC
The DNA here is from genome assembly GCA_013397295.1 of Polioptila caerulea. NCBI lineage: Eukaryota > Metazoa > Chordata > Aves > Passeriformes > Certhiidae > Polioptila > Polioptila caerulea. The sequence continues at coordinate 1,381,372 of VYXF01007449.1, forward strand.
ATTCAGGGCCAAGGAGCAGGTTGCTAGTTTTAGGGAGCCTCTTCCAGACCAGCATCCAGAGTGTTAAGTTCAGAACAGTTCCTTTTCCTCTCATGGTAGTGGGTGTCCTAGAGACTTGCTAAGGAAGGCATGAGCTCCAGAAGTTGGTCAGAAAGTGCTTTATTTCCTATCTTGCAGGTAATGTTTCTTCCTATTGTATCAAATCCTTTTGTCTGGTCACTACTGGACCAATGCCAGGCTTGACAATCATCTTGCTGGATCCTGATTGGACCAGAAGAATTAATGGCAAAATAAAGACAATTTTGGGACAAGTAAGAAAAAGACAGATGTTATTTTGGGCTGGAATTAACAAGTTACTCGTACTGACCAGTGAACTGTGTTAAAGACACATAGGCACTCCTAGATTTCATATAGATGCACTTCTGTCTCTCAGGATTAGTGATTTTCTTTAACAAAGAGCTCTTTTTCTGGTATTAAGCAACCACTTGGAAGGTCTGTTTGCCCTTAATCTTATACTGTTACTAAGCCTAACTTGTAAATATTTGGGATATAACATACAACATGTTGCCTTCATTTAAAAGGTGCAAGTACTGATGCAAAAAGTCACGTGCCCTGCAAGTATGCCTGCTGTAGCTTGCAATAAATACCTTCTTGAGGGAAAGAATAGATGTAGAAGAGTTCATGCATGGCTGATGTTGATTGAAGCTAAGTTTGTGCCCGGTATAGTGAAGATATTGTTCAGTACTTATCTTCCTTGTGAAAATATTGCTGTTGTAATAGTACCAACATATCCATGTGTGTTAGTTGTCTCCCACTCCAGCACCAGCTGGGCTGTTTTGTTCTACCCCGTCACGTTTTAAGTCGTCTATCTGTATTCTGCACAGGTGTCAGTCCTCCCTGTGATCACACTGCTGATGCTTCTGACCTGATCTGTGTGCATTTTGCTAATGTACCTCACTAAACAGTGCTTCAGGATGGAGCTTTAGCCCAAGACGCTCCCACACTCGTGCCTAGGTGGGGGAATTGGGCCCAGATGTGAGCAGTGTGACAGGGAAGGCTCACAAGCCTGGGAGTGGCCCTTGCAAGTTTTGTCTTGCACTTGAGAAGCTCCTTCCTGCCACCACATTGCTCACCACGCTTAGTGGTTTAGTGCCACCATTTACACAGGCCTCCCCCTTCCCGGCAGCACCGGGGTGGTAAATTTGTGCTCGCACAGCGTCTCAGTCCAGATCAGAGGTGCAGCTCGCTTTAGGGTGCAGGTGGTGGGAGTGGGAGTGTGCGGGCGCTCGCAGTCGCGCTGGTGACAGCTAACCGAGGCGGCTTCCTCCTCCCACGCAGGGCCCAGCGCAGCGCGCTTTCCTGTTCTCGCCCGCTGTCAAGATGTGCAGCAGGCTCTCGGTCAGAGCGGGTGGGATGAGGTCACGTCCTCTGTACCCTGTCAGAATGGGAGTGATGAGCATCTCCCACCTCAGCACATGAGGAGTCAGCTTCCAGAGAGGTCGGTGGCACTGGCAATTTCTGATGTGTTGGCATCCTCTGAGGAGGAACTTTTTCAGACTTATTTCTTACACCAAATCCTGATCAAAGTTATATGTTTGTCTACACCAGCACCAAATTTGTCCCTGGGGCTTTTATCCTTCAGTTGTTTAAACCGTACCCTTATGAATGATCAGTGTGAAGTCGGCTATGAAGAAGAAAACTAATTCTATCTCAGTTCAGTGTTCAGTATTCTGTGTACTTAAATCAGCTGTATATAAAATGGTCAACCTCTTTCTCATCCCATGGCAGAACTTTAGTTTCTTCTTGAGTAGATAATGGATCTGGATTAATGTGGGCTGAGGCTGGGTGAGTAGACCTGGTTATTTTATTTACTTGTGTGGTGATTGAGATTGATACACACTGAAATTTCAGCAAGAGCCAGCTTAAATTTAATTCTGTTGCAGTCCAAGGTGCTTCTTTGTATGCTGCCCAGAACAGTGGTTCATCACTGGGACTCCTCAGAGTACTGTTAATAAAAGTAATAAAGCTACAGTTGACAATTAGTGAGGGTGTGTTTGAATTGGGGTTTACAAGGAAAGGTCCTTGCCACAACACTATCTTGCCTACCCTTTCAAGGAAATCTTAAACACTTTCTCTTTTCTTTCTTATTTTCTTTTTTTTTTCTTCTCTTAAGTGTCTGTTCTTTTTATACCTGTATTATTGAGTATGATGAGCATCAAGTATGCAACTCTTTCCAAGCTGCAAACTTCTACTGTGGAGAGAGTACCAGAAGGGATAATAAATAGAAACTGATTTTTTTTTTTTTTTGGGAAGCAATTTGCATGTTATGCTTCTGGATCCTAAAGAAAAGGAAGCGTACTTGACATTAAAATTGGCTTCATGACTCCAGTTTTCTCAGCTCTGCACCACCTGCCTCTAATCAAACTGTCCAATTACAGGAAACAATTGTTTTCTTGCTTTCTGTTAAATGCAGAAATTAATTTACTTAAGGACTTTTTACCAAATGTTGCTTTTACCAAAACCAATTTCATAATTTGTTTGAAAATAATGTGCTGCTTATGTCCAGTATGCATGTTAGGATTCAAACATATGGTCATCAGGGTCCTCAGAAGGTAATTTACAAAATTGTAATATTTATCTTAACTGATTGCAGGGTTTGGAAATCTCTATTGTATTGGGAGAAACTCAGTGGACATTAATAGTTTCATGATTGTTGTGGTAAGCTGGGAATCAGGCCCTGACCTATAATTATCACTTACACAAGGAGCACTGATAATACAGAAAGGAAATTGGTCTCCCCAGATATGCTTCCTTAGTGTGAGACAACGACTTCAGGCTGTTTCTGAGCTGCAAATCTCCCAGGTGAAATCTTGCTGAAGTAGAATAAAGTAGAATAAAAACCAGAGTAAGAGGATACATCTTTGGCTAACAATGCTTTCCTTGCAAAACTACATCTCAAACCAAACTTTTACATGCTCATAATCTTTACCTGCTCAGTCAGCCCTACAGAATTACATGGGATCACATGGAGAAAGCAAATACACAATATCCACTCTCATTTTAGCAATGATGTTTACATGTCTTCACCTAACAACTGCTTTTTATCTGCAGAGAAACAGATTGATAGGAAAAATGTTAACAATACACTCTACGATTCAGGAGCTTACTAATTATGGTATAAATATTTGATCGCCTCACAAACTCTGCATGAAACAAGGTTAAATAAGAGTGTAATGATCCTAGTTAGGAGGCCTGTATAAAAAGACATATAGTACACTGTAAAATTTCCTTGAGAAGCATGAGGCAGTTATTGGAAACTACTGAATAGAGGAAACGTGAGGAGCTACTATTCACTGTCTCATAACAAGAGAAGGTGGGGGTTATTCTGTGATATTGACAGTCAATAAATGCAAAACAGAGAAATGAGTGACTCATCGGCATTAACCAGTAAGCCTTCAGCATGTGGAATTAATTTCCATAGGAAATCTATATTAAACTGCAGCACAATTGGCAGCATTGCTACAGCCATGTTGAGAGGGGTGATGTATTAAAAACTACTTCTTTTCCAAAAATGTGTTTAATATGTGTCTGTGTACACACATACAACTTGCAGCTATGCTAACTGGATCAATACACTGCTATTCTCCGTTAGTTGAATCGATGAGGAGGTATTTGGTATACACCAGAAAAAGCTTTGGAAATTTGATACAATGCCCTACATGAGAATTTCTTTTTGTCCTTATAACTGTACTTGTCTGTGCCTTTTTTTTTCTTCTCCCATATTTTCCAATTTTCTTGCCTTTTAAATCAGGATCAAGAAGAGAACAATGCTGGAGATTTTCATGTTGGCTGACTTGTACTGTTTAGCAACATTTTGTTTGTGTACTGAAGGAAATGTTTGGGAATATATCAATTTATTCCTGTTATTTCCAAGATTGCTTTAGTTGCACTTGGCTGGTTGATCTTGTTGCATTCGTGTGGATAGTGGCGTGGTATATAAGGCAAGAAAAAAGATTTGGTAACTGTAGAACAAATCTCAAATCTCCATTGATTTTAAAAGAGAATAAAAGAGAAGAGTAACCTAACACAAAGCAAATGTTTCTTGCAGTGCAGTAAAACCCAGACAAAATCTGAAATGCTCCATAAAAAAGGAGACAGCATGTTTACCAATTGTTATCCCTATGACATGGGTCATTGTTTTGTTTTATTGTGTAACCTGTAATTTATTACAGTGTCCGTCAACATATTAACATTCATTCTTCATATGATAGATGCATATATATTTTTATAGGTTAGCCAAACACAATGAAGAAATACAGCCTGACCTCTCTGGAGCAAAGAGAAGCCCAGCTAGTACTTGACTGACAAGTACTCAGATGTAGTGGAAAATAGGTATGGAGAGATGCAATTCCCAGCACTCTTAACGTTGCAGTTTGTGCCTTTATCTATTTTTAAAAGGAGATACAAGGGTTTGCCCTAAATCTTGAGCAATGCAGAGAAGAGGATTTGAAGAACATAGGAGGTTCAGGGAATTGGAGTGTAGCCTAAATATTCTTTATATTCCTGAAAATGAATATAAATATGTATGTTCTGTATGTTCCAGGTATGTAGGTCTGGATGGAGTTTTTACAGCTGTAAGAATCTGGAGTGGTGAATATGAAGGTATTGGGAAGGAGTAAGGTTAGTGGGTTGCAATGCAAGGCTGAGGGGTATGGGTATAGAAGATATCCTCACACAGACGGTATAAATTCTGGGAATTACCAGAAAAAAGTATACAGTGATAATTCCATCATTATAAAACTTTATCTCTTGTTATAAATTGACCCTGTTTTTCCTGCTGAAACAGGGAAAAGTTTTCCTCCAATTTCCACATTTCCTTTCATATATTCCACTTGAATTGTTGTCCACTGTTGGTGTAATGCTTGAAACATGGTCATCCTGCCAGGTGTGTGTGTGCACAAGTCTGCATGCACAGAGAGACACAGCCAGCACAGCCCTGCTCTGGTGACCTGATTATCTTTGTGTGTTTGAGTCAAGATGAGGAAACAAAAAAGAAATAATATGCTTAAAGAAAGAAGGAGGGATAAAAGCAGAATTTCAAAACACTGGAGATTCTGCAGGTCCCATAGTGACAGTGCCCACCTGGAATCATGAGCTGCAAATCCTGCATGTCTGCTGGCCGTTCATCCCTACCCTGTGTCATGGTGGGCAGTGGGCAAAGTGTGAGCTGAGACAGAGAACAGTGAAAGCCTTAAACAGCTGTCAGGACTCCCTGAAGGGGAAGGAAAACTCTTCATATCAGATGAAGCTTTTCTCTAGGATTTCTGCTATTTCCTGTTTCTGGTGCATAAACAGGTCCTGGTGCATAAACCTTCCAGTGTGCTGCACTGGAAGGATCTAAAGTACACAAGTCTACCTAGGCAGAAGGAATATACATATTATGATGGTTTCACACCAGCTCACTCTGGGATTGTCCCTGGGCAATAAATTTTTTGTTTGGAAGACAGAGGCATGCATGAATCACCCAGATACCATCTTTGCTTCCTGCTCTTCACACCCTATCTTACTGCGTATTTCCCACATTTGTCACTAACCATAATAATATTTTGTTGTGGGTCTTGCAACTCATTTAGCCCTATAGAAATAAAAGCCTTTAGTTTAAATATGTATGACTAACTCTCCATATAGGAAGAAAATGGTTAAAAAAAAAGACTTTTAACATATATGTCACATTATTTAGTTATATAAGAACGTCCATCATCCTGCAAAACTGGCCCAGAGTCCAGCATATCCAACAAGCAACAGATGCCCTCAGATGGCTTTAGAAAAAGGTGCAAGAAACATGACCTTTGTGGCAGTGCAGAGCATGGGCTAGGTTATCACTGTGTTTCCAAAGGTTGGCTGTGTGATTTTAATGGGGTAAGGGCCATGCTACCACTGCCAATTCCACCACCTTGGAAGAGGCTGTCAAAAAAACCAGAGAGTCTTTGGAACAAAAAGCAAGAACAATTGGCCAGCCATCCCTGTAGCAATTCCTTTGTGGGTCAGAGTGGTATTTGGATTTGTATTTAACTGTATTGGTTAAAAATATAATGAACAAATTTAGCTTTTTTATTCTGGACACTGTGCAAGTAGTTTCTAGAAAGAGAGCCTGCAAGATTACGATAGTGCTCACGTGGCTTTTTGAGTGGGCAGCTGAAACATTTTAAGTAACCAAAAATAATAGTAGGGGACATATGATAGCTTTTTGTTATGTTTTCTATTCCGTAGGACAGCCTTTAGATAGTTATTCATGCTGAAATTCATTACTTTCACGACTCGCAAATACATTTTATGACTATCTAACAGCTTGTCTACATATTGGAACACAACCTGACAAATAGCAGCACACAAGCATTCGCAAAATTAATTTAATTAGTATTCTATCAGCTCTGGAGCTTAACTACTGTGAATAGGTGTTGCACAGGCAGTATACTTTAATGGTTCCTAGAGTATTTTAACTAAGGACTCCATAGCATACTTCTTCAGCCTTTATGCTTGTGGAAAGAGGGTCAGAAAATCTTTCAAGCTGCCCAGCTGTTAAATGGTATCCTTATATTTAGGTAGCTTAGCTAAAATTGGTAGAATGCATTGAAGTATTTGGATGAAAGCTGCTCTACAGTGTAAACATAAAGTATTATTATTAGAAACATTATTACATTATCAGCCGTGTGACTTATAATGAAAATTTGGGAACTTCTGGCTTTAGGAGATGTGTTTCTTTTTTTAACAAAAGTATTCAAGAAATATAAAACAGACAAAATAAGGACATAGATGTAAAACAAATAACAGTGATGTTAACTTTATTAAAAAGCTTCATTGTGGTATCAGGCAGGAAGTGAAACTGCTTTCAAACTGCAAATATTTCTCAATCATTTCATGCACCAGCAATCTTTGTAATAGGTTTTCTGTTGGTTTTTTTTGCAAAATGTTCAGATGAGCAGATAAAAGTTCAGACTCAAGGGGAAAGGCAGTCATTTTTCTTGGATTTCACAAGCCGCGTATTTAATTTTGTGATTCAAAGTGACCTTAGAGCCTGTCTCAAAGAGCAGATGTGCATGCTGAAGGTTTGAGCCCTAACTATTTTTATAGGGTCATTCCTTTTTATAAACCAGCAGAGCTGTATGCTGGCAGCCCACTAACGGGCTTTGGGTGTTGACTCATGCTTGGGGAGAGTTCAGTCAGAGGCAGCTGAAGCAGAAACGGCTCCCAGCTCCCTTCCCTCACCACCCTGTGCCTTGCCATGGGCCGGCGGGATGTGATGTGTGCCTGCACCCTGGCCAGGGAGCTGAGAGCCTGCTGTCTTCCTGCGAGCTCCTGCTGACTCAGGCTGGAAACCCTGCTGGCTCAAGAGGGGATACTTGCTCTGCTAAAGCCTCCCCAGGATGGCAGCTTCCAAAAGAGGGACGGAGGCGACAGCTGGCAACGGTGACTGCTTCATCCATCCCAGTTAAATCTGCCAGTGAATGTGCATCAACACTTTTATGTTTTGTGCTATTTGGAACTACTTTTCTGCCTCTGAGTGTTATGTTGATCCCAGAGGGTCAAGTACAAAAGTATTGAGCACTTAGATACACTAAATGCCCTTACTGGGTGAATTAATGGGCCTTAAGAGTACTTGGCAATGAGACTGCTCAAAAAAAACTTCCATTAAACTCTTGCTTGACAGCAGAACAGTTTTTTCATTAAAAACAGAAAGCTAGAAAACTGAAACTTCAGCTATGATATTCATTTCTGCACCTGGGTCTGATGCAGAAGGTCAGATGCAGACTAAGTGCTAATTAGGTATCTCTTGACTCAGTAATCTTGCTAAAAGTGCTGTGTGTGGGGCATCTAGAAGAGCAGCAGGTGTTGTGGTAAATTTTACTTGTCTAATCTTGTAGTTTCTAGACACCACGACCCCAGTCTTTGCATCTTTTCAACTAGCAGTGGTTTATTCTTGTACAAAAATAGAAATAAAAAGGTAGGGAAAACATATGCAATTAAAAATTTCCCAGGTAATCCCACTTCACAGTGTTCAAAAGTGATCTAGTTTGAACACTTATTGTGTTACATTTCAGTCAAATGTTTGTCTAAATTTTGAAAAATTGAAATCTTTATAAATTGAGAGAAGATTAAACGTTTTTTAAAATCTTTGCAGACCTATACTGAGGATGTAAACACCTTAGTTTTTTAAAGAAAATATATGTTAACCATGTCTACCAGGTCTAGATAATGGCCTGGGATTTGAGAGACCTGGATTCAGTTCTCTGTTCATTGTATGGTTTTCAACATACCACTTAGTTTTCCAGTGCCTCACATCTGAATCTGTAAAACAGGAGTGCTGTATTTACCTTGCAGAGGTGTTGCAGAGATGAGTACTTTGAAGAGTGTGATGTTACTGTGTTATAGGACAGTGAAAAGTTTGAAGCCTATACTTTTGTTGTTCCCTGGATTCCTATTCTTAACATTTTGCTTTGCCAAACAGGGGGAAATCACAACGCTCTCCAAGATCATAGCAATCTGCTGTTCCTGCTCTGTTTGCTTATTCCAAAGCCTGTAAAGTTTTATTGGAATCTTTGCAGTGACTTCATATACTTTGTGTTGGACTTTAATGACCTCAGGACCCCTATGGACCAGTGCATTTATTGTTGTGTGCTGAATGTCCTCACATTTGAGAGGCTGATCTCAAGACTGCTGAGAACTTGTCAAAGTCTTTCATTAGATACTATGTGCTTGTTTGATATTTTCAGATTTCACAAATGTAACATTTACAGGAAGAAAAGCATTAGTACCTAAAAGGGATTGCTGCATTTGCTCTGCTTGCTCCTCAAAACTTTTATATAGGTAATAATTGTAAAGCCTAATGATACCGTGCTGGTGGGCAGACAGGCCCCTCATTGTCACAGGCGACACAATTCAAAAAGACACAGGACTAAAACAGCTAAAGGGATGGGATAGAGCCCCTCCAAGCCTTGCCGGGAATCGGTGGCTGCAGGGTGTGGTCTGGATATTCCAGGAGCCTTGGTTCATTATCGTTAGTGCACTGTTTGCACAGCATTTGTAAATGCTGTAGAAAGGTTTATAAACAAGTGTCAGATAACAGAATTACTTGATGAGGTCTCTAGTCACACAAACTGCAAATAGATGGACACTGATGATGATGATAAGCTGAATGATTTCTAACACAATTTAAAGGAGATGCAAGGGGATGGTGTGGTTTGCATCTGAATGAGTTCATCTGCTCCAAATGGTTCAGTTCTTAAATCTGTGTATGGTGGAGCAGGCAGAGAGTTTTAAGATCACAAGATCATTCAGGTTAGAAGGGACCTTAGAAAGCCTGATGTGAAACCTTTGACTCAAAACGGGGTCAGCTAAAAGATCAGACCAGGTTTCTCTGGGCTTTGTCCAGTCAGGTATTGAAAACCTCCATGAACGAAGACTGCATAGCCTCTTTGCATAGCCTCCTGTTCCCCTGCTTGATTTCAAAGGCTTTTATTGTGAAAAAATATTTTCCTCAAATCCAATTGGAACCCTACTTGCAACTTATGCTCGCTGCCCTCCCACTGTGTGCCACTGTGAAGAAAGAACATGCCTCCATCTCCTTGCTGGTTATCCTCATAAGCACTGGGGGGCTGCTGTTTTTCCAAAGCCATCTCTTCAAGCTGGACAAGCCCACCTCCCTCAGCTTCTGCACATAGGGCAGGTGCTCCAGTGCTGGTGGACTTCTGCTGAACTCACTGTGCTTTATTGATGGGCTGCTTTGCAGTCATACATATTTACAGGAAGACACTGAATTCCTTCAAAAGCAAAAACTTCCATTGAAATTTCTGTTTCCCCTGTAGAAAACTGTTTCCAGTTCAGATGTGGCCTCAGCAGTCATCTCATGGGCTTCAGGGCTCCTGGCCTCGCTGGCTCTGCAACCCTGCAGCCACAGTTGGGGCAGATTGTCAGCTGGCATTGCCAAGGGTCTCACTCTGCTCCAGGACTGCTGAAGTATTACTCTGGAGTTTCCAAAATGAGGTACTGTGTAGTTTTAGGGAGGAGAATTTCCAGAAACACAACATTTTCTTCACTGAATTGACTTCCCTGTCAGTTCCCCTTTTTCCTTCCCCCTCCAAGTAATTTTCTTCAGAATTGACTTTATGTACGGCATAGGCTGATCTTACAGATCCTTTTTATTTTTTTAAATTATGTGGAGGATTGTGGGAAATGGGCAGGAGACCCTGTCATTAGTAAGGTGTTTGTTTAACAGAACAAAACTATTTCCCTCTTTACTGTAGACTTCAGATTCTGAACAATTATTAACTTGTTGCCTTCCCTCTTCCTTCCTTCCTTTTCTCTTTATAGTTGAACCTGAGGTTTTGTTTCTCTCTTATCTGCTGCTTTCAACATGTTAAAAGTAAATTTTTGTGGGATTGCAGAGGCAGAAAGCAGAGGATGTTCTAGAAGGGAAGCTGAACTAACAAAATAATTAATTATTATTTTTTATTAATGATTGCACCACTATAGATGCAATCCTAATTTTGCAGATGCAGGCAAAGTCAGAGTGTCTAGGCAAGCCTGAGAAGGCATTGTGCTGCCAGTCCTGATGCATCTTTTCAATGATTACCTTTCCTCCTTTCAACCTCCCTACTCTATCACCCAGCCAACATCCATGTGGACTTGGAGGTGACTGCCTGAGGTGGGGGACATCATCAAAAAAGCTGTAGATTTCTGCCTGGCATGGTGTTGTATTAAGAAAATGAGGCAAAAGGGCCAGTAAATTTTATTCATCCACAGAAGGTGCCTCACAGCATGAGGTTGAGCTGGTGGACTTCTGAGCCACAGGAGGCTGTAAATGTGAATGCCATGCTGGATTGAAAAGGGCCTAGAAAACGTTATGAACAGTTGTAAAATCTGAAGAAATAATACAGGCTTAATTAAATCTCATATTTGAGCACATTGGCTCGTCTCTGTAGGGATCAGGAAGGATTTTCCCTTATCCATATACAACATTTTGTAATTGGTCAGGTGCATTATGGGGTTATTGTCTTTCTCAAAATCGAAGTCAGTGATGAAATGCTTCAGCTAGGAGTGGGATGCTGGACACGAGCGGCTGGCCTGTGTGGCATGAAAGATTTGGTCTTCCTTTGGATTGTTGGTTGTTCTCCCTTGTGATTTGCATTTTGATTCTCGTAATGTTTTTCTAGCTCCTGAATGAAGGTAATGGCAATGAGGATCTTGGCTTTCACTAGGATACTGATTTCTTAACCTTTCTATCAGTACAATAAAAGTTAGAAGCATGACTCAAACCTCTGAAATAGAAGAAACTCCAGGCCACCTTTTACTGCATTGTATAATGCATTGGTTGCTAATCTTGTCTTTGCATATTCCAACTCAGAGCAACTACGTAATCCATAAATTTGTTCTATAGTGAAAGCAAATTAATCAGGTGGAAAAACACTTCTGACCTTTGAAGTGCTCTGGGAGATGGATAAGAAAGTGTTTTTTATGCTTGTTATTTGTTATCACTGCAATAGTTGTGACTACAAAACTATTTCTACACAGACATTCAGTGTTCATGTGGCTAGGAGCCTGGAAATCTTTAGTCTTTTGAGAAGGTTGAGAGGAGTATCTAAGCCTAAAGCTAGATGTTCATGTGTGCCTGCTGAACTCCTGCCTGGTATGTGACCCAGCTTCCTGGAGACTGATGTAGCTGCATAGGTCTCCCACATTCTTGAAGTCCTAATGTGATCATGCATAGGGCAGGGGCACCCAAAATGGTGGTGCAGGGCAGATGTGAGATGTCTGGTCTTGGCCAGGATGTGCCTGCAGATGTATTCTTTTATCCTGGTGGGAAATGCCAGGGGTAGCAGCTGAGAGCTTTTCTACCACTGAATACAAAATGCTTAACACAGGCACACCACGTGTTTCTGACTGCTGTGTGCAGATGCACAACCCTGGAGCATCCACCAGTTGTATCCATCTGCTGGCTGCTCATGGTACCATGGAGTGGAAAGGTCATTTTACTAGGGCTGGAGAGTGTGGACGAGGGTTAGAGAAAACTTGACCAGCCTGTTCTATCTTGCCTGATTGACATTAAAAACAATCCAATTCTTATGTTATATTTCTATAGAGAGGCCAAGATTAATTAAAAGACCTCTCTCTAAAATCCTTTATAAAGGAGTTATAAACCATTAAAATTGCTATTAATTGTCACTGATCATTGTTCACAATGAAATAGGTGTGAAATCCTATAAGGTACTGACCATTTCTTAAACAAGGAAGGACCATCCCTTCCCTAAATTGCTTACAGTTATTGCCCAGCATATGTATTGAGGGATGCAAGGAGTATGAAACTGCTCCCCAGTGAATTTAGTGTGGAAGCTTCTGATAATATTTTAATAATACTCATGCAAGAATTTATCTTTCTTCTCAATAATTAATACTTGTGAAAAGTTTAATATGTATTTATTTGGTGTGTTGTTATACTGGCACATGAACAGAATAATGAGTTATATATGCATGAAAGCATTTTCACCTGCATGTTGACTTTTAATTCTTTTTTAAAATGCTGAACAATAAGGTTTATTTTAATTAAAATAAGAAGATGGGTTATTCCTCCAGAGTGATTTTGGTTAAAAATTTAATTTGTGTTGTATTAATTTCCTCTTAACTGTTTGCAATAAAATGGCATGGTGAAACATGGCCCTTTGCAGAAATGAAAAGTAAATTACATCTGTAGTATATGAAAAAATTCTTTGCAAAATTTGCAGAAGCCTGTCTGGTGACCATATGCATCTGTGTATTGGTCAAATTATATGCTTTTAAGTGAAAGTAAGTGAAGAAAAATTACTAATGACACCCAGAGCAAAATGGTTTCAGTTTCTTGAACAGGGCACCAAGATGTGAGTCATCATATTTTCACTGTCAGAAAAACCTGAGTGGTTTTTCCTCAGGGTAACAAAGGTACATGTCAACTGTCTGAATAAGAAATCTCAGGGAAGGCAACACGCATTAGTTTTACCATGAGGCAAACTCCCTCAGGTCAACCCCAGGCAGGGTACAATACTCATCTTGGCAAGTCACCTCATGGTACAACTTGTAGTGTCTCATTGTCACTGTTATTTTACCTCGACATGCATGTTGGCTACCCTGAGGTAAAAATGCTGCCTCTTTATCAGCAGGCACCAGCCCTCAGTGTACGGGCAGGCCAACACCGTGCTCCTTGGCTGTCCCCAGGTGTGACAGTCAGCTTGTACCTTTGCCTACCCCATCTCTTTCTGCCTCTCCAATGCTCTTCATGACTCAGAGGAAGTCCAGCATCTCTTGTGAATTTATTTCAACCCACTTCACCAAATCTGTGTCATAAAAAACTTCTCAGGCTGCCAGGGAAACCCTGTTAACTAGTTTCAGAAAACTGTAATAATATTGAAAATCACCATGTGGTGTGTATTCTGCAGTCCTGAATATGGAACTGAGACCTCCCTGCACCACGTTTTTCCCCTGGGGGTGTCACTTCAGGCTCCTCTCCCTTCTACTGCTTCTTCAAACATTCCTGCTGGTTGCAGGTTTGCCTTCTTGTGCTTGGCATATCCCCACTTCCATCTCTACCAGAATATAGGGGCCTCCTTATCTCTCTCATCCCTCTCTCATTTGCTGAAAGTCCCTTATTTTTTCCTGTGCTAGGAGCTGGGAATATAATTTTCCTTCCCACCAGTTTTATCTCGCAGGCAAAGCAAAAAGAAGTAAATTTTTCAGCTGACCACATTTTAGCTGTAAAAGAGTGAGAAGCAGATGGTTAATAGCCATTGTTATTTTTCTTTTCAGCATATAAACCATTGCAGGGGGAAATAAAGGTATTGGTTTGAGTGGGGAGAGGCAAGGGATTGTATGCATCCTGCACTTTTCTCTTTGGGTGAGCGGGTTGTCATCAAAATCATATGGTCTGTGCTTTGATTTGTAGAACTTTTCCTGAACATTGGGCTTGCCTGGAGATGACATTGAAAAGTTCCCATATTACAGGCAGACAGCTGAATGCCCTCAAGCTGAAAGTAAGACCTTGCTTGACTTAGAAAATGAATGTCATTTTTCTGGTATTGTTATTGAAGGTAGTGTTATGCTCCTGTGTATCTGAACATGACAGCAGTTACAGCATGGGTAAGTGCTTATAATCAGCTGTGCTAGTGTTTATTTTAGAAGTCGAGTGAATCACTAGAAACCTGCTTGCTGAATTATTTTATTGGGGAAAATGATTGTCTTGCAGCTATGTAAACTCACAAACAACCAGAACATAATGTGGTACCAAGTCATCACAACACCTTAGATACATTCTATGTTGTAGGTATGGAGGTCCTCTCAGCTTAGCAGGTTGTATTTGAAAGTGCTATTTGTCAATTACTCTTTTTAATTGCTGTCCTAATTTTCCTTCCTCTGGTGAGAAATTGTGTTTTCCCATCTCTTCTTCCCTAAAACTTAAAATGCCTAGTATCCCAATATACCTCTGTCAACACTATACATTCCTGTTAACTGAGTTATTCTTCAACATTGATCATTGTCTTCTATCAGAAAGCAATAGCAGCAAAGGGCCACAGTATTCATTTGTGCTTGACTCCCTAGATTTGATTCTAAGCCCTGCTAAACCCACCCAAGGTCAAACTCTTGATTTATTTGAGAGTTCAGACTTCTTATCCCAGGTCCTGTGAGTGATCTGTTCATGTGGGTGGCCTGTGTGCTAAAAGGTTGGGCCTTGCATTTTTCTAGCCAAGTCACATGTGGGCCTCTGGAATCTCAGAAATTTTCCACTTGACAGAAGAAGGGGACTTCAGAAGCACTGCTGTAAGTACTTAGAAAGATAGGCTAAGAAACTATTTCAGTGTGCCGATACCCTACTCTCATTCTCACTTTTGCAAAATGGTGGCATATTTCTTTGAAACTGCAGTTTGGCATAGTTGTGGATATAGGCTGGTTTTGACAAGGTTTTGCTTGTCTGTCTGCAGAACTGGTACAAGGCCTTAGAAAGCTGCAAGATCCAGCTTTAACTTGCATCAGTTACGTTGGTATGTTTTGTCTTCATTGAATTTTGAATTGGCCCTGATGTCATGAGGAGAGCTTCCTGAGCTTCAGGGTGCAGGAACAAACACGGTTCCTTAGAAAACAGTATGTTAACGGTTCAGGAGATCTGCTGAAGGAGTAACTTTGGGGTTCCTGGGTTTAAGATGCAAGTCACTGGTTTTGACTAAGTACAGGCTTAGATTATAGAGAATGGTCTCAGCAGAGACAAATTACTATTTACAGGTGAGAGAAGTAGCCCATTTCCTTTGCCTTTGAGGAGAATATTTTCAGTTTTCCCCAAGTAGATATGAATTTACAGTTCTTTCACACGAATTACTTACTGTGAAGTCTTCTATAAGCAATATGGTGGGTCATTAGTGGCCTGCAGAGGAGGCAGTAAGTGCTGACAAGTATCTGCAGGTGAAAGCCAAGTAGATAAATATAAGGTACTTTGGAACCTGTTTCCTTATCTAACCTTTTAAGGTTGTCATTAACAATTTCCTGTTTATACTTCAGTTGAAATCTCTGCTCACCTTGAAGAGGCCGATTGTTAGCTGGGAAGACTCATAAGGAGCTGTATCTCACTCCATCTCAGCAATTGGGCATACAGCTCTGAGATTTTATTCCCAGTTCAGGACTGGAAGACTGCTTTAATTAACAAAGTGTTGCTGAAGTCTACTGTCTTTGGTTATCAGAATGTGCTTGCTCCAAAGATAAATGTTGCGTAGTTCTAATTTTTTTGTGTGTGTATCTTTTTTTGGGGCCATTTTGAGACTAAAACCAAGAGGTATCTCAGGGGGTTATGGTTAGCTCACGCTATGCAGAATTACACACGGTAGGAAATCTAGGGATTTCTCTCTCTTGCTTCAGTGACTCTAGCAGCTTGCCCAGCAAACCTATAGCAACATGTTGTAAGGGTCATGGCTTTGGAGCAAAGCCAACACTAGTGCTAGCAAGCAGAATTCCTTATGACTCCACTTTTTTCTTTTTCTTTTTTTTTTTTTTCCTTTTTGCTATTGGCCCATTTTTAGCAGCAAAAGTAACATGTCTGAACTTGTTTCCTTCTCTGTTCTGGTGTTGCCCACTTTCTTCTGCCCTGGTTCAGGGAAAGTGGGGAAAAAAATCTTGCCTTTGCCCAGCAGCCCTGCAGGTGTCTGTCCCTCTGCAAGAGTCCCAGTGGTGTGGGCGTGTTGGAAAGAAAAATCCCCAGTGACTTCACCCAGCTTGGCTTGTGGTGGTTACTCACAATGAAGTAACTTTTTTGTTTTTCTAATTTTTTTCTTTTTTCTTCTCTATTTTTTTTTTTTTTTTAGCTCTGCATGTTTAATGCTACATCTGAGTTTTTGCATATGAGTGAAACTGCAGCTCCGGGACGATTCAGGGAGTTTTCTCTGCAGAGTAATTTTGGTGAGTAAACACAGATAAGAGGAAGCTGGGTTAATCCAATAACTCCTCCCTCAAGGGCAGGTGCAGCAATGTGGCTCAAGGTACAGAACAGAGGAAATGCCTTGTTGACACAGGTGATCAGAGCAAAGTGGCCAAAATTGATATAATGATACGAGTTTGCAATGCAAAGCCCTACTTTCTCAGGGCTGCTATTTGCAGCCCTCCATAGCACATCTCTGGTCTTTCACCTCTGTTTGGTCAGGCATACTGTTGTGGGTGACTTCCTAGCCCCTCCTTCATGATCTCTCAGTAACTGCATTGCTACAGTATAGCTTGGACTGTGTTGTGTTAACCTGAGAGGATTATTAAAATAAACTCTGAGTCATATTTGAGCTGTACGTGGGATAAGATGGTTATCAAGGTTTATTTTTTCTTATAATTAGGTCTCTTAAATATTGCCTCATTAGATATCTTCAGTGACTGTTGGAAAAGTCCTCAGGGGACTAGGGCTTGTTTGTTTTCAAGGGAAGTTCACATGATAAATACAGAAACTTGCACCTCTGTTTAGGGGTTTTCTTTTTTTAATTAATGACAATTAATAAATTTTTCTTTAATCCTAGGTTCTTGTCCTGATTTCTCTCCAGCTTTTCCACTGCTATTACAGCTCTGGTATCCTATAGCAAGTAAGAACATAACATTACAACTGTTCACACGTGGGAGATGGAGGAACTGCATTAAGAGCCCATCAGATAGGAAGGTAAGAGGCTGCTTAGATTTGTATGGAGCCACTTCCAAGTTTGGCAAACTGGGCTGGAGTGCCTTGGCCCAGGCTGAACTCAGTACTGCTGGGTTTGTGATGGCTCTAAGCAATTCTTTTCTCCCCTGTCCTTAAATGTTTATCACCCAGGGGTTCAGGCATGGCCTGCTTTGTTTCTGTGGTGTTCCTCTCCTTTCTCCATGCTTAAGGGGCAGCCTGGGAAATAGCAGAATATGCTTTCCCCTGCTCTGCAATAGCCTGAGCTTTCATGTTGCCTGTCCCTTGCCTGCCTTTGCTCACGTGGCTGTCAGCTGGCTCACATCCATCTCTCAGTGCCTCTATCTGATAAAACCGCTGCTGTTGAGATACATTTTGGGAAGTGTTGGAAAATATCCAAGGAGACATAGTTCTTTTTTCAGTCATCTTTTCTTCTAATCTCAGTTGGGAAATCTTGATCTTCAAATTCTGCTTCTCCAGCAGTCACCACCATTTTTGCCTCCTCCTGTCTCTCTCCTCACTTCCCCTTCAAAAACAGGAATAACTGGCTTAGGGCTCCTACTTAGAGCTTGTGGTCCAATGGGTATGTGGAACACCACACATGAAGTAGGAACTGCTCTGAGAGAAAAAAAGGATGTTGCTGGCCCTTTGAGGCAGACCTCTGCCTTTCTGCTTTCCTCTGTTGAATTATCTCTAACTGCCACAAGTTTTAGGTGAGGTGGTTCTGAAGAACTAACTGCATAATATGATCTTTCCAATTATAGCTTTTACAGTCAAAGGTTGCAAGTTTTTTTTCCATTTTAGTTTTTTTTTCTTTATATTCTCCAGTTCTTTTTCATTTGCTAATACTGGGATATCTAAGAGGTATTTTTAGAAAAACTGGTGAATCTGAAATGCTCACAAATTTTAGTAGAAATGCCTTTTTATTTTTCTGCAATGCTGTGTCAAAGGTGCATTCATTATTTGATACTTGTCAATATTCTTCTCAATTCAAGAATTTCAACCAAGTAGTCAGGGAGAAGGAGGAAATAACGTGGTAGAAATGATCATTCTTGTATCAGGAGCAATGAGTTGTGAGCAACGACCATGAGGCTGGGACTTGTTTCTCTGCACGTTTTGATGGATTGATCTGTGATTAATCTGCAAACAGGAAGAAGAGGGGATAATTAACAACTAACATAAAATTTGGAATGAATAATCTGATGAGTCAGAGGCATAGATTAACTGTATTTTACATTTAGGGACTACTTGGAAAGTTTAAAGCTAGGAGGAGTTCTGGAATAGGCTGCATCAGCAAACTGGTACATTACTTACTCTGGCAGGATTTCCAGTGGTAGGGAAGGCTACTCCAGGAGGTGTTAGTCTGGGCATGGTCAGCACTGGCTCAGAGTTTGTGTAAAATGCAGATTCAGGAGATTACTGGGCATAGAAGCAGACTTTAGGGATTGTAAGGCGCCTCGGAACATCAGCCCGGTAGACTACTGGATCTGCTGAGACATTCTGTTCTCCTCTCTGGAAAAGAGGAATTGGCTCATGCTGTGGAATGACTAACAAATTGTCCCTGAGGACTGGCCAGTTAGGTAGGAAAATGTTATTTACCTTAAAAAAACCACAACTTTTTTACGCGTATTCAAGATGCTAATAATAAACTGCCAGTGGAGCTCTGCCCTTTGCTCATAACTGTGGTCATTGCTTCTCCACAGTATGAGTGAGTGCTAGCATTTGTCATTTCACCCAAACTACTCATGCACTAAAACTAACAATCTGGCCATCACATCTCTCTGAGAGGTTTGGATGTGAATCATATGGAAGAGGGTTTGGGTCTGTGCCACAAGTCATGGGAATTGTAGAAGGAAATTATTATATGCTAGATTTGTTTTATAGTAAACCACATACTGTCCTAGAATTAGATCCCTACTTTATATTTTCAAGAGCCAATTCAAGGAATCCTAATTCAGATTAAATTCCTGTTGTACTTGGAAAGTTTGTCCCAAACATAATTTAGGTTTTTGTTTTGCTCACTTCAGTTCTGGTCCATACATTTTTTTATTCCTGCAGAATCTCACANTTTCAAGAGCCAATTCAAGGAATCCTAATTCAGATTAAATTCCTGTTGTACTTGGAAAGTTTGTCCCAAACATAATTTAGGTTTTTGTTTTGCTTCTTGTTTACAGCTTTTTTTCCTTTTTTATACATTTTCTATTTTGATTCAGACTTTTTTTTTTTACATGAAAAGATCTGCCTTGATTCCTTGAGTGGCTGGTCAGTACTTTTCTTTTTTCACTTATTTCTCTTCTCTTTTAGATAGTTAAAAATATTTAGCAGAACATCCTCACTTCAGTTCTGGTCCATACATTTTTTTATTCCTGCAGAATCTCACAGGTGAAGCTGGGGTCATGAATGTCTTTCTGGAGATGCCAGATACCTGAGTTAGACCCCAGTTAAAGCTGGGTTTTGGTATATGCTGCCCCAGGAGCTAAGTGCATTCAGTACCACACACACATCAGCCAAAGGACCAGTGAACTCTGCTGTAACAGAACATCCATTTGCTATCTGCTTGTCCACTCTGAGTAACTCAGTGGTGAAAGACTGATAAACCCAGTGCTCAGATTGTAGTAATTTCTATAACATGCCTTAAAAAACAACCAGACACTTCCACCCCTGAAATATCTAACCCCCAAAAAACCCCTGAACCCCATCCATAACCCCCAAACACTGTGGAAAGGAAAGCAGAACTTCCAGAGGTCTACTGGGTTCATTCTGCCTGAAGTGTGTTTTCTGCAATATGTCAGGTCAGGTCTTCTGCAGGAAACTAAAATAATTTGTGGGAAGCACTCTTTAACCACCCTTATAGAATCCACATGACATTTTATTATTTTGTAGAACTTGCTTTTATATATGAAAAATAATTAAAAGAAGAATACAATTAAATGGAAATTAACTAAGGCTGGATAGATTTTACCATAGGCAGTGATGATATCTGGAGCTTAACAAAAACCAACCTGTCATGCACATCCAAATGGTGTTTTGAGATATGTACTGAGCTTAAAAGAACTAATATTTCATTTGAAAAGAATAAAATATACTATTTTAGAGCTTATTCTTTTCTGAGGCACAGCTGAAGGGTGAAACCAAGCTTTTCCATACAGATATATGAGACAGAATTCATACTCCACCAAATGAGACCTTTATGCTTCCACCTGCATATTATGGCTCTAATAAACACGTTATCAGCTCATGAAAATGATGGCAAACAGGTGACTGGAGGATTTGATAAGTCAGCAGCAAAGATTAACAAATTTTTCTCAGGGAAAAGGTACGAGAGATTCCTTTATTTAAAACAATTGCAGCATGTGAATTGACGGCACTTAAATCATTATTGGCAATTAGTATGTGTCAGAAAGGTTGCAGCTGGCTCCAATTACAGGTAGAACTTTTAGAAGCTGAACTTAATTGTCTGTGTGATAGTGAAAGGCTGAGTAAATGCATATCAGGGTGAATGTGCTCCCAGAAAGGAGGGCAAGATCTTATGAACTGGGACATCATTATAGTAACTAGGGCTAGTTCCTTTCTCCTGGGAAATAGATCTTGTAGGAGGAAATTGATGGGAACACAGCAGTTCACCTTGCTGAACTTCTTTGGGTGGTAGGGAGAGCTTAAAAACGGTGTGCTATAGGCAACACTTCTTTGTTCTACTGTGGTAGGTTTGCCCAGTTTAAACTCTTGCCAGTTATGTCCAATTTAGGCTGTATAATCAAGGCCATGTGCCTTCCCCCTGGTCATGGACCAGGGTGACTTTTTCATCATTCCACTTTTCTCTCTGGTTATGTACATGTTTCTTGTCACATGGCAAAATAGTGATGTTCTGAATAGAAGACTAGTATGTGTCTGATCATATGTTAGGAGCTGGGATTACAGCATGTTGACTGCTTTTCATACTTCCACAGAATCAATGTGATCCACCTTGCCAGAGAAATTTATCTTTAGACTCAAAGTTCCAGTTGTACAATGATTGGTATCTCCTGATGAGCCATATTGCTTTGCGCAGCTCCTGTGCCCTGTTACAGGAGCCTTAAAGAATAGAAGATAAGTATTAATATTCCCATTCAGGGGTTAAGTACTGCATATAAACCTAATGTGTGTCCTTGCGTCAGGATGATGCCCTCAGCTGGAGCCCAGGCTTACTACTGGCTTCTGGAGGGGAGGGGCATGTGTGCATTTAGTGGAAGGAGGGAGAGCATGGGAAGCATTCTATCCTTTTGTCTCTTGCCTTCTGTCTCTTGTATGTCCACTGGAGAAGAGAGGCTCAGCCGTTGTCATCTGTCTACCAGTGAGTCTTAGCTTCTGTTTTCCAATAAAAAGGTGTATCCAGACTACTACATTTTTGAAAGATTTGTTGAACAATTTCAAAAGTTTGTTACTATTTCATCTGAACTTATTAATGAACTGTGGTGTGACTGTATTTGTTTCTCCCTGTTCAATAGCCAGCACACAGTGCCTGTGTGGGCAGAAGCCATTCTGCAGTGTTCCTGCACCTGGGCCAAAGCATGGGTGCAGGCACCCCATCAGTTCCTTGAATTGCTCATAAACCCATGCTTGATCAGCGGGACAGCTACCATGAAACTCATTAGAGCTGCTGCTTTGGGAAAGTGGGGTGATTCACATAACATGTGCTAATGTGCAAAGGTTGCCATGCTTGTAAAACTAAACTGGAGCTTTGCTAGAGAAGCATTAAGCATTCCAGCAGTGTGCACACACCAAGTTTCGAGTAATCTGAAGTCTTCCCTGTGAACGCTTTTCTAATTTACATCGAAGTTCCACAAATGTTGCTGTAATGTTGATAATATGTTTTACATCTCCAGCTCTTTCTCAGGGATTTTGAGATGAGAATAGTAGTCAAGTAGCAACTGGGAGCTGGGGAAAGAGAATCTGGGATTCCTCAACTCTCCCTATGTTATTCTAGTTTTCTTTGTATCAGCATCAACAGAGGTGCTTGTCAGCTAAGGTAGTTCTGTGGAGATAATGTTAGTTTAGTGCATGAGGTCTTTGCAAACACATGCTGCTGTCTCCATGTGGTTTGTTCAAAAGCAGCACACCCATTTTTGATACAAGTATATAGTGCCTCTACAAGAAATAATCTGTCATAGGTTTTGTAGTTCGTGGTCTGTTCTGTCACGTTTATTAGAGTTCATGGGGTGCCCACAGTGCTGCGAGGCCTGTGAATGCAGCTCCTAAGCAGCACCGTGTTGCAAAATTGTAATTTTCACAATGCAAGAATCCATCCAGCATCTCTTCAGCTGGGCTGTGTGTTTTTTGTTGCTGTCAGTTCCTGAGCACAGAATTACCAGCACAGGATGTGACCTTCCAAAAGAAACTTTGAATATGTTAAAGCAACGCATGGTACATCCCGTTCTGACTTTTTCTCAGCGTCTCAAGACTGTTCTGTGAGTGAGAGGGATGTTATCATGTTCAGAGCTGTGCAGCTCGGTGGGAGATTTGGAGGTGAGCTGCCTTAGCCATTATTGATGCTGAACCTGATCTTTTATTCTATTTAATTGTGCTCAGAGAAATGAATTTCAGCATTACCAGGCCCAGACAGCAGCTGTAGAATATAGGAAAAGTAAGGAATAATGCTTGTTGGCACTGCATCCCTTCTCACAGACTCTTTGGAGACCACCAAAGGCTCAGGGCAGGGCTGTCTGAGATATTGCAGGGCCATGTGGCTGTTCTGTTGTCACCTCCCTGTAAGTGCCCTGCTGGCATTGTCTTAGGCCTATGAGATGCCTCAAACCTCTTTGGTAGATTGAGTGTCATAAGCTCCATATAGCCCCCGCAGCTCTTGACACACACCAGAGACAGCTCCTTTTATTTTTTAAAATAAAAGCAGAGATGCTCATCTAGTAAAGTAATTGCTGGGAGGATTTTGCCTTCTAAGAAACAAAGTATTTCTGTTCTTAATGCAAATTTAAACAAATACTAATACTGTTCTCAGTGGAAACTGCCATGGGGTATGCAAGAAAGTTCATGTCATGAGAAAACCAGGCTGCTAATGGGCTGTCCTGAGTCTTGCTGGCCACATCTTCTCTTTGAGAACTCCAAGAACTGCGCAAATGTCTTTTAATTATGCTTCAAAAAAAAAAGGCTTTACTTACTTTGTGGGAACAACCTTCTTGTTAGGCAATTCACTGTGAAGTATGAATGTTGCAAATAGATTCCTCTCCGTTAGTGGATATACTTCATGTGAGAAGGTTCTTGGGGAATAAAGTTTAGGGGAAGTAAATCCAACCTCACTGATGGGACATATTCTTTCATGTGCAGGCCTCTTGTAATTTATTCTCTCACTGCTCAGGTATTAGAACTTAGGAGCTGAACAAGAGACTGAGAGATACATCCTTAGAGTACTTAATAAGGAAAGTCTGTGTCTTTCTTTAGTGTTGAATTTTTCTTTAATGTTTTCTTTTGTCTTTTGTCATTATAGTCATATCACTTACCAGCATTGCCTGTATAGATGTCTTACGGATTTTGGTGAGACCTGGGGCTTGGGAGGAGGGGTTTTGTGGTCCTGTTAGCTGCTCTGACTATGTCCTGGGGCATAGCATTTTGGCTTTCAGGACTCCTGTACAGTATGCCACGAAACAGCTATAGGAGTAACTACAAAGGGAGTTGTAGCGACATATGAGAAATGCAAATGTGTAAAATCACCTCTAAGTTCTTTGATTAAAAGCACTGTCTAGCTTTAAATTATTATTGTTTTAAATTACAATCCATTTATGGCTCTGGACAGTGTAAACCAACAAGAGAGCTTTGCTTTGCTTCAACAGTCCTGGTTCTGTGAAGTTACTCTCAGCTTCAGAGACTCAAATTTCCTTACATGGTTCTTCTTCCTCTCTCTCACCTACTCCCAACTGAGACTGTCTAAAATGACTAGTTCTAACAGTTTTCATTGCTTTCATGGCTACAGGTTGTGTGTGGGAAAAAAAAAAGGCTTTAGAACGTGGTATTGTTGAACTGCAATTCTCTGAGAAATGAGAGCTCTAGTGACAAGGCCTGAGGACCTTGGTGCTCTGGGAACACTGGCTATTGCAGAACTTGGGATGAAAATGGGAAGTCAGCAATACTTGAGGTCACCTTATTATTTTTTTTGTCCCCTCTGAAGATAGCAGCAATGGAATTGATTCTTACTTGAAAAGAACCCTCCTTGTATTTCCATTTTACTTTTATTAACTTGCCTTCTTGTCTCCCCTGCCATGCCGCAGGCTGTGGTAGGATGGAGATCACTAATGGCTCAGGTAGCATTTTGAAAGTCATGGGATATGTCTTTCTTCCTTAAAAATCTGTCTAGTGAAAAAGCACTTCCTTATTTTCACAGGTTTGTTGTTCCCCTGTGTGGGAGGCAGTCCCTATTTTGTTTCCTCCACTGCCATTCTCATCCCCCATATTTCCTTCACAATGTCTTCTCTGTGTTTGGGCATCAATAGCTGGGCTTCACCCTCCTCAGGGCTCCGACTGGTGGGGATTTGCCTTTTGTAGCAGGGCTTTTTCTAAGACCTCTCACTCCCTTGGGACAAGCTGTCAGCCCACACAGCTTGTCATGAACAAGGGAATAGTTGAAGGTTTTACTTAACTCACTTTCACATTTTTTCACAGATTGGTATTTTTTTAGACTCTGTTATGTTGTTTTAATTGCGTCTTGCCACCAAAACAAATGAACATTGTGTCACCACTTCTCAGTTCCTTTATACAGCCGTGGCTAAGAGAGTTTGGACATGGTGCTACCTGCAGAAATACTGAAGTCAATGCTGTGTATAATCATGAGGAATTACATTCAAACTACTCCATACATAAATCTGATCACACCAGAACAAGAACTGTGGAAAGTGTATAACATTAATGTATACTCATTACATTCCTCCTTTCACAGGCTCCAAGGCTGTCAGGCTGGCCATGGGGTGGGGAACTTGAAGTAATGAGGAGTTAGATTTAGGCATTTTACTAGAAAGTATTGCAGTTCTTCAATGGAAGGGGGATGCCCTTTGAGAAAGTGCTTCTGTGATGTACAATGGCTGCTAAGGAATAATGAGTTCTGTGTTTGTTTTTTTTTTTTTTTTAATCTGTGTCAAAGATGCTTGTCCCATTTTGCAAGTTTATTGGAAAAGGCAGGAGTTAAAAAAACCCCAACACCTTGAAAACTCAATTTTAAATTTATAGTGCAGCTTTCTACTCTCTTTGAAACCAAAGACAAATTTCCTACTGATTTTATCAGGAGCAATATAAAGGCTGAACAGATAAGTAATGCTCTTTCTCCCTCATGTGAAAACATGTCATTGGGTTCCTCCCTGGACAGTTTTTGCTGTATCATTACAAACACACCAAGGACTGTATGTGGCCTCGCAATGAAAAACATTTTGTTTATTCAATTTGCAAACCTCAGAATGAAGGCCCTACTGGCCCTGAAATGGAGAGAAGGAATATAGAGCAGGGAGCCACGCAAGGTAGGGTAACTCCTGTGAAGAGAGGGTGTCCAGAGCAGAAAGTCAGTACCCAGTGAGATAATGTTGAGCTGCAGTGCTTCATGTTTGCCCTTACATCTGTCATATTGCTTATCCTCAGAGTTGCTGAGTGATAAGTGCCCCTAAAAATCCTTTTCTCTCTTACAGGGGAGCTAGTGTGGATTTGGTCATCTACATTAACTCCCACATCTGAAACTTTTGCTGAGGAGCTTTGTTGGTTTGGGTGGAGGATGTCATGTTACATCAGGTGTTTTTCAGAGAAGAGTGGCACTTTAACAGCCGGCTCAAAAGGAGGGAATTTCCTTTCCAGGCAGAATGAGCAGGCAGGTCTTTTGTTAATCACCAAGTCTGGTTTATTTAACTGAGTTTTTTTGTGTGCTGAATGCCCTAGCTGGAGATAGGGCTACCAGGCTCCATTGCCATCAACATACTGTGGCACTAGGGCTTATATCTGACTTCCTACAGCTGCAAATGCTGACAGCACTAATATTTCACAATGCCTGGGACACAACCACTGGGATGAAGGAGAGAGTCTTCTAACTGAATTCGTGTAGGGAGAGAGGCTCAGGAAAACTGGCTTTCTGCAGAAGGGAAAGCTGCTCATAGGAGAACTACCCCTGCTTTTTAGTTACAAAGCCTACTGCCATTGCTGAGTCTGTTCTTGGTTTCTTATGCCCTAATGTGTTTCTTTCCTGACTAATTTTTTTACTTTGTATCTTCCACTTGGATGTGATTTAGTGGAGCAATTCATGTCTCTGTTACCTTCAGACTGAATTCCTGCAATGGAGGATGAGGATGGAGGCAAGTTTGAGACTTAGCTTGTGCAAAGAGCCATGTGTTGACTAACACTATTCTTGATTTACAATAGCTGAGCCTTCAAGGTCAAATCCTGCTCATGAAAGCTCCTGTTGAATCCCTTTTGTCCTGTGGCTCATGGAGCCATACTGGCATGCAGCTACCTTCCTGCCTCTGACTTCAGTCATGGCTTGCTGGTCAGCCTGCTCTCGTTATGTTGATTGTGTATTCTGGGCCCCTCTATGTTGGATATTCTTCTGCTGAGGTTTGGTTTTGAGAAATGCTGTCCACGCATAACTGGAGCTAAAACAAAGAACATTGTTGTACACAAAGAGAGAGGATTTTTAATCCTGTATAGATATAAATAATATTTTCAGTTACAAATAAACATGGAAAATTCTAGTATATTGATAAGCTTCAGCTTTTAATACTGTTTTGTTTTGTTCCTTGGCTTTCAAGTTTTGTCTTCAGTAACAAATACGTATTGTCACTGCTGAGACACTCACAGCTTTCTGTTGTGAGCTCTGTCTCAGTGATTCACTTCTCTGGTCTCCTAAGAGGTTGGTTTGCTCAAGGGGGTGTAGCTGTTATCCTTGAGAATAACACACAGGTCATGGATGATATAGATAACAAAACAGACACTGTTTAAAAAACCCTCAGTTCTGAGAGCTAATGTTAATAATCCTTGATCTCCTCTGGCTGCTTGTAAACTTGACAGTCTGCTTCAAGGGTAGACTGTTAATATTTTCAGTCTTAACTAACAGGCAGTGGTGCTATGGGATGCATACTGGGATATCATTAGGATCAGAATTATTAAACTGTAACATAATCTAAACTGGGATCATCTGAGATTTCACAGTCAGCACAGGACTCCCTCAGATTAGTAGCTGTTGAAGCTATAGTTGGCAGTGACACAAAAAACTAAGAATTTGAAATTGGGGTCAAAGTTGGTGACAGGACTCTGTCTCTAATGATGACAGATGTCAGGGATTTACAGACATTTTGTACTTTTTTAAAGATGAGCCTAGATAGAAAGACTTTTCCTGAGTTTTCATGGTTCCCCATGGTAACAGTATTAAACTCAGTTCTACAAGGGTAAATTGACATGGAAGAACCCAGGCAGACGAGAAACAAGCAGAACAAAGCAGATACACATCATGTTACAAGACCATACAGTCAGATTAAGCCCTACCTAAATGTGCGGTCTGCACTCTTGCTGAAGTTCTGGATCCTTAGTGCTGGGGAATAAAATATCCTCTTGTGCACTTTAGTGAAACTGTATCTGTAGGACAGGCTGTATTTATAATGTGCATGTTGGAAAAATGAGGTAAAAGAAAGGAAAAGGGATATAAACATAGAAAAATGTGTACATTTATTTTCAACACAGCATGCTACATGTAGCACTTTCAGTGGACTGCATGACTCCGGGCTCAGTTCAAATCCTTAAATTCCAAGACAGGAGAGTTTTTTTGAACTCACTGAGAGAGACTGAGTTTTGTGTGCATTTGAAGCTGATTTCAGATGTGATCCTTGCAATAAAAGTTCTTGATAGACTTCTGATTTGTGATGTACCCAAGGGTATCTCATTTTGTGGCATAAATTGATAATGGGCCTAGCCAGCACATAAAATGCTTGTTGCACCTAAATCAGAGCACATATGCAAGGATGGGAATGAAACTTTAGTGTGGGGAAGTCAAACAGAGATTCAGGCTTTTCCCATAGGCATGAACAAATCTCTTGACGCCTCTCCCTTTCTAATTTTAGTGATAGAGATGTTGCTTTTGTAGGAATTTATAATTTTGGTTGGTTTCTTCACTTAGAACTTGCATGTCTTGTTTAAACAACATTGTAGTTCTGGAGTTCTTTTGCAACATCTTAGGAGGGCACTAAAGCAATATAAAACAGACTAGGCCTGACCCCAGGGAAGTTAAGACATGGGTTCAAAGAGTCTTATTCACTCATTCTTTCTGCAACCCGAGGACAGCAATTGTATTTTGCACCTGGAGTACTAGTTTGTCCAAAGGACAAATTGTCCCCAAATTTTGCTTTCTGTCTTCATGCCTTTCTATGACTCTGAAAGGATCTACAGGGTTTTTTCACAACTCTTCTCTAAAAAGATGCCTTTGTTTTTCTTGTCACTGCCATAAATGCTTCCCTGTGGGTCCAGGGATAAAGACAAGGATTGTACTTCTGAAAGTGGAACGTCTAAATACTTCCCTTGCAGCACACTAGGTTAAAGATAAAATGATGTTAATTGTCTGTTGCTGTAATATAATTGTGGAAAAAATGGTGTATTTCTGAAATTTTCTGAAGTGTATTGCAGAAAGTCAATACAGGTTTAATCCTCTGGTCTGCCCAGACTGTCAGTGCGCCCTTGGGCAGATTAGTTGGTCTCTGGGTAACTCAGTTTCTTATAACTGACATAAGAACACTGGGGTAAGAAGTGCATTTAAGACTGTAAAACCCTTGTAGTCTGCAATGGTCAAACCACATAAGCCATCAAGGTAGATGTTAAAGTACCTGAATATGCAGTCTGGCCAGGGGACCCTGGGTTCTCCATGAGGTATTGCAGCCCAGACTTTGCCTGCCTGTGCCAGAATGCTGTAGCGCCCTGTGTGTCCCTGTTAATCAGCATTGCCCTTCTTGAAAGGATTTGTTGGAGAGCACCATTTTACTCCATCTCAGACAATGCAGGCTGACTGGAATATCTGGGAATGCTCATTGCAGACAGTAAGCTTTGAGGTGATGATAATGCCTCATAAGGGACCCGCTAGCCAGAGGATCCTGCTGGTGCCTAGCTGTTAGGTGAAGATGGTCAGGGCTTCTGTTGTGTCCTAGATCAACATACTTCATTGTAGTTCTCTGCATACTGTATCTTGCATCAGATCTGTCCCATTAAATCAATGGAATTATTTAAATAAATTATTTTCATTAATTTATTATATGAAAAAATTAGAGCAAATTCCTTTGATGTGTGATATCCTAATCACACCCGTAGGGCATTAGCAAGCACAAGGCACATCTGAGTGTCTCTAATTCCCTAGTGGTGTGATTATATCTCATAATATTCACAACCCCCTGGAGCTTCTTTACTGGTATAAATAAATCAATTATTTAAGTCAAATACTTTGATCATTAGAATCTGCCAGTGCGTGCTTGAATGCCTGAGCTGTGCAATTCACCAGGAATGGTCTTGCTTCTCAAAATGCTGAGCAGCTGAGCTGAGTGCTACCAGCACTTCATTTCAATCTGCTTTATAAATTAGATTAGAAGTCAGTTTCCAATACTTCATCCTGGATAGCAAGGAAGGGAGAACTTTGCAGGGGTGGAATGATGAGAAATTGCTGCCAACGGATCCTTTTATCATTTAACACTGCTGTCATAGGTTAAATGTGAGCTACTGTTCATATTAACTAATAGCTATTATACTGAAAACTGACACAGGGATTCCAGCTAATCCACCATGAACCTGGTTCACACATACCACATCATATTAACTATTATTTGCACATATGGATGGAAAGGAATTTTGAGTCGCTTGGGATATATGGCAAATTAGCATTTTATATCATATTAATGAAGTGCTAATTGCTCCTTGCAACCTTTTTTTGTGCAAATTGAATGGGTCCTATTTGCATTGTCATCTAACTGCTGTATTACCTTGCAGCACTTTCATTAGGATGAGGCAGCACAGAGTTCATCAAGGAAAAATATTAGTAATTGTGAGATAATTAGTTATGAAACCATTATAGTTTAAAGTAGACCAAAAATACTGCATTTAACTTTGGTTTAGCATGGGAATATTTTTATTAATAAATTCTATAAAATATCTTTCATTTTGCATACATTAAACTGACATCTTTACAAACAGAGATTCCTGCTTCAATATTTTATTTTTCACTTCCTGTTTGTCAGGGTGCTTTGCATCTTCTAATGAAACATGAAACTTAGCAAAAAATAATAAATAAGGGAGTAATTTATTGCCAGTCATTTGTCTCAAAATGAATTACAAGTCTGGAGCTCTTTGAAATTGCAAAATAAGGAAATATCTCTAAAGATATTAAATTTACAGGTGTCTGTGAGTCTGAGCAAACAGCAACCAAGTCTGTAAAACAATTTTAAGAAACCTTGAAGATGTTACAATCTTAATCATTTACAGAATCTTGTTAACTGTCACAGATACAATTCTCCAAAAAAAAAAAAAATAGTAGTAAAAGTATAGTATGTAATATTTTCAGCCAGTACAGGTATTTTGGAGAAGAGAGCCAAGTGGAAAAAATGAGGTAAAATTGAAAGGTAATTTCATTCTAACTTGAGAATGTTGCCATGACTGGGGAGGAAGCATGATTAATTTCTGAAGCCTCTGTGGGAAAGGCACCCAGACAAAATGACATAAATCTCCATTTGAGGATTTAAATGCTTTTGCTAAGAAAAAGTGAGCTGAACTTTAGGTACACCGTCGTTTGCCAATCAATTCATCCAGATTTAGGGCCTGCACCTTTTCTTTTTCAATGAAGTATTGGATATGGACAAATTGCTAGTTACAGCTGAAGGCAGTGTGACAGCTTTATTGCTGTTGCATGGGCAACATATTGTCCTTGATTGGGAAATAGGCTGTGGACTTCCAGAAAGGTATGTACAAAGAAATGCTTCCAGATATTTGTAGTATTAAAACAAAGGTTGTTATTAATACTGATTGACCAATACTTTCATTCTCTCTATTTTGCCTGTGTATGCTACCCATTTGTATAAATTTAGACTTCTGTGTTTGTCGAAAAGGGAATTTCATATTGAGACAACTGAATGAAGAAACTGAGCATAGTAGAGTCTGTCAGAGTATATATTCAAGAGTCTGCAGGGGAGGGGACTTAGGACTCACACCTCAAACAGATATCCCGAGCACAGAAATAATTGCCCAGGACCTTGTCCCAGGCAGACATGAGGCAATGCAGCAAAGAAAGACCTTCCTGCTGAGCTAGGCTTAAGACTTTTTCCAAACAAGCACAAGCAGCTCAGCAGAATTTTCAGACCTAAACCCTGGATAGGAAAATTTGCTAATTGGTTTGTTTTGCCCTGTATGTGATCCTGGCTTACCTGATGTAAAATATGTGGATTATCTTCATTTCAGTTGTATTCTGCCCACTCGAGGACCAAACCAGAAATACTTGATTATGGTACTACTTGCAACCAATTTGTACTCTAACCAAAGGAACTGTATAAGTGAACAGAACAAAACTGTCTTTATGCCTCTGCAAAATGCTTCCAACCTGTCTACAAATGCTGTCTTGCTGAAGTCTCTATGGTGAAAAATATTTTCTCTTTCTCTCTTTTTTTTTTTTTTTTTTCCTTAAAAATACTTTGTAGCTCTTGCTATGGTGTTCTGGGAGACTTCAGTAGATGGTTTTGAGAACACAAATATTGTTTTATTGGTAAAGTCTGAGTGCATCAGCAAAGCCTTACCTGACAGCACTGCACAAGCTCGCCGCATTGTGTGCGTCAGAGTTGAAGTTTTAATGGGCTGGTGAGTTATCACAACAAATGTAGACCCTGTGGGGAATTGTTTACTGTGTGTAAGAAGATGAGGAGATCCTGGGTGTGGAGAGAAGAAAAGGGCAATGTGGCAACCTCAAGAATTTTATGGGTTTATGTTAGACAAACACCTGCAGTAATATAGGAGGTTATCAGGAGCCTCAGGAGATCCAAAAGCAAAGCTCTGGTAGAGAGATAGAGGAATCAGATACACAAACATTCTTCCCTGCTGAGAGGTAGGACTGCGCTGGTAAATTCTTCTGCTAGTCCAAATGAGTCTGGAAGAGGAGCTGAGCAGAAAAGGGAACTTTTGGTAAATGAGGAAGGCTGCTTCTTGCTTCACAGGCCGCTTCCTGTTGCATGCTCATCTCCTTTCCAGGCAGTGCTGACAGGAATCCTTGCTGGGCTCCTGAAGCTGACATTGGGCTGTGCAGCTCTTAAGCTCTAGTTAGAGTGTAAGCCTAACTTAAGCTCATGGCTACAAAAAATCTGTGATGTTTGACACAGTGTTTGGTGACCTGTGGGAAATGAATTCAGCTTCGCTACGATTCCCTGCAATTACTTTGTCTTGTTAGAAAAGCACTCCCAATTTCCTCAATTGGCACAGATTTTTTTTTTTTTTTTCCATAGCTGCCTATGGAAGTTAAGCGTTCTGATCATGAAACAAAGCTAGCACGTGTGTGCCAAGGAGGGGGGCCTTCAAGTCAGGCTTGGAGACACCTTGTTGCAATGGCATCGAAGAGACTGAATTTCTGTTGCTAAGATCTGTATCTCTTATTTGTCTTAAAAAGGAAAAAAAAAAAAAAGAACAAAAAAAAAAAAGAACACTTCCTTCTATGGGCTGATGAGTAAGAAGCTTTTCAGACACCTAAAATGAGTAATGTGAAAAATTAATAGTTTGGAGTCCAAAGCAAAGTTTGTGTGACCTCAGAAAGGGAGGGAGAGAGAGAGTCTTCAAGGGAATGACAAGAATCTAAAAATATTGATTTCAATTTGCCATGGGAGGGAGCAGGAGAAACAAGCCATTGGAACAAATTCCTGAAGCTTCCCACTAGCTGGAATGTTGAACAGCAGAGTGAAAACAAACATTTCTGTAGGGTTTGCCTTCTCATAAAAGATTAAGTCCAGTCCCTCTTGTCTTGCAGTCACTGGCAGCCTCTGGTCCTGTTTGAAACACCAAAGAAGGCAGACAGAACTTAAGAGTGCTGGTGCTTTATAGGAAAAAAGAAAAAAGCTGTGGAAGATATTTTTACTTTGGGTAGGGATTTCAGGCTGCAGCAATATCCAGCCTCGTGAAGGGCTGTGCTCAGCCTCTGGGGTTAGAGCAAGACAAGCAAGGGTACAGTCATGCTCCATGTTCATCAGAGCTCTTCTAGCAGTACCTGCATCAGGTAGCCCTCTGCCTTTCTCCAAATTCAGAGTCCTCAGCTCAGATTTCATGAGGCCACATGATTCAATTCTGCATTTTGTGTGATTTCAGACCAATCGCTGTCTCAGGAATGGCTCAGTAGACCCCAAATTCCCTGCCTCAGATGTTCTACCTTTCCCTTGACAGGGAAGAGCACAGTGTGCACGTGTCTCCAACTGGCCAAACAAGAAGATATGACATTTGACATGACTTTCTCCTCTTTAATATGGGTCCAAGCAAAAATCACAGTCTCTGTTCTTCATATCTTTGAGAAGCATGTAATAACTAAAGTAAAATGATAAATTGAAATTTGGAAATGGAAATAGCTTAAAATCAATGTATCTGAGGGTGACTGGGCTATTAACATGAGATGAACTTTCTTGTGACCTATATGCATGCAAAAATTGACACCTATACAGGATCAAAGGAGCTTGTGAAAGGCTACAGTACATGAGAGGAAATTGAAAATGTGTAGGTTGTCGATCTCAAGAGTGGCTTTTATTAGTTATTGTACATAACAAGTATTGTGTCAGAAATGAAAGGGATTAAGTCTCACCCAAGGTACTGCACCTGAGCAAATATTGTCTTGCCTGGGTGAAATTTGT
Source organism: Polioptila caerulea (assembly GCA_013397295.1). Lineage (NCBI taxonomy): Eukaryota > Metazoa > Chordata > Aves > Passeriformes > Certhiidae > Polioptila > Polioptila caerulea. The sequence continues at coordinate 1,415,413 of VYXF01007449.1, forward strand.
GCCAACACAAAGAAGACTTGGTATGAGGCTATGTACTGCTTAAGTCTCACTTAAGTCTTCAAAATGAGCATTATGTTGGATTTTAGTAGTACGAAAATATAAGGACAGATTTCAGCCCTTATATTGCTACAGTGTGTATCCCTGGGGCTTCTAGAGCAATGCAGAGTCTCACCAGGAGACATCAAAGCTGTTGGAAAGTGCTTTCTCTGCAGACTGACCACTTTCCAGATTTGGGAGGTTTTAATGCCACTGAACTGAAGCTCTGAAAGGCTGTTGGAGAGAAACCAAATGGAAAAGTGAGTTTTAATGGCTAAATGTTTTATTCTCTGCTGTGTTTTTCAATGGCTCAAATGCTTTGGTCCGTGTGAGCAAGCAGAAGGATATTTTGCTGAGGTCAGTAGGTTTTTCTGTGAAACACTAAATTCTGTAACAGCAGTTGACAGCTTGTTGTTGGAAATATGAATAGAAAACTCAGTTTCCAAATGAAAGTAACAAATATTTTCAGGCCAGAGGAACAAAATTCTATATCTGGAGAACTAAGGAAATATTTTTCATGCTGAATCCTTCTTTCTAGATCTGCTTCCAGCAGATGATACTCTCCTTTCAAGCACACTCTTGCACCTGGCCCAGTTTGCACACCTCTTGCTAAATATTTTCCAGTTTGTGGAAGAATGGTGAAATGGTTTCACAAGAATTCAGACCATTGACTTGACATCTGTTCCCGTATTTAGTTGCCTTCTTTAGTGATAAGGCATGCCTATGTAAGCTGGACTGTATCCACCAGAGGAGAAAGGAGTAGGATATAATCTTGCCCACACACTATTTTCAGAAAAGCATTTGCTAGGGTCTTTTTTTGTGTGATTCTCATATTTATTATGTCTGTCCTTTATCCTGCCACAACATAGGCTGAGAGGAAAAGAAATGGGGAACCTCATGGTGTCTTTCTGTAAAGCTGCCTCTCCTGTGTATTAACCTGTTTCCAGGAATATCTTGAAATGATGCCTCTCATTTTTCCATATATGTTCCAAGACATGGAGATCACTAAGAGGGTATGAGAAACTTTGGGACACTGTCACGTGACACTGTTCCTTCTGAGAGGATGTTGCTGCACTGACAATGGAATATTTTTGAGGAGCTTGTGTCACCCCCATTGCTCTCGTTACAACTTACACATCATGAGAATGCGTCTCTTCCCTACCAAACTGATCCCTAAGCCCTTGCTGTATGGTTGGCTTACTAAAGTTACTGGTTAGTCTGAAGGATCATTTTATGCAGTTTTGGGGTCACCCCCCTTCTTTTTTTTTTTTTTCTTCAATTCTTTACAACCCAAATATATTCTGATCTGGTTATGTTAGATTAATTTATTATATTTCTCTCTTAGTTTGATCTTACACATATAATTGTAAGCACTGTATTTTTTATCGTGTAGTGGTTGTGTTCTGAGCTGAAGGTGATTAGTGATCAGAGGAATCCAGGCCAATGCTGGTTCAGGTAAAATGATCCCATGTGAATAGATCTGCTCTGCATGCCAGGAGCCCTATAATACTTCTCTGGCATTTGAGGAGGCCATAGGGTGGTGATGGGCCCGTCTGTCCTTCAGCTAATACTTGCCCAGTGTACGAACACTGGAAAGCAGGTCATTGTCCTCACAGGATCTCTGTGAGGTTGGCAATACTGCTGTCACCATTTTTCAGATGAGGAAATTTTTGGCAGAAGAGAATCAAATGACATAACCAGCATTCCCCTAATGTACATCATATAGTGATCTATAGAGGCATAAATTCTGTGTTGTCTTTTTATGTCGTTCACAATTTTGGCAGAAGACTTTGTATCCTTCCTGATTTCTGTCCTAGTCAGAATTGTCCTGTCATCGGCTTCAAATTAATTTCTGTAACATTCCATGATTTCCCCCCAAAAAATATTGGATCGCATTTTGTCATGTTTACAATGTATGTGGAGGAGAGGAGAAATCACATAGAAGTCAGATCATGGGTGTTCAAGCTTGCATCTGCATTGTTGTGGCACTGTGGGTAAGCACAGAGCAAGAAAGAAGTTTTCTGTGCTAGTGAATTTCTAGAGAGTCTTTCCTTCCAACAAAAAGTTTTGGAAAGCACAATGATTCTACCTTGGTATGTTTTTGATACATCAAGGCAAAAGTAAGGAAATATAAATTTCTTTATTATTAGGGGGAAAAAGGCATTTTGATTTCTGGTTTGACCCACTTGACCCCACACTGAAGAGAAAGAAAAGGGGAGACAGAGAAATCAAAAGTTTTTCTGTCTTAATAATTTCTAGATAAACATCACCAGTGAGCTTATTAGTATGGCATTTTCAGTGGAAATACAGTATTTCAGCTGGACAAAATACAAGAATGTTTTATCTCATGGAATTTCCCACTCAGGAATGGAACAATCCTTCATACTGCCACGGCTGCCTCAGCTCCTAATATGGATTTAGCAAGTAACTCAAAAATATCCATCAGAACCCAAAGACGCAGTTGCTATCGTGGTTTTTCAAAACCTTAAAGGGATATACCAAAAACGCTGGGAAGAAAATTTGCTGTAAAAATTGTTGGTTGCAAAATAGGAGGGATCCTGCATTTTCCCAGAGTTACTAGCCATTTGTTTGATTTCTCCTGTAGCAGGTTCTGTCTTGAATACACTGCAAAATTTGATTCTGTTGTGTTTTATGTGCACTGAGCCCAAGCAAAAGCCTTCTGTCATAATGTCAGTGCCATTTTGCTCTTAAGAGATTGTAGCTTTCAGCTCGATGCTTTCTTTTAATGACATTACTCTTGTTCATCCTTGTTTCGATGTTCTTTTGAAGTAAAGTGTGTTTTCTGAATGAATGTTTTTGCTCCTTGTTTATAATTCAAATTGCTGAATCCTATTTTCACTGGATTTTTAATTATACAGCATTTAATTCCTGAGTTCATTTTCTTTGACAAAAATCCTCAGAAGGTTTTTAAATAGCAGGGCACTGCTTTTTGTTCAGGAAGTCTCTGAGTCACAAAGGGTTGCAGGAGACTGTGCTGAGGAGGTATCACTGTCTTGTTACCCTGATAATCACACTGTTTCCTAAGTGTGTGTAATTGGTTAGTGATGCAGGCATGATGGATATGTGGTCTCACCTGGTACCTTTATATCCCTACACACACAAAATGTGTGTATGTCTTTGCTCCTCATGTCTTTTTTGGATCCTAATTTCTGCATTTCTTATTTTATAACTGGCAGTCACTTAAAAAAGGGCACTTGCATTTAGGGTAATATCCTAGCTGAAGCCCCAGACTGTGGCTGTATCGGTGCAGTGGGCAGGGCCAGGAGCAGTGGCGTTGGTGACCTGTGGAGTTTGGGTGTTAGCACACTCCAGGGCATGGTTCTGCCAGTGCCAGCCAGTGCTCTCTGCAGCTGGGCCTGGAGATGGGTCAGGGCAGCAGCGTGAGCCAGAGACTCTTCCAGCAGGCAGATACGGATGAGAACTCCTCTTTGGGGAGTGAGCAGAAGGACAGAGTTTGGCCATATGGACATGGGCTGTGCCATAAAACTTGTGCTCAGGGGCAGGGAATTGGCCCTGAACTGCTGTATTTTCTATTCCAAAGCAGGCCTGTTGCTTTCTGTGCCGCAATGCCAGGCCCTAAGACAGAATGCATTTACAGCTCTCTGTATACAGGACGTAATTTTAATGCTTGGCTCCTGCTGCAAAAAATGTCACAGCGAACTTCAAGAGGATTGTTTATGTCCCCAGAACCTTAAGCTGGAATAATGACTCTAATTTATTTATGCACATTTTGACAGCTTGTTATGTTTTATTCCGTAAAGCTAAATGTGGTCTCAACACCTTGGAGTTATTGCTACCAAGTAATGATGCCAGGGAGAGATAGGGATTTTTGTCTCTGAGCAGGGAAGACCTTTTCCATTCTGTAAGGATTTAAAACTACTGTCCTTGTGTCTGTCTGTGTGTTTGAGAATGTATGGTGAAACTGAGGGGTGATGTGCCCTAGCTGCATAACTGAGTGGGAACAGATTGACTCTACGTCAACACTGAATGCTTGAACAACCCAGAAACCAGTGACCTTCGTGTGGGAGCTGTCACACTCAGACAAGAGATGGGGAGCTCTGTCCTAGAGTAGAGAGACCTGTAAATGCTCTGTAATGTGACTCAGTTTGTTTTAGATCTCCTGAATGATACGAATTTGGTACACCCTTAAGAGAAATTCCGTCTCTTTCTCTATGGATGTCTGAAAGACAGACCCCTTCTGGTCTGAAAGGGTTGTATCATTTCTGGGTGTGTTTTATTTACCCATAATATTTCTCGTGTCTAATATAATGATTTAAGTTTGATAATACATTGACAGCTAATCAAAGTATTCATAGGAGCAATGAATAGTTTTTTAAACGAGTAGAATATGATATTAGTCTGTAGAAGGCTGTTTTGATGAGGAGTTTAAATGAAAGTCAAAGAAAACAACAGTAAAACCGGAACACTGGTCACTGGATTCTGTATGATTTTGATTTTCTTTTCCTGTTGTCTACAGCAATATCTAAACTATTAGAGAAAACTGTGAGGAAGCATCCCCAAGCACCACATTGTCTACAATTAAGTGTTGGAGTCGCCCCTGGCAGGCTTTAGACTTGGACTGACTAGATTTCTCAAATAATTTATAGGCACCATTCAGGGATGACCTGCAACCCACGACTCGTTCTGAACAGATACCTGACCATCTCATCTTGGAGGTAAAGAGGGTTAAATAATATGAATAGAAAATCTTTGCAGACAGTAGCTGTAATCCCAAAGAACTGTCCCAGGCTTTTTCAATTATCTAGTGCAGATACAGCTAATGCAAGCTTAATTCCATAGCATATACATTGGGAAGCTGTGTTGAAATGAGGAAGGGGAGAACGAGTATGTTTAACCTAATCCAAGATATATGGGGATGACAGAAATCCATTAACATGGACTCCTAATTCCTTCCAGAATATCTTCTATTGGCTCTTAACAGTAGTAACACAAGAAAAATAACATTCATTATGGGCCAGTGTGGATCCCTGGAGTCTCAGTAGGGACTGCTGAGAGACAAAGCTGCAGATATGTCGTGATGGACTGAAAAGGAAAAGGTACCACTCTAGGGGGGAACTCAACGTGTAAGTGTTGGCTCATGTTCACTAACTTGGGTGACAGGGCAGACTGATCATTGCCTTTGGGCTTTGGTCTGTGTTTTAATGCATTATTTTTTTATGCTTTTTCTTAATGGTCTACTCCAACAACACAGTTTCCAGGGCCAAGTTCATTTATAGTACACATGGAAAACATGGATAGTTACTGCATCAGAAACAATAGGAGGATGTTACTCTGCTGATACAGAGGCACTGATGAGAATGATCCTATTACCATTCAGTTACTAACTCCTTAATCAAAGCTTTAACCAGGTTTATAATCTAAGAGAAAGAGCTGTGGCCACACTGGGATTCATATGCAAAGTCATTCACCATCACATTCTGTTGGTAGAAGTTTGATTTTCTCACTCCTGCCCTGAGGGAATGATCGAAGTCAATCTGACAACTGACCATCTCTGCAGTCCAAAGAAGGAGATCTGCTTGAACATGGAGAGTGAGCTGAATTCCCACCTTCTTTGGGCTGGCATTTCATATCAGAATTTTAGTCTCGTATTGTGTATGCCTCTCAGGGGTGGTGAGTTTATCAGGATGGCACTTGCATATAGTTCTATGATCACTGTGACTGTTCCCTTGTCTCCAAAGTAATTTCCTGAAAAAATAATGTGAAAATCACAAGTGTTACTCTTCTAGACTAGATTTTAGATTAGATTTTTAAGTAATCAAATGCAGCTGAAAAGAAAAGAAAAGAACTTGGGCCAAATCTTTGCTATAACCTTATATCTGAGCTGCGTACAGTATGACATACTCCACTATCCTTTTTGTGAGAAGGTAGAAATGGGTTCCATTTCCTGAAGTGGTTGCCATTCCTGTTGCTAGCAGAGGCAGAACTTGAAGATCATTGAAGAAATGAACCACTGGGAGTCGGATGTAATTTAAGTTCTACCATCAGTGAAGTCTGCTCTTGTCATCCACTGGCATTTTTCACTGTGGTATTTTAGCCTTGGCTCCTAGTCCTGGCCTAAAGTACCTGGGTTTTTTTCGGAAGTGGCTGGTCTTGACACATACTGAAGAATGCACAGCCTATGTCTTGCCCTGGACTCTGTTTCATCTTGCAAAATACACATAGTTAATCTTTGTCCTATCCTTTTTTTCAGACAGAAGACACTGGCAACAAGGAGTAGTTGATAGAGTTCGTGATAGCAGATGTGTCTTTTAATTTGGCTGCTAGAGGGGTTTTCGATGTACTAGCATGATTTTTTTTTTCTTGTCTGTGAATTCACGTGAAAATGAGTTACGGAGCTGAAGCCTGGACTGCATTAGGAATTTGCTGTGCTTCAAATTAATTCTCTCTACAGTCAAATGGGACCTTTGGACATTTAGAAAGTCCAACCACCAAATGCTTCCCTGTTTTATATACTGTAGACGGGAGTTGTCATCTTCATTCCTGCTCTGGAGAAATTGACTCTGCAGGATTAGGAGGTGGTTAATTTTCTGTCATGTAAGCAGATACATTGTGGCAAACTTGAATGCTCATCTTCTTTTCTAACTTTTCCACGATTTTATTGCTAGACAGGTAAAAATAGGCTGCTTTCTAGGTACTCCTAGTTTCCAAATTGTGTTCATGAGTATTCTAAGCTACAGCCCACAATAATTTAGCATTTTGCAGTGTATGGATAAATGGAAGTAGGAGATTGTGACTTTTTATGACTTTTATAAGGTGTTGGCACAAGGTTATATAGTTTAATTTGGGCTATATTTTGCTGGCTTTTGCACATATGGAATAGCATCTTTCTCTGCAATATAATCATACCTATATAATTCTGTCAGAATTTGTCCTACCAGCTGGAGCCAGATATTTCACACTGTATCTGATATTGTTTCCTTTTTATCTACTGAGGCAGAGTGCTTTGCTGTATATCCTGATATCCCATGGTTCCCCTTTTGGAGCTCTGTTCGCACATCTTGATTCCATCTGCACTCTTGAAGAGGCCTGCTAGGTGGAACATGTATCTGTCAAACACGTGTCGGTTCTGGACAGCAGCCCTTTACGGGTCACGCCTTGAAACACCGCTAATTTGATTTCAAAGGGAGCTATTACAAAATGCCTTTTGTGTTGTTAGGCCTCAGGAGAAGGACCTCAGTTGGACACAGTGAAACACTGCAACTGCTTTAGCTGTGGTGTTCCTTGTTGGAATGGATATAAGGGTCAGTCACGTCTTTGTCTTGGAGTGCCGCACCTCTTCAGGAGAAGTCCCCTGATGTGAGAGGGGATGGCTGAATGTGTGTTAAAAGGTCCAGGGGACAGAATCTTAGTGATCCACAGCATCCTTCAGATGCTGTTGAACAACCTCAGGAAATGAGTGGAAATCTGACTCTTTTTTGACTATCCTGAGTGCTGAGAATGGCGCAGTGGGTGCAGAGGGTTGACGTACACATCTGTGTGCTCCCTGGCAGTGCTTTGAAGGTCTGTGTTGTAGCCTGTGGCTTTTTATGATGCAGTCGTGCATTTTTAAGACTTAGAATTAGACACCTTTGTGCTTGAAGTTAAGCATGACTGTGACTCATTCAGCTGTCACTCTTACAGACTTGGTGTGAGAACCATATGGAAGGGAAGAAGTATCCTATACCCAAGATGCAAGTTTATGGATTGCAAGACGGGAGGCCAAACACCAAAACAGCATCTAACAAAAGTGAGGACTTAGTCAAAATTTCCACTTCTATTTGATCAAATTTCCAACATAAATTAAACCATTTTCTCATAGTAGCAACTTTTCCCATTGGTAAGCTCTGAATCTTCCCCCACAGCTAATTCACTATTTTCAGTTAGTTACAGTTGCTCATTGGCTACACAATCTCTGAGCACATTAGTAGTAGTCTGTCTGGCATTTGTAAACAGGCAACACTTGGGACTTTGTAATACTCTAACTCAGTGCACTTGTGTGCCAAAATAAAGGTCATTTCAATTTCATATTATGTCACGCAGTTTTGAAGTGACATGTGTTTAATGATTTTTCTCCAGTAAATGAATGAGAGCAAGTATTAAACTAATACACTTTGATTATATGCCCGCAAAAAAAGGGCAAAAATCTTTTCAAAAACATTAAACTAATATTTTACCAGAAAAAAACCCACAACCAGTAACAAAGATTCAGGCTCCTACCCAAAGCTTCTGCAATGAGGAAAATCAGACTTGGCCCTTCCCAGATGGCAGTTTGTAAAAGTTTCACTGTAATTTATTTATGTGTGTCCATCACTGCAGAGAGTGAGATTGATCTTTTGGTAGAGGCAGAGGAGCACGAAGGTTGCAATTTGAGCTTGTCACAGAAGCTGTATCACAAAGCTCATAACAGGACCAGTAAAGGAGTGAAAAACAGGTCCTTATATGTATGAAGCCTATAATTGTGCATAGACATGTTTAAAGTCTTCTCATTTAGCAAAGTCTTCCAACTCTGCATAGCATTCCAGGTAGTTTCTTTCTGCTATTTTTCTAGCAGGCTATGGGCTCAAGTAGGTGCAAACTGGAGCACAGGAGGTGCTATTAGAACATCAGGAAGCCCTTTTTCATGGTGAGCGTGGTCACTCACAGATTGCCCAGGAAGGCTGTGAAGCCACTATCCTTGGAGGTATTCAAAAGCCATCTTGACATGGTCCTGGGTGACTTGCTTCTGGTAGTCCTCCTTGAGCAAGGTGGTTGGGTCAGATGACCCCCAGGGGTCCCTTCCAATGCCAGCCATTCTATGACTGATTCTGTGGCTGCTTGATCAGGGCTGCTGACATCTTGTTATTCAATGGCCTAAAGGCATTGGACAAAACCCAGTCTTGGTTTTGGGAACGTTGCTTTTGGCATTAGAAGTAGGTTGTGTGCCACTTTTAAGAAACTAACAGTTCCTTCAGCACAGAATAAGCAAGAGAATTGTTTTGATTCTTGGTGGTGTAGCTTTTGAGTGTGCAGGAGGAAAGGCTGTATTGAGGCTTCCTCTCCTAGGGGGAAGTGTGAAGATTCCAGGAAGTAAATGTCTGGTAGTGTGACAGTGTACACTGTGGATGTACACCTCACAGCAATTTGTAGCAAGGCCTTTGTCAGCTGATGCTTGCAAAAGTTGATTCTTAATATGCTATGTTGTGTTTAGTAGTGAGAGGATGAACTGTCTCTTGAACTGGGCACACAGCAAGTTGTGTCTTCTGTTTGGTCACTACTCCCATTGAAATAAAACTGATGATAAACTGTAGACCAAGAAGTCAATACTGATGGCAAAAATAAATTACCTATCCCCTTGAATCTCCTGTCTGACCTTACTGAGCAATAGGAATAGGAAGACATCAGGGAAAATTTGTTATTAGGCTGCAATCCTAGAATGAGACAGCTAAATTAATGCCAATAATTTCTTTTGGTGACACATTTTTCTGAATGGCACTTTAGGTACTCAAACTGCAAAAATCCTGCAATGTTGCATACAGATGATAAACCTTTCCATGTTGTTCAGTCAATCAATTGCTTTTTTGGGTCAGTGGTTATATGACATTATTTAATAGAGGACAGCTAAGTCCATATAAACAATAATTTAAACACCAGAAAAAGATTGTGTGCTTGCTGTCTTAAGTCCACTGGGCTAGTGATGAAATTTAATAATACAACCATTCCTTACCACTCTTAATTGTTCTTACAACCTGTCCTAAAATGTTTTACTATCAATAATCATGACAAATATAATATGATATTCCTATTTTTCCAGTGCATGGGCATGACCACTTGCATGAGCTTCAATGATGATAATATTTGGCTTAAAAATTATTTTAACAAATTTTGAATTGTTTCTATTCATATCAAATTCAATGCCAGAAGGTAAACAATATGGTTTCAGGAATACTTTTGATGCTGTGCTTAATGCATTCATTGTAATAGGAAACCAAAGTTGTTATCTTTTGAACACATGTGAGATGGAACTGAGAAATATCTTAAGACAACAAAATACTATGTCTTTGTTACTTTTTGACTGATACAATCCCAACAAAGTTGGTAGGAGTCCTCTTTGGAGCAGAGATAGCAGGATAGCACTGCACTTCCTTTGTCATGATTCTGTATAGGTGCACATACATCATGTCACTGGTTTTAATTGTCTCTGTCAGGGCAAGTAAAGCTTCAGATCCCATTTTCCATTGCAGGTGCTGTCATGGTGCCTCTGTGCTGGGTCCTGCGGCTGCTCAGTCACTGACCCTGGCACCGGGGCTGGGACAGGAGGAATGGTGTGAGGGCTGGTGCCAGGGGCCAGCCTGGTGCTCTGGGCTTGGGGAACACCCCCCAGGACTGCAGCTGTGCTGCAGGGCTGCACACAGGCTGGGGTGCAGACGTGCAGTAGTGCTCAGGGGCTGGCTGGACTGCCAGGGCATCGTGTCTCATGTCTCACAAGAGAATTGTGTACAGTCTTTGGGCCTTTCATGTCTTGTGTTTTATCCTAAGACCTATCTCCTTTTGAAAAGACATTTAAAAGGTTCTAAAATGTATATGGGTAGGATTTTGTTCCTAGTAGGAGAAAAATTTTTCTGACCTTGCATGCAAATTTTTGGAAAGAGGGAGCACACTGTTACATTAACTTGGAGCATGAGAAATGTGAATATGTTCTGTAAATGATGCATTTGCTCGAATGAGTGATCATAATCAGACAATACATCTTAATTGTTTTCTTTTCTTTAGAGTAATCTTGCAGTCCTACAAGAAATAATAACACCATGAAAACAGTCTCCAAACTTTACTGTTGAAGTTTAAGACTAATGAGAATATGTACTGACAGTTACTGCCATAAAATCAAAGCTGTTGCTTCCACAATAAACATAACTTTGCCAAAAGTGTAACGAACCTATATCTATACTAATGACTTAAAAGAGTAATGGTGGGAAATGCTCTTAATTACTTGCCTGTAAAAATATGAGTCACTGGCAAAAAAAAAGGTGTAGATTCTCTGTTTTGACTTTTGCTGCTACACAGAACAACTACTGAGTTGGCACTTTATTTTAAAAATCAGTTGTTTTGGAGGGGGCACTCCAAACTTTCTAGCTTACATTAAATATCTGTTTCCAGAGCTCTGTGTGCATCCTCTCCTCCTTATTGGTTCTTTTAAATTCCAGGATGCTATACGCTGCCTCTGGAAGAAATGTGTATTTCCTAGTGGAACTTCCCATGCTGGTAGGTTTTGACAAAAGACAGGGCTCAATCCTTCTGATTTAATCTACATGGGAAAAATTGTGGCATTGAGATACATATCTAAGAAAATAATTCAGGTGGTATTGGAGTGTTGGAGGTGTTTTTGTTACACAGAGTTGGTTTCATTTTATTATAAGAGGAAGATGCTCTTTTTAGTCTTCAAAGAGGGATGACAGATTGGAAGTTATGTTTGGGATGGGCTCTTGTTGCTACTGAAAATAACTGTGGAGTCTCCAGGGAGTCTATTCAACTCTGCCATATCTGTGTTAAAAGGAAAACACGTCAATTGTACTGAAGAACTTGGATAAGTTTCACAAAACCACTTCATTGTGACTTAGTTTTTTATCAGTTTTAAAGAGTGATGTACCTTTTTCAGACAGGATAAGGATATTAAAAGTAAATAAACCATTCCTGTATCCAGAATGGAGGAACAAGAAAAGCGGATTAGGAGAAGCATGGAAAAATATACTGTAAATATAAGTTTTACTGCATGTAGTATCTGCAGTGTTGGGTTTGGCAACCAGCTTTCCACTGTCCTGCTCTGTGGACTACAAAGCGACTGCAAAAGTCTGCTCACAGTGACCATGTTTCAGTCTTTGCATGGATATAAATACTCATTATGTGAGACAGCAAAGACTCAGACCCAGGTATGGATTATTTACAAATACTCAGTAGACTCCCTTCTAGATGCAGGGAGTTTCCCTGCTCAGGGCAAAGGATCCTCAGCCCACTAAGCAGCTGCTCCACTTAATTGTTCCATACTTTTCTTGGCCAAAATATTTTACCCTGCATTGGAAAATGCACCGTTAAGATTAACCAATGAAAATTATATTTAAGATGCTTTATTTGCCCTTGACAGAAAATCTCTCTATTGGAAGGCATGTCACAAAGTGGGGGCTGTGGTTTAGGCTTGGTTATGCTGCTCCAAACTTCTCCCTGCATGACTGGATTGTAGCTTGAATTGATCATGGCAAGCAAACTGAAGCTGTTAGTTCATTTAATTGTCAGTTCTGTGTCTGTGCAGTGAGTCAATGGTTCTTCTGAAATGGCTGCTGCTACATCACATAGCTGCTCACGTGGCCATTGGATATGTATTGATGGGGCTAATGGAGTCACTGAGCCAAGCTCACATCTAGCAATGTCACAGCTCTCTAGATACTGGCCATGATGGTGATTTGTTCTGCACAGTGTCCTGAAATCCCAGGTGGTGTCAGAATCCAATGTACTGGCTTGGGTGAAAACACCCGCAAAGCTGAGGAGGCTACGTGAAACCTGAAAGAAGAGAGTAAACAGTAAAATCAATGGTGTTGGTGGTGGTGCAGGATGCACAGACAATCTTTACAGTAATTTAGATGCAGCATCACTTGGGATACCTTAAAGTGTGAATTTAGTAACGATTTTTAAAATATTGAGTTTAACAATAATATTTTAATTAAAAAGAGTGTTACAATGAACTTTGCTGGCCATTTTGAACCTAGCAAACATAGATGATGAATTTTTTATGAAACAGATGAGAGGGGAGTTTTGACGAATGTTAGAAAGACCAGCAACAATCTTAGAAATTAGTCTAGGGAAAATTTAATTTGCCCTGAGTGCAGCAATAGACCTGTTACTCATCTGAAAACATCTTGTTGAAAACAGCTGTTAGGTCACTAGTTCACCTCACCCTGAAGATAACATTTCTCTTAACTGTATTCTCTCTTGAGATGTTTTAATGTTATTTTGAAAGCTAATATTAATTTAACCCTGCTTTCCCCCTTTTCCATCTCTATGCTGCTGTTAATAATCTTTGCCTCTTGGATGTTTTGTAGCATTTGCAGACTCACCACTTTGGATCACTGACTACTTTGGCTATATCTGCAGTATTGATATAGAGATGAAAACCTGTGTGTTCCACTAGTAACCCTTCTCTGTCTCCTTTGCATATAAAGAAAATTATCTTATTTTAGCACCTTCTTTTTCTTCCAACATTGCTCTCTCTTTGCCAATCACTTCCCTTAAAAATGTCTTTGAGACTTTTTGGGGGGACCCTAATGATCACCTTCATCAAAAAAACAAGAAAGCAGAACAACCTGTAGCATCAGGAAATTATTCCTCACATATACTGTTGGATAAGATAGGATTCATGCAACATCTCAGAATAACTATTTTCTTTTTTAGAGCAGAGGTATTTGATCTTAACATTGATAATCATTCTATCATTCAAGAATTCTTCTAGAAAACAGGATTCTGTGTAAAAACTGAAAAGTTCATATTTCTGGGGGGCAGGTCAGTGATGATACTTAGTATTGTACAAATGAGCTGGGATAATGATAAGTAATTTGCAACCACCTGGCACTGTGTGAACCAGCCAGAGAAACGGTGTATTAGGGAGAAATTATATAGCTGCATATTTTTTTATGCTGAGATCAACTATGGGGCCTTAACCAAGAATTAGTTCACAGTGGAGCTCTAAGCCTATGGAAATGTTGGGAGTTAGCCTTGTTTCCCTGCAGCTTACTGTGCTGAAGCAAGACCATTATAAGACCGATGCAGTGTATCCATGGGAACGTAGAACTCAACTTTATTAAGCCCTTAAGAAAGAAACTGTTGGGTTTTTTTCTTTTAAAGTAATTTTATAAGTAGTATTTGCAGAACTTAACAAATGGTGTAAAAATGCTACTTTAGTAGTGTACCTAGAGAACAATGGGTATGTAATGGTGCTTAGGCAGGATGTTACATCTGGCTCACCCAAATCAAGATTATTTTGTAAGAATAAGGTTTGATGATATGAATAAGATTGCACTCTGCATTGGAAATTTCTCACAGTTAATGGTTCCTCCAGCTAGTCATTCACTGCCAGGAAAGCCCTCTTTATTGATTATTATTGTATATTAATGGATCTATCAGATATTTATTTGGCAAGTTTCTTGGTAAATTTTCTTTATTGATTTCTCCTAGGGATAAATGAGCTACAGAAGTGGAAATAGGCAGTTCTGTTCTGCTAGATCTGGGTATTTAAATGTATTTTCAAAATATCAGCTCTATTGCAGGAGCATTTGGAACAGAAATTTGGATTCCAATAATGTAGTGGATTTCAGGACTTTTTATTATGTAAAGATTAACAGAGAAAACAGATGGATGGACTGTGTCAAGAATCCTAGCATGTAGGGAATCACAAGAGGGCAAATTTCCAGCAAAATTCTAGATACCTATCTTCAGAAATGTCTGTGAAGAAGTCAAAACTGTGCATGCAAATCAAACTGCACATATTCAGCTGTTATGTGTTCAAATGGAAGTTTAGAAAATATAAGTTTAGTAATTTCCTTTAAATTGATTGTGCCAATATCTGAGAGGTGATTGGATAAATTTATCAGTGTTCTAGATATAGCTTGTAGTTGCTGCTTCACATTCTAAACAAAGCCATTAAGTGAAACATAGCTACATTCACTGAAATGAGTTTCATTCATTGAAGATGTTGGGGCACATTTAATGCCTTTTTGCTTTGTGTAAAGATGGCAATGTATTTTTCACTTTTGCTAATATTTAAATCAAGCTTCAAAGTTAACTCAAATGATTATTTTGATGGAGGAACAGGTTTTATGCATTCAAACAAACCCTATTTTTTTTTTTTACATATACATCTTTTATGACAAGTGTGTTTTTGATAGCATCTTGTATAAAGACATTGTCTTCAGGAAGAAACATTGGAATTTTAGGATAGTTTGAAACAAATGCATGTGGATATATGTCATGACTATGCAGCCTCACATGCAATTGGATCAAATGGACTTGCAATTATAATGGACCAAACCTGAATAAAATTCTCTGATATTTAAGTGGACATGATTGCATGCGAAGCTACTTCAGAATGAAACTCATGATCCTGGACCTCTTTTCTGAATATGTGTATGAAGATGCTTCATAAATCACAGTAGTGGACTTCTTACAGTGTATGGAAATACACGCACAAGGATACAGAGAAAGATGTAATTTAACCTCATGCATGTGTACCAGGATATGCATGAATAATGTTTACTGCAGTTAAATCTGATGGTAAAACTAATCTGTGGATCAAACAATGATTGCAATGAGGGGGAAGTTCATGCGGTGTTTTTGCTACCTTGTCCTGCAATAAGATAAAATATCAAATGGACAATATTTGCAGAGTTACTGCCACTTCTCATCAGTCTATCATATTTTGATTCTAAACCTAAGAAATATTAAACTTGAGGTAACAAATTTTGGCATTAAAAACTTAGTGTGTACTTCTCAGTAATTGATCAGAATAAAGTATAATTTTGAACTGCTAGAGAATTAAAGCAGTTGTTCAGAATGTGTGAATTCACTAACTCCTGTTTTGGAAAAACTTGTCAGAATCACTGTTTTTGACACAACCAGTTTCTACATAAAGGCAAAGCAGGTTCTAAAAATTAGGCTAGTTGTTACCTAGCAAAAATAATAAAAACTGATTATCTTTATGCCCACACTATGAACTTCAGTATCCCACTTTTCATACAAACATTTTAGAAGAATTTTCAGACAATGGGTACAATAATTCTTCATTTGAAAGTTAATTTGGATGAAAGTAAGGTTTGCATTTAAAGCACAAATGCTCTTCCTGCATAAGTGTATGTGTGGACAGTTCTAATTCAGAAATCAAAATGTCTTCTGGTTTCACTTAGTATACTTTTAATAGTCGTGTTTAGCTTAATCCTTCATTGAACTGGAACAGATCTACAAACCAGTCCACCTGTAAATTATGTTGGAGAGGGAGTAGCTTTTCTGAATAACTACTATTAATTTTAGAAATATTTTTGCAACTATTTAGGTCTAAGTTTGATCTCAGCATGCATTGACATGTACTGCAGCCTTTCAAATCTCAAGTCTAAATTTTTCAACTCATCAAATAACAGGCTGCAGTTTAAATGCTCCATAGCCTGGGGTCTAAAACAGAACTGAAGTGGTATTGAGTATTTATGGCAGAAGCATAATTTAGATCTTTGACTTTTACCAGTCTCAAGCTAGAATTGGTTCTCTGTTGGTTATGGGTATAGTAATAGTAGTATTTAACCAAAAAAGAGGCAGTGATGATAGTCATTAATTGAGCAAATTGAACCATTGATTGTTTCGTTGCAGAGGAAATAAAGGTGTGTGCACAAATCCAGTCAATCTCCCTTACATAGTGGTATGACTTAGGAATAATTCCTTATGTCAAGACTTAAAGCTGTCAGTTTTAAGGAGCAAGTTTTGTTATCTCCAAGTGTCTGAACTATGCTTAACCAGCTAGAACTGTTATATGGTTGAGAGCTTTAAACAGAATTGTAAAATATTATATAAACATATTTTTGGCATTTCCAGTAGATTCTGAGAGTTAAAAATAAAATCTTTGCACTTAGTATTTTGGGGAACTCAAGTCATTATTTTTCATTATTTATTTATTTTTAAATGGTTATTTAAGCTCCTTATGCAGTTTTGACAAAGGCTGATATGCATACCTGGGTTACTCTGAAGGTCAAGTACTCTGCATATTGAACATTTCAAGCTGCTGTCCTGCTTAAGTTCCAAATCATTAGCTTAGCAAATGGGAACCTAAATATAAGAAAAGCCAATAGGGAGGAAAAAAATCCACTGCATAGTATGTCTAGTGACAGAAAAAGCTACAGAATGCAAACATAAATTTTTAATTCAACATTCTTTAATTTAAAAAAAAAACAACCAGCAAACCCACACCACCTCCACTCCCCTCCCCCCTGACAAGCTTGCAAAAACTAGGTCTGAATTCCCAGTGGGAATAATGAGCAACAGCAAGAGTGAATGCTGGGAGAGTAGAATGCAATTGTATTAGTCTCCATCACAATGGGAGGTAAACCCAAATCATTTATAAAACGTAAATGCTGGCAGAACACAGGGAGCTCAGAGCACCACGCTGCAGGTGTGATTTATGAGGCTGGGGACTGGCTATAAATCAAACTCTTTTGTTTTAAATAGTACTGCTTCAACGCAGGAGATCAGTTTACATGTAGAGGAAATGATGAAAAAAATGCAGTACATTGCATCCCAAGAATATTAGAGAATCAGCTTTACAATGTGACTATCAGGACCACGCTCAGACAATGGGTATCTGATGCGCAATTTAACGAATGCTCCCACTGCTGAACAGAGGGCCCTAATCTAGCAACTCAGGTTTGTTTCAAATGTATTAATCATGGGATCTATTTTGTGAGACTAGCTGTTAAAATCATTGCATTTAGGATCAGGAATACATTGGCTATTCCTGTTAACTAGCTATTGGAGTCGTTTCATGCCACCAAAACCCCTGCCTGTTTCTGTGTTATCCATATTTTTCCTTAATTCTAAAGGTTGATGGGTCTCATTATTTAATGGCCTTGTCCTATGGAAATGGATGAATAAAACAATTAATTTCTAAGGGTTCAAACAGAGACTAGGCATCCTGCAAAGTTCTGCTCAATTATAGGAAAATACACGTCTGGCAAGGAAAAGTGCTTTTCTCCCTCTATTGGTTATATAATTATCAAATGGAAGAGATTTTAAAGGTAATGAGCAAAGTGATTTCTTCTGCTCTGCTTTCTGGATCTGCCAGAGTTTATCTTGGCTGCATATTTTGCATTCATTTTACATGCATGCCACTAGAGCCTATGCTATATGCATTAAACCACATTTTATGTATTGTGCAATGTGGGCCAGAGAAGCACTTTAAAAAGCTGAGAGAACGAAAGGCCTACATAAAGGTAGGTACAGCTGTTATATAAGTTTTGAAAGAAATTTATAGTGAAACAAAAGCTACATGTGCTGCATTTGGGCATATCCTGACCATTTGATGTGATGGCCTTATCATGGAATTGTAGAATGGCCTGGGTTGGAAAGGACCTGAAAGATCATCCAGTTCCACTCTGCCTGCCATGGCAGGGACATCTTTTAATAGACCAGGTCGCTCAGAGCCCCACCCAAAATGACTTGAAATGCTTCCAGGAATGAGGCATCCACAACTTTCCTAGGCAACCTGTTACAGTACCTCAACCACCCTCACAGTAAAGAATCCCTTCCTCAATCTAATCTAAACCTACTTTGAAGGCATTCCCTTTTGTTCTGTCACTATAGGTTGTAAAAAGTCATTCTCCATCTTTCCTGAGGTCTCTCTTCAGGTACCATAATGTTACAATTAGGTCATCCCTAACCCTTGTCTTTTCCAGGCTGAACACACATGTTTCTTAAAGCCTTTCCTCAAAGCAGAGTTGCTCTATCCCTCTAGTCATCTTGGTGGCCCTTCGCTGGACTTGCTCCAACAGGTCCATGTCCTCCCTGTGCTGGGGACCCCAGAGCTGGATGCAGCACTGCAGGTGGGCTCTCACCAGAGTGGAGCAGAGGGGCAGAATTCCCTTCCTCGCCTCTTCCCACACTGCTCTGGATGCAGCCCAGGACATGTTTTGGCTTTCTGGGCTGAAAGGACACATGGCTGGGTCATGTCCAGCCTCTCACCCACAGCACCCTAAGTCCTGCTCCACAGGGCTCCTCTGCATCTGCTCATCCCCAGCCTGGGTTTGTACTGGGAGTTGCCCTGACCCAGGTAAAGCACCTTGCACTTGGTGATGTTAAACCTCATGAGATTCACTAATGATTTAGCCATGGGAATGTAAGGAGTTACACTGACAAGCAGAGTGCCTTTATGTAAGCAAGGAGTCAAGAGACATCCTGCATTGAAATGCTTTATTACTTTCCAAGAGTCCAAACCGCACACATTATGGAAATACAATTTCCAGGATTTTTTGGAGGTTCTGGTGTTGATAAAGGCAATATCAGCTATTGCTGGAGGCATTAATATCAATTGCTTGAGAGAGGAAAGTATCATTTTGCTGAAATAGTTGATTTTCTTTTCCCTTACTTATTATTATAAAAACACATCTAGTGCGACAAATTTATCCGGCATTCTTTAAGTGTAAAAACATATTCCCTGCTCAGTGGACCTTGCAGTCTAAATTAGGCCAATATATGAAAAAGATATATGGATGATGAACAGGGAAAAGAAACAAGTGACTAAAATTGCTTTTACCAATTTCTTTCCAGCTGATAATGGGCCAGACTTTTAAAGGTATTTGGCCCTCTGTTTTCTGAAGATTAAAGTGCCTAAGTGTCTTTAAAAATACAGTCATTTTACGTGTAAAAACTAATGCACCACAAAAAGCACATTATGTGGGAGTTGAGCAAAAGTGACTTTGTGTTTTAGGAATCTTATATTGTCCTGGACACTAGAGTCAATTTGGATACATAACCTTGAAAGGGGCCTGCCCCAGTTATGTAGTCCTCTCAGGTTGCAATGCCATCTGTAATCTTTAAAAAAATTTACTTTGTGACTGGATTCCTGAAAACTCTTTCTGTCTTTGGTGGCTTTTTTGTGGGGTGGGGTTTTTTTTAGTTTCTTTTAGGTGTGGGGTGGTGGTTTTTTTTGTTTTTTTTTTTTTTTTTTTTGGTGAGACAAACTGTCTCCTTTCCTAGTCTACCATGCCCTGTGAGAGAAATAGTTCTGTGGGTCAGAAGTAGTACTTTAAAACGCATTTGTGCAAACTTTTCTGCCTTTTAGACAAGTGAGTCACTCATGGGACCTTATTGCAACACTCAGGAAAAGATATAATTAAAGCTGGTTTAAACATTGAGTTTCTTTACCATTTTAAGGGTTAAATTCATGAAAAAGTAAAACAACATTTATATAGCAAAAGTGATAATGAAGGGTTTACATCTGCAGCCTCCATGAACAGGGGAGGTTGTGGCTTTTCCTATGTAGAATCATCAGGAATAGATGGTAATTACCAAGTTCAAAGCCTATTGTCTCCTCTAAAAAGCCAACTTGGTTTTTTGGGGTTGTTTCAGAATGATGTGATGTCTGATGGATCTATTCATTTTATAGGACTTCTTGATATGCACTGCATTCTGACCAGGGATGGAAAGTAGTTTTTGTGAACATATTAACAGAATAATGTGTAATAGATCCAGCAAAGGTTGAAGGCTGATCATGGTGACCGATGTAGTACCACAGAGAAAAGAAATCTGAACACTACTCTCTGAGGAGGCCAAGGGAGGAGTGAGGTAATAAGAGGTTTCATTGCCCAGTTGGGGTTGACAGAAGGCAAGATGATTTTGTTCCTCAAATTGTGTTCAGAGGACGGGAGGCAGCGTATATTTTACATACATGCAGTAGGTGTAAGAGAGACTGGTTCAGTGATGTTGGAAGCATTGTGATACATACAAAGGTCTCCTGAAAAGCTGATGAATACTTTTTCCTGCTGACATGTTGAATGCCTCCTACAAATCTTGAGTCCAGCCTTGGTGTGTTTTGCTTGCTGTATAATCTCATTAAGCCGAAGGGTATGGCACTGAGGTAAAACCACAGGAGAGTTTTTTGTGTTTGTAATTGACAAAAGGAAAGTCCTGGACGTCTAGAATTTGTTCTAATGTTGTGGTTATAGTTTCAGGCTTGCACAACCTATTTCCAAATGTCTGCTGCAATGGCTGCAAGTACAGAATGTTCCAGGGGAACTTACACAGATACACCTGCTGTCTGTGGGCAGGGTGTGTAGTATAAAGAGAGCGATTCATGACCTTTTCTTCTTAAACCATACCCTTCCACATAGGAAACTCAAGTAGGTCATATGCTGAAGGGAGCCAGGAAATGTACATGCATATGTGATGTGAATATGATAGCCTGTCTAGTAATCAGGAGTGGCCGCAGATGTGCATCCCAGCTTGGCAGATGTGTTTATACATTTTCTGAGGTGTTGCAGATATGAAGTGTATATCAGAGCTTATAATCTGACCTTAAAAAGTAGATGCAAAGATTGCATTCAAGTTCCTTGTGATACAAATTAGTTTACCAACTTAATCAGCATTCATTACTTGATTCAACATTAAAAATGTATATAAGGTTCAATACACTAAAGATGTACTTATGGCAATCACCATTCAGCAAAATTTTAAACTTTAAAATACATGCTGTGGGAACAGAGCTTAAAATTAAATAAAGGCTTACGTGTGTTGCAAAACTAGGTTTCAACTTTGAGCCTCTGAATGGGAAAATTAGTCATGAAAGTTTGGTTCATAGTGTGAAATTTCTCCTTTCTTACTCAGGAGGGAACTGACATGAGAGGTGTTGCTGGAAACCGCGGCTACCGGTGATCAGTTAGCAGGATGTTTCAGCATCCCTTTTGAAATGAGAGCTAAACATGTGAGTAGGTATAAATCAAGCAGAAGCAGGGTTTTTTTTAAACATTTGGATATTAAAAGAAAATTTATTTGAAGACTGACATTTCAGTTTCAAAATTAAGTGAAAAATTTGTTATTCAGAAAGTGTGCTGTCATTTGCAGCCCTCAGGATCCATATGCCTGCAGACAGACGCTCCTTTTTAAAAGCAATTTTTCCAAGATCTTGGGTCTGTAAAAATATAAAATCAATGAACAAATAAACACACACATGTGTTTTGATATGCTTCACTCTTTTCCTGATATTACCCTGTAGGGTGCAATAAAGACATAGAGTCAGACTAAAGGGATCACAAGTATCAGAGATAAAGTCTTTCTTTTATTCCTTGTTAGAAATAAAGACCTGAATCAGCGCTTTGGAGGATGCCCTGTTATTGGGCCCCAATGCAAGACAGCAATGCCATCTTCAGCTCTGCTGCTAGTGGAATTCTGCAAAGTTGGCTCCAGAAAGTTGTTTGCAGGCTGAACACAGGACCTCATTTCGCTTCAGTGTGCTATCGGCAGCAGCAGTATCTTGCAACCTCCCCTGACACCTGCAGACCAGAGTCATCATTAGCTCCTAGCCAGGAGCAAATTGGAGAGCTTGGTCATCCTTATCTGCTCTCAAAAATGTGCACTGTGAAGAATGTCACAGAATTGGTAACTTACAGAAGTGACTCAAATGCTCCATCCTGACATCTGCAGATGGCTCCTGAATTTTTAAGCATTTGTACACTTTTCTTTAGCATTGGTAGTAATTAGTGCTCCAGATAAAAACACTTTCTGGCCTGGTGCCTATCTTCAGATTTGCCAGAGAACATCACTGTGTGGTAATGGGATGATTCTTTTTAATTCTAATTTAATGTACCTCTGATAAATCATCATCATGGTCCAGTGATTTATAAAGTAGGCTGTCTGGTGGGGACTGTGAGAGGCATGGAGAATCCCACTGGACAGCCCGTCTCAATCTTACAAGTGGCTGGAAGTAGAGTTTCAGAGTAGGAGTCTGAATTTGTTCATAATTATGTATATACATTTTTAGTTTAATAGGTATGAAGAGTATAAGGCAAGGTAAGCAAACTATTACTTCAAAAGGAAGTGTTTGGAAGAACTTTGAGAACACCCGTTCTAATTATTGTGTATGACATTTTTATTTTTAATTAAACTCTGAGAGAATATCTTCCACGTGTCTGTTCTGCTGGTCACCCTCATAACTATGGGAAAGAGCATGTTTTGCTATTTTTATATGATTTGTTTAAAATGTCCTTGTAAAATTTAATTTCTCTGTCTTTAGTTCCAACCTTGGTAAGAATTTCTTTTTTAACCCTCATAAATTAGAGAAACTTCGTATTAATTCCTCAGTCTTGTCCCATGTTAGTAATACTAGATCTTTTTCCTTATGCATTGTGTAATTGGAGATTGATCCAGTTTAGTTCTAATTATCAGAAGCAGCAGAAATCCCTCTAATTTCCAGAGCCTGCTTCATAACTTTGTAGACTCTGTATATTCCAGTCACCGTTTCTATCTGGGCAAAATTTGGAACAAATGTAGTGAAGTGAACAAAACTGTTATAGTTTAACCTAATTTAATAATAGTCTGTCCTCAAACTTCATCATCCTAGCACTCATTAGGCATTCTTGTTTTGTTCATACTAGGACCCATCATAAAGAAATTGATTTCGCTCTGTTCACTCATCCAATTTATTGCAGGAGAACTCCATGTTCATTTGCCCATTACACAGTGTTTTGCGGGGTGAGAAAGAAATAAGCCAAAAGAAATCAGCAGAAGAAGTAGTTATCATGTTGGATGAGGCTCTGCTCACATTTATTTTTGGTATAAATGCAGAACAGCTCCACTTCTCCAAGAGAAATTTATTTGCATTCAGTGGGTGAGACTAACTCCAGATTAATACTCTGAGCCCCAAAATTCGCCATTCTACTCCCGTTTGCTTCTCTGAGTTACAAAAGAGATTGCTTAAGATGATGCAACATATATTTTATGATTTCCATTACTTCTGCAATTCCTCCTTCTCCTTCATTGTTAGTTGTGTTCCCCAAGTTGAGCAGCCAAATAATGTGTCCTCCATGGCTGTAAAAATTGCATTATAAATAGGCTGGGAAGAAATATTGTTGGAACAAAGAAATTGGCACAGTCCCTTTTCCTCTCCCCAGTGGCATACTGTTGATGACTACAACACAACTGGTCTCTGTTGTCTGGAGAGCGTGACCATGTCGTTGTTTCTCCATCTGGGTCCCTCACAGGGTTGCACAAAGCACAAGCATTTCAGTCAGGATGGCACCACCAGCGTGCTGAACGCTGTGGAGTGACAGTGACAGAAAATGAGAGCCCTCCTCTCGCGCATTGCTCCGTGCTGCGAACAAAACGGCATTCTTGGTGCAGCCAAATTGAAAACTTCTGTACAGTTGGCTCAGTCAGGAATTTGCAGTGAGGAGTGTGTTAGCTGGTAAATCTGTAAGCTGTGAATTGCATTGAGACTTGACATGACAGTAGATTAAGTGATCCAGTAGTAGTTTTGTTTTCCTTCTATGTCACTCATTGTCTTCCTGTTTGGCTGCCCCACATTCCTAACCCCTTCTTCAGGGCCTTACAGATGTTGCCTACACTGCCAGGTCACCTTCCTGTACTAGTTTAGCAGCTTCATATCTGTCCCCTGCCTTCACTTTTATGCTTTCTCCCATGTATTTTTTATCTCTGGTATAATTTTTCCCCAGAAAACCCTCCTGCTCTTGTGTATCAGTAATTCTTTGCTCATCTACAATACCTTTTGTGCCTTCCTCATCTATATCACTAGGACTTTGAGTAATGAAATAGTTTCTTTTGGCTTGTCGTGGCTGCTATATATTTATACATGTTGGGTGGGCTCAGATCAGCGCTATTCTTGTAGCATTGTGCTTTTGGAAATTGTGTACAGGATCCCTGTAAACCATAATAAAAAAAACTCTGAACATATCACGTATCTTAACACCAATGATGTGAGGGCAGGGCCTCAGACTGGTGCCTCATTGCATGATCTGCAGCTAGACTAATTACAGCAGTCCTTTGCAGCTAAACTTGTAGCTATTGTAGATAAAGTGTTTATGCATTTGTGTGATTCTGGGAGAAATATCTGTTTGGAAATTTTGAATAACAGTTTTGATTAAATTAGTGTTGTAGAGACTTTCCGTTTGGAATAAGGATTTGCCAGAGGCTTAGAATGAATCAAGTAAGAATTTTATACAAATACCAAACTGTTATTTAAAATGTGTCACAATGTTGGTAGGGCACCTCTGAGCTGGTGCTAAACTCAACTTTCAGACTTATGGTGAATTCCCAAGCTCCATTTTGACTGGGTGGTTTGAAAAATGGTCTCTTCTTTTGGCTTCCCTGGCAGTTTTCCAATAAACAGTGTGTCAGCCTGTTGCACTTTCACAGCTGTATTAGCCCCCTTGGCCTCCCCACCAAGCTCCTGACTAGTGTCAGCTCATCTTTGCTGAGAATGTTGGTCCTACTGGAAAAGTCAGTTTACAATTTATTCTTTGGGCATGTGACAGCTGATAGCAAACAGACAAACACTCTTTGTACTCTTTGCACTCTTTGTACACCAGTCACTTTTTTCTGAAATAGCAAAAGAAATAACACATGCTCTCATGTACATGTAAGGATATGTAAGTGTACATGCATGTTTGTGAACACAAAAATGTGTACTTATGCACAAAACTGTATATGCGTATATTCCTCAAATGAAGAATATATATGCTCCTTGCTTTTTTCTCCCTCTGTTTCCCTACTGCTTTCAGGAGCTGACTATGTCCAAGCCTTCATGTAGTGCACAGCTCTTCATGGGCTTGGTGTCATTTTGTTCCTACTTCCTTACTTGGCCCACTGCCCTATTTTTTTGTCTTGATTTCTTTCTTACTCAGCTTGCCCTTCCCAGCTTCTTAATCTGTGAGATTTTATCGAGGCAAAGTATGTGCTTCTGTAGGACTGTATCAATGCTTCATTTCATTCCTCTGCCTGTAGGAAAATTCCCAGGCTCTGGCTCTGGCAGCCAGTACAGACATTCTGCCTTTTCCTAGATTTGAGTCTTCTCGGTGCCCTGCCCTTGTGCCCAGACAATAACTCTTACAAGAGACTTTTTCAATGATAGATGTTTTTGGCCCCACTTCCCTGCTTATTAATACAAACTGTAATGAACCAAGGTATGGTGAAGACAGATGGACATAGAAGTACAAGTGATGCCTACACTGAAGCTAGGCTTTTATTCAGTGTATAGACATGTCCTGAATGACTCCTTAGAGACAGATATGAAGCTTTTGGAAAAAAGACTGACCTGGGGGGACTAAAAGGCCCAAACTAAATCAGTAACTCAGAAAAAACTCTGAGTTTTGACTATTGAGCTCTCAAGTTACTAAAATCCCTAAAGTCTTCAGCATAAGGATAGTTTTCATTTTCATGCAGTAAACAGCAGTTTCAGGAGTCACTTGGTTTCAAATGGGCTGTATTTGACAGAATAACTCAAACTGAAACCAGAGTGAACAGTTTATGAATGCACTTGGGCTGAAACTGAAGAAAAGCTTTCCATGAATTGCTCTAAGTGGAAATCACTGTGTTAACCTAAATGGGTGGCCTACTTCCCAGCTGGGGCACCTGTCTGTACTCCCTTTGGACTAGCAGGATAGGAGAGGACCCTGAGTAAAGGGTTCTGCTACGGATAAAACACTGGGAAGGTGTCCTTCAAACACAAACTACTTTTTATTCCTCTCCCCTGTGGGAGGGAAGACAGGGGAAGTATAAACCTTTCTGAGATGAGATCTTTCCTCTGCAAGGTGTACTTGGCATACCGTGTCCCCATCCTGCTGATGCTGTTGGCTTGTGCAGCCTATGTGGGCAGCAAACTTCCATGCAAGCCATTGGCTTGACCTCATTTGGCAGACCTCACTTATATCTTCTCTGCCTACGTTTCTAGGGGCTCCCTGGAAGTGCCTTCTCAAGGATATTTCAGTGTCGTTTAATTTTTTCATATCTTCATTTTTTAAGAAAAAGTAGAAAGGTTACAAGTGTTTCCCACACCAGCTGACTTCTTGTAGTCTGTAGCCATTCCTCAATGCACAGCCACTCTTGGATTCGAAAGTAAGGGTAGATTAACAATTCACAAAAGTGTCATATGATGTTTATTGCCACAGTGTTAAAGAAAATTGTATCTTGTACTGCAAGTTTATGACGTAGCAAAGGATCTTTTTTCTAAACTTATGGAAAGTTTTGATTTTTACATCACTTTCAAAAGTTGTAGAGTTACTAGATAGCTAGATATATCTTTAATATTTTCAATTTTTGGGTTGTATATTTT
The DNA here is from genome assembly GCA_013397295.1 of Polioptila caerulea. Lineage (NCBI taxonomy): Eukaryota > Metazoa > Chordata > Aves > Passeriformes > Certhiidae > Polioptila > Polioptila caerulea. The sequence continues at coordinate 1,442,303 of VYXF01007449.1, forward strand.
CTGATTGAGAATTTAGCTATTTTTTTCAAGACAGTTGGGGAACTTCTAGGTCTCCAAGTGATTTCACAGTTAATTTTCATCTGTGCAGAGTCCAGTATATGTCAGTTGTTCTGATTTGTGTTGGTTGTTGCACACCAGCATCAGTGCTGACTGAATAAAATGGAAAAATCTCAAAGACTGAAGACAATGCTCTGATATGTGATTGCTCTATTGCTGCCCCTCTTGCTCCATCAAATCCCCTGCAATGTACTTGAAATCAGATATCCAGCCTGTTGTTGGTCAGGCTTCACCCAGGTTCTGTTGGAGAAATTGTTTGAAATATGTATGTGTTTCCACACTATTGTCAGCAAAGCCATAAAGGAAAAAAATGGGGAAAAAAAAGTCAAAGAACAGTAGTTTCTGCACAACTGGACTCCAGTTACTTTACCATCTTTGGGACCCTTTGCCAGATGTGCATCAGTGTGTCTGTTTCTCTTGAACCAGGGAGCACAGGACTAGACCTAGCACATCAGATATTTTTCACCAGTGCTGAGCAGAGAGGGAACATCTCTCTTGACCTGCTGGCAAAACTCTTCCTGATGCAGCCCAAGAAGTTGTTCACCCTCCTTGATGCAAGGGTGCACTGCTGGTGTGTGTTCAATTTTGTGTCCTCAGCAAGATGTTTTTCTGTCAATCTACTTTCAGTCTGGTTGGCCCCCAGCGTATCTTGGCCCATGAGGTTGTTCTTCCTCAGATGCAGGATTCAGCATTTCCCTTTGTTTGAACATCATGACTTTCTTGTTGGCCCATTTCTCAAGCCTGTTGAGGTCCCTCTGGATGCCAGCACACATATCCTGATTCATCAACCACTCCTATTGTTTGCAAACATTCTGTGGGTGCACTGTGACCCCATCATCCAGGTCCTTAGTGAAGAAATTAAACAGTACAGGTCCAGATATCAAAGCTATAATATTCCAGTAATGGCTGGTCTCCAGCTGGACTTTGTGCTTCTGATCAGGGCCCTTTGATCCCAATATTTCTGCCAGCCCTCAGTCCACCTCACTGTTCATTTAATCTGGTCTGTGCTTGATCAGTTTGTCTATGAGGCTGTTACAGGAGACAGTATGAAAAGCCAGGCTAAAATCAAAAGAAAACCTCACTATGGTCAAAAATTTCAGGTCTGATTCTGCCAGGAGAGACCTTTTTTTTTTCCTGAGTTATACTGCTCTTGAGGTCTTCTGTCCTGGACAAATCACTAAGCCCCTTGCTGTGCCATGCTTTATGAAGCTGGACCTGAAGTTATATAGAAAGAAGGAAGGAATGATCTTGCTTAGAAAGTATTTTAATACTGTCAAGTATGATCAGTTTACATAATAAGATTCAAAAGCAAGGGTTAAGCATGGACCATTCATATTAAATATATGAAATATAAAAATAAAATAAAAGTGTTTATAAAACCAGGGTGGTTATTTAAAGCTTTTGAAATTCAGTGAACTTAGCATACACAAATATTAAACATGTACAGTTTACCTTTAAGAGGAAAGGCTCTGCAGTGGGCATTTAGCTAGATTTGTACACCTACACACTGCAGATGGTTTAGTTTTATAAGAGATGAAACTGCATTTGGTGGAACTGATTAAATATAAAAACACCACCATCTGCCATTTATTCTAATATAAAATGGTTTGGGCAGATGCTGACATCTTTTGAGATGATTGATTCATCTCTGACAAGTGAAGATTCTCAGAGGGTTCCAGCTGCCCACTGCTCACACAATACCCGCTTACGAGAGCAAGCACCAATCACTGCACTGTTGATTTGGATGTAGCAGGTGAACGAAGGGCACTTTAATAACCAGCAGCCTGGAATTCCTAACTACAGCACTGCTGGGGTTTTTTTCTTCCTTTTCACTCCCCCCCTACACTTCTGGTGCACATTAAACTAGGAGGATATTTTATGCTCACAATATACTGTTTTGGAGCACAGCAATAACTGGAAGAGTGTCAATTTCTGGCACAAATAGCTCTCTTTCATTTTTTAGAGTGGAAAACCATCAGATATGCTCCACATATGCTATTCATTTTAAAATTATTTTTGCTAAGTGTCCATCAGGATGACATTTAAACTTCCTGGAATATTGTTTATTGAGTATGACACCAAATGCTTTGTAATAACTTAAATAACAGATGTCTATCTTGTTTTATTTGATAATATTGCCACACTCTGTACTGGGATATTTCCTTAGGGTAGTTTGCTGTAGCATCATCTTTTTTATAGGTTTTGCTCAAACTTTTAGAACATGCACAATGAGTTATGGGAGAATTCTTAAACAAATTCTTAGGACCAGACTGTGACACTCATACCCACACTGAATAGCTGCTTGCACCAGCAGTAAGTCCTACTGCAGACAGAATATTTCTTATGAAATAAGGTCCTGACCCAAAGCTAGATTTGTGGTAAGCACAGTGGACTGTTGGTCCATCTCCAAGTGGGAGAAAGTGCAGCATAATTAGATTGTCAGGCAATAGAGAAGCAGATCCAGTCAGTGCTAACACTGCAAGTATATAAACTGCAGGAGTTCTTCAGAATCGCTTAAAATAGGACAGTCTTTCTGTACATGTTAAAGTGTAATCTCTGACTGTGTCCTCCACTCAGAAGTATCATGTTGAACAGCTTCTTCACTATAAAATATAAGTTAAAAAAGGAAAAGAGTCTGTTTATATGAAATGACATGAAAATATGACAGTTTAGTGTTGTGCTGGCATAGGACCTTATGGCACATATATGTAAATTTGGTCAGAGGGGTACTGAATGATTGTACATTCATTTGAATGTATCTGGATTAATTTCAATGAAGTCTGGAATAAGCCTATTGTACAGGGAAGTAGTTGGTGTTACAATGTGAGTAAAAAACACTCTGTGGGGCATTTTTAAACTATAGAGAGAGGCTAAAAGCTATATAAAAAGTATAGATTCTTATAATTGGTATAGAATCTATTCTGCTCACCTGTTACTGAAGGTAAGGCTATAGAGACTGTCATTTCATTGTTTAAAAATGTAAGGGGTAAAATTAAGTCAGGCAGATTCTTATCTTTTGTAAGTTGGGATTTGAAGTCAATGAAGCTAATCATATTTTTCATTGGTACCTCTACCTAGGGCAGAGGATTCAGAAACTATTTTTTTACAGTTTTTTATATTAACACTTCTTTTACTTATGATGTTTCCTTCATTCAGATATTCCCATTTACCTCAGCCCCCTTTTTCTTCAGGCACTTTTTCTGTAGGAAGAAGCAATACAACATTTTGAGTCAGAACAATCTTATTGGCCTTTCCTGGATACTGGATAGTAGGAAGCACTGATGAATGCTCCCTGCTGTGAGAGGAGGACTCTCCCATCTAAGAGAGTGACCCTGCTATTTCATCTAATGATCTGGAAAGCTGGGTGTTTAGAATTGCCTCTGTGGTTGGGTTTACTGCTGGGAAAGAGCAATGTTTATGTTAAACTCAAAAAGCAACACCTTAATTTGAATGTTCCAAAGGTTTGTTTTTAAACAATGAAAGAGAATCTGGAAAAGAAGTGTTTTTTGGAAGTCAAAATGAAAATCAGGATCCTGATGAGTAATGAAAATAGAATTACTTAATGTATGGAATGTATATCTGACTTCAGGGAAAAGACTTTTTTCCACAATTTGGCTCCTGTTTCTTCTGATATAGAAACATTATACAAACCTATAGTGTCTAATCCAAGAAACAGATTGGATAAAGGCACCAGAACCTTTATAATGCAAATGATCTGACTGTTCTGTAATGTCTTTCTTCCATAAGGGTCCCAAAGTGCTATACAAATTACATGTGGCCACATGAATTAGTTCCCACACCACAGGCAGCTCTGGGGAGCAGAACATCTTCCTACCAGTACACAGGAGCATTACTCAATATTTTGTAGTGGCAAGCAGAAAATACAAAGGAGGTAAAACAACAAAATAGGAAAAGACGGAGCAGATATTGAAATTAAAATTCAAAGAGGACTGAAGAAAAGTATAAAATCAGCTCTGTGTTTTTCTTTGATGCTGTCTTCAGAGCTGGTGATGCATATTGTTATTGATAACTATAGATGACTTTCTCAATATTTTTCAAGATCCTGGTTCCTAGGACTTGGTCAAGGATATCTGGGCACTTCTTGTTCCTGGCTCATAGACCATTTCTCTCTGCAGCCCTTCCAGCTGTATGTCTGAGATTCCACAAAGAGGCCTCCTAGTGTAAGGGTGCTGGGCTACCTATACCCTGCCAGATGTGATTTTTTCAGAGAATGCTCTCAGTTTTCCTGAAACAAGGGGTGAGTTTGTCTCCTTATGTCTCCTATTCCACTCCAAACCACCCCAGTGTCAAGCAACAGGGTTGAATCATGGAGCTGGAGCCTGGCTCAAAATTCACTGCTGCTGTTAGCAGAGGCAGTCTCCTGGCTGCCACTGCTCCAGCTAGAGTCCCTCCAGAGGAGGAGAGACCAAAAAATAGGATGGAGAGAGAAAAAGAAGTGAGTTTCTCACAAAAACAGTTCAACAAAAATCAACAGTCCTCCAGAATCCTATATTTTTCTATTTCTTTATACAAAATGTTTTGGATTTTTTGACAAAGTTTAGAAAATTACACCTTTTCTTTTCCTTAGGCTATTAGCATTGAAATATGAAACATGAGAATCCCTTGATCTGTCTGATTTTTCATCAGCTGAAAATTTTTTTGACAGCGCTAAAATTTGCCATAACTCGAGTTTTGAGACAGGGGTTTTCTGTTAATAACACTGAAGTATTGTCATTACAGCTGGTGTTTCACACCTAAGTTCTGCTAAATGTTGTGTCGAAAAGAGGTTTGGTGGGGTTTTTTTTGGTTTTTTTTTTTTAATGGATAGCTTGCAATTCACTCTTGTAAGACATTATGTTGGGCTAATCATTTACAGAGTCTGCCTGAATGCAGTGATGTGACAATGCTGTTACTCCGTGCATAATAGTTCCTTCATTTGTGGGAGACATACTTGGTAATTAAAAAAGTCTGTAAACAAAAGCTGAGGTGCAGCTTCTCAGCAGAGTGATGTGGAGTGACATTATGGTAGATGATTAGTCTTCTTGGGAGCAAAATCAGCTAAAGCAGCAGTTAGTCAGATGTGTTCTGACATAATTTTTCCTGTGTGCAGGTGAAGTATTTTACAGTAGTCTAAGGAGATGTTATTTTCTACTGGCTCTAAAGTAAAAATTTGCAAAGATATCTGAAGGATTTAATTGTGCTCCTGTGAGTGAAACAGTTAAATGGGATTTAGGCAGGTGGGAAAAATAGAAAGGGACAAAAATCTCATCATTTTTTCCCTACAAACTCTCACTGAAACTTCCTCGGTTTCTTTTGTTACTGCTGACTCCTTCTCTTCCTCACATGCTGCTTATCTGGGTGAAGAATCATGGCTGGAATTTATAAATGCTTCTCTGTTGTGCAAAGGAACTTTGATAGCATGAAATGAATAACAGGTAACATAATAAGAAAAAGTATCTGGCTACAGCTTTGGAAATGTAAATTCTTTTATCAGTCCCCCTCCTAATTGGAATTTCTGTTTGTTGTTTCACATTTAGTGGATTTCATTATAGTTTCCTTGGTAATTAGATATTTTAGCTATAAATGAAAAATACCAGACCAAAAAACCCAAAGCAAAACAACAAAGCCCAAAACCTAACTATCAACAAAAAGAAACCTTCATTAAGATGCAGTCAAAGTTGTATATAGATATGACTTTAATTAAAATATTGTTAGAATGTACTGTTAAGGAAAACAAAGGAAACAAATGAGGCAGAAAAAGTTGAAATATGGAGAAAAGGGACCCTATCTAGTTGTTCCCAGTCATTGCAAAGGCACTTGCCATCTGCACTGTGTTTGGGAGGAGTCCACATCCGAGGGAGAGCTTGAACTGGGGGCCAGGTCCAGGAGGTGTTTGCCTCTCTTGCTCAGTCTCCTGGTGGTGCCTCTTTTGGACTGCCTACCTTCCATTCTGTATTCAGCTCCAGCAGCAGCCAGCTCCCAGACAAATACTCCCTGCCTTGTTTGAATACAATGGAGAAGGTGTCAGAAGAGGATTTTTGCATCATTTGTCATATGTCCATGTGGAAAAGTCTTCCCCAAAATGATGCTATTCCAGGCAGGTGGAGGAAGGACTTTGTAGACCTGAGGAGTTTTTAAAATGGAAGATCTTGTGATTTTTTTCATGCTTTATGGATTTTTAAAAATATGCATGATAGTAAAGGTATGATGAAAGTCTATTTTTAAAAAAATCTGTGTTCCTCTGTATAATTTCTTATGTGAAAAATGAGTATGATGCACTGCACTCCTATGCCCATAGCACAGAGGTGTTCACAGACCTGTCCCTTACACTTTTATTGATACTGCAGAGCTAAGTGCTATCAAAAAAATGTATTTTGGAAGGCAAATGAGCCTTTTTGCATTTGCAGCTTCATATTTAGAGCTGGGCTCAGACATGGAGGAGGGAAAACTATTTCACAGAATGTTTGTTCTTTCTGAAGCTGATGTCTGTCTTATTAGCCCAAGGAAAGGAAACCCAAAGAGAAAGTATCATAGACAGATTTGGGTCCAAGCTTTTCACTAAGATTGACCTCTGTTCTGTAAGTAAGGCCTGCCAGACAGAGGCAGTAGTGTCTGAAAGATTCTGAGGTTTAGATGCCAGTATATGAAAGCAGTTTGTCTTTAGACAGGTGGAAAAAACCATCATTCTGTAATCCTTCATTTACTTCTTTGTCTTGTGGGAGCTTCCTCATTTATTAAGCTTTCAAACCAAGTTCTTTTTTTTTTTTTTTTTTTTTTTTTTTTTGAGATTAGATTGCTTTGTACTGAAAACATTAGATAAATATGAAGTATACCAAAATCCAAGTGAATCAAAAGGAATGACATTTTCCTCCAGCTGAAGGTCAGCGAGAACACTGAGTGCATTGCCATGCTCCCAGAATTACCTTCTTAATTTCTAGTGTCTCTCTGCAACTCAACCTCCTCCCTTTTTTATCACCCTTTCTATTAGTTTAGTAATATGCTGTCATCCTGATTTTTCTTAATTTTGCTTGTGATATTACTTCTCCTTTTTCCTCCTCCTATGGGAACAGATTTCTTCTGCCATATGCCCATTTAAACCTGATTGTAGTGTCTGAACATCTTGTGTGCTTAGCCACAGCATCCCTTGGGGTTCAATTGAAGCAGAGTATGTATGTGACCTTTAAAGCCATGTCAATGTGAGACTCTCTCAGCACATGGGTCTTTAAAGCCTGGATGTCTATGCTTTATACTAACAAATTTGACCAGCATGCCTTTTTATGAGGATATCATCATTTTGGGCAAATTCCAGGTTCCATATTTTAAATCAGCATGTAGAGCATTTTTAAAATCTCAGTTTCCCAAAGGTCAAGTTCCAGTAGATTAAAAATGAAAAAAATCAAAGCAGTTGTCATTTTACTTATTTATTCCAGCAAATTTATAGTAGCAACTACTTGAACATGACTAATTGGCAATTTGTAAACTGGACTGTTCTCAGTAGCAAAGTTTTAAGTAAATCAACACTGTAACTGTTTCCTTATTATGACAATTCTTAAAAAGTGTGACAAGGTTGTTATAGGAAACAGTGAAAAGTCCCTACATTTCTGGGGATAATAGATTTTGTATTTGTAGCCTAAGTAGTCTTTATTTTCACACTTTTTTTTGCATACACCAGAAATAGGACTGCTGGGTAAACAGTGAGCTGCCCTAATAGTCCTGCCATAATAATGCTTTACTGTGCTGAAGTCTCATAAAATCTCTTCAGTTCGATGAAAGCCGTTTCACAGACATTCTTAGTTTGAATCTTGTGTCATGCCACAGCTTCGTTGCTGAGCTTTGCCTTCCCAGAGAGTCTCTGACACTTCAGCACATAAATTGTCCAAGTTTCAGTGCATTGCTAATGTAGAAGTTCTTAAATATAAAAACTCAGGTGTGTCACTCATACTTATAAACCAAAATATTATAGCACTTGCCTTATGAGGCAACAATATGTGGGGTCTCAGGGTATTTTATTATGCAGCTGACTGGAGAGACTGAGAGAAAATAGTGTTTGATTTGTACTCTGAAGCAGAAAAAAATGTTTCATTTCAATTAGATTTGACAGTATGTTCTAGTAACATAAGCATAGCATACATTGTACATGTATTGAAATTACCCCTACATTACATAAGTTTGTAACACAGGAAATTCAATACTGAAATGAAATGTTTTAGGCTATGAAAATACATAATTATGACATCCATCCAAAGGATATTAACTTTTCACTCAATAGTGCTATATATCATGCAATTGGATTTTGACTGTTAAGCATTTTAATTCACCAATTAAAGTTACGCATTTCAATATTCATCTTCCAGCTTAGCTTGGTAAAAATAAAATATATTGCTTGCTTGCTTGCTTTATAAAATATAGGTACATCACCATTTTGTTACGTTCTAATCCTTCATTAAATGAAAATTCCTTATCTAAAAGCTCTCAGCTTTGAAATTTTTCTAAATATAGAATTGGTCCCAAATCTAAGTTTTGTACAGTCAAATGTTTTCTGCTGAAAATGTAGTAAAGGAGAAATTAATAGCATTTAAACAGAAGACAAAACCAGCAGCCAGAATGGGCAAATATTGTAAGCTGTTTTTGTCCTTTCCTTGTTTTAATTCAATAGTGAGGATGTGGGAAGAGTAGTAGCCTTTGTGGTGCAGATTACTAACAAAATTAAATGCTAGGGGACTTGTCACCAATGTTCCTAAATCAGCAATCTTTTCAATGCTAATCACTTTCTGAATTTGATTATAGCATATTTCTGTCTGATGAAGAACTCTATTGATTTTCCTTTTTGGAAGCATTTTTGTAGGGGATTCTCAGGCAGAGGACCTTGAGCAGTGAGTAGATCTTTTGGGAGGGGTAGGTTTTGTAACTCATAATGTGTGACAGCCAAGCTTATATTTGGACTGTTTGTCCTATCAAGCTACTGTTAAACTCAGAATTTCCGGAACCAGTTCCAACCACCAATTTGGAATAAAAGTACCACCTTCCCCTGCAAACACTCTTATCAAAATCTTTGGACTGCATTTTTTTCTTATGCATATTCATTCATAATGACCAATATTTCTTATTGCTTAAAAAAAAAAAAAAGGGCATCAAAGTTTGTGTTTTCACAAAAAAACAACTAACAGGAAAGACAAACACCTCTTACTTTAAGAGAATATCCAGACATAAACTCACCAGACTGCAATTGTGGTGATGTGTAGGGGTGAGGGGTGGGTGTCTCATGTTATTCCTGCAACAGGGTTGCCACAGAGGGGACTCCCAGAGTGAGTGGCTCTTTTCCTTCTCAGCTTGTTGGTAGAACCTCCGGGTAATTCTGGGGCAAACGAAAACTTCTTGTGAGTAGGCAAGGATCCCACCCCTGCATTCAAGTGATAGCATAATTAAGTAGCTGCATCTGCATCAGAGGGTAGTATGCTTATGTTGTTAATACTGGCTCACAGCTACTCTTTGATTTTACTTGCTGTCTATATAATGAACTACAGTCAAGATTTTTTTCTTCGTTGATATTATCATATTTTTATTTGATAGTAAATCAAAAGTATGCTTCCTTTTAACTAATATTATATTCACCTACACATAATTTTCTGGTGTAAAGAAAGGTTATCTAGAAGGTCAAGGGCCAGAATGAAAGATGGTATCTTGTAGCTTGAATTAATTTAAAAAAAAATGAAATGGATTTTTAGAGAAGAGAACAGTATGAGTCTGGCCTGAACTGGGTCAGGCCCAATATTCTTCTCAGGAAGAAATAAAGGGCTTGAACTTTCTCCCACTGAGAGCAATTACAAACCTGCAGTTTACTATAATAGCTGTGTATGATAGGAGTATAATAAATTTAAGGTCTGAGATAATCAAGAAGGACTGTGTAATCTTCTGCTAATGCTTCTGAAAGATGCTCTAGTGAAATGATAGGTAGGGAGAGCCCTACACTACCCTGTTACCAGAAGAAATAAGTTTAAGCCACTTGCTGGTTGCACCTGGATACAACTGATCCTATGAGCCTGGTTTTAATTTGACAGTGATTTAGGATGAAAAAGTTTTGAAAGTAAAATTTATGGAATGATGACTATGAATGCTATAACTGGAGAGACTGGGGAGTATGAGGGGAGAGGGAAGAAGTTTTGCAAAGATACCTGTTTGATAGTGCATAAGAAGGTTCAAAGGCCATTTTAGACAAAAGTTAACTAGGTTGGTGTCCTGTTTTTGACAGAGGATGACAGGGGATGCTGGTGAGGGGTACAGGAGCAGGGCACGCCCACAGTGTGCACTCCCAGCCCCCAAAAATGTACAGCTGGGGCATTTCACATCAATAATGTGCTCTTCAAGGAAAAGCTATTGTTATCCATTTAAATGTCTTCCTAAAACTCACCTTATTCAGGGCATTGCTTATTCAAGGGCATTAATCAGGCAAATTAATTTGCAAAATGTAAGGTTCACTGAACTTGAGTGAGCTAAGTTGCTTTATAACTCTAACCTCAACTGGATAGAAATATTAGTTCTGATCCACAGCAGCCATTACATAACTTTCTGCTGCCTTAGGTAGGATTTGGCTCACAACCCCTGTGCCCCCTATTATTATCAATTTAAAGTAACTGTGACAATGGCATTTGTTTTTCCTTTTCCTAAACTGGAAAACTTGTGAAGATGTTGCTGTAGCCTCATCTCTTTTGTTGATTGTCCCTAGTTATACCTTAGCTAAAATTTAGATTTTAGATTTCAGAAAAAAGACTTTTTTTTTTTTTTTTTGNTTTTTTTTTGTCTGTTTTGAATCCTTTAAAATATTAGAAGTAGTGGATTGTAGAATTTTGTCAGTATATTGTATGAGAGCAAAAAGATATACATAGCTTTTCTGCTATGGAAAACATATTAAGTACGATATAAAAATATATGGCAGAGTTACCTACCAGCAATAGGAGAGTCCTATGAAAAGAAAACCTGGAAGTTATTTTAGCAGAGGCTACATTTTCTGCTAAATATAATTTGTTCAGAAGACACATGTGTTCAAATGCCACTGAAGACTATTAAATTTGAGATGGTTATATAAATTCTAATTAATTATTTTGATATTACTCTTGAAAAAAAATCTTATAAATTATTTTTACAGTCTTTGTTTTCCCCTCTTACATTTTGCAGCTTTTGTATTTCAATTGGTATAATTTTTGAACATGAAAATACATGTTGGATCTCTAGTGAACAGCGGATGGATAAGAAAAAATAAAAACCACTGTTTCAGCTTATTCCAAATAAAGACATTGATGTCCTAAGTTAACACTGAACTAATGTGCTTTAAATTTCAAAGCTGAAACACATAAGAGGTTCTATGTGGCAACTCTGCAAGTAATATAAATGTGTTTTAACCTATTTCATACAAGCAAGTTTTGTAAACACCTGGCTAAAGAGTATACACTAATACTGCTCTCCTAATGACAAATTTTACTTTGAAAGTGAAATGGAGCATATGAAGCCATGCATTATATGTCATAAATATATATATATATCAATTTGCATGCATATTAGTTTTTGAATGGTCATTTCTCATTAAATTTTCTGAAAAGATTTGGTTGATTCATACACTTATTTAGCATATGCATTTGTATGAATTAGGATTTTATCTGCAGACTGAGTGTCTCCAGTGCTTAAGGGAAATACTGACAGCTGAATGTCTAAACCTGTTTCTGGTTAAATGTTATCCTTGGTTGTCTTCAGGAACACAGACTTTGCAGCCAATATTTTTTCTACAGTTTTCCTAGTTTGTGCATCATGTTTTCCTTATCCTTCCCTAGACACAGCAAAAATGGGCTCTGTTTTATAAGCACAGTAGTCAGCAATTCATAGAAAAGTGAATATTTGTTTTAAAAAGGAAAATCTTACAAGTGACTTATTAAAAATTCAGAAGTTTCTAATTTTCTATTAATAACTGGAAAATTGAGGTTTTTCCATTGTTGGTGGTGTTACAACTGAGCACAGCTAGAATGTTATTTCTTTGGCGTATTGCTTTGGACCTCTGGGGTATGATATAAGGCACAGAGCATTCAGAGCACTGCAGCAGCTTTCTGCTTACTGAATAACCAGGGGAAATAGCTGTAGAATGGAGTCAAGGGGAATGATGGTCAGCAATAATTCTGACTACACAGTTTTTCATTGGTAAATGTCAGATTGCTGTAACCCCAGGATGCCTTAACTGTGATGAGTTTCTGGTCACCTACCCCAGCCTGTACCCCAGACTAACCAACAGCTCACTGCTTAGAGGGAGGCAAGAAATGTTGCTCTCTGAAGTGGCCCCTGAGCCTTTTTGTCATGGGCCTCTTGCTCCCCTGAATGGAAGCTTTTCTTTAGGAATCAGGGAGAAAAACAGGGACTTTGTATAATGAAGAACTCCATAGTATGTGAAAGATAATGACTGGGGTTCCCTTTCCAGTTAATGTGTTATTGCTTACATATTAACTGGAAAATGAAGTTATTCCAACAAGGGAGATGGATAGCCAGAATACCCCTGTTCTAGCAATTCAGACATTCAAAGGATGGTAGAAGATTAGGATTTACTATCCAGTCTCTATCTGGCTTCTAGATGCCTCAAACACAGTTTTCCCCATGGTTTGCTTCCTTTTTCTTTTGTTTTGTATGGAAAATATTCAAAGTATATCCGTGGTGCTCAGAAATACAGAGCCTGTGCTGCTTTGTGCCTGGTTTTCGGTGTCAGTCCTGCAAGGCACAGGTGTCTGTACAACACAGCTGCTCTTGTAGATGCCCAGATGGCCAGACCTTGTTTCCCTGATTTCCCCAGACGTAACAATAAGAAGAGAATTGCCAGTAGTACAATTAAACAAAGAAAGACCTGCCCTGCCACGCTCGTATCTCATGTTATCTCCTGCATTACTGCATAGTTTGCTCTGTGGTTCTGCTGGAGGCATGTGGATCCCTGGCCACTGCAGGGGTGGCCAGCACCACTCCTGCTGAAGGATCACCTCGTAGTAGATGTGCCTGACATAGATCTTGACCATCTCTGTCTCTTAAGGCTGTTGCCTGTCTGAGATCTGAAATAGGGCAGATCTGGACCTGCCCATCATCCTCTTCAGTGGAGATAACGTATCTGCTTCCCACAGCAGATTTTTTAGCCTTAGGTCAGGCAGCTGACCTTCCTATGTACTGTTTGGAAGATGCTGATGTCCCTAACCTCTTTTTACAGAGATCAGGATGTAAAGATGGCCTCTTTCCTCTTCTCAGCATCCTCTGTTAGCCTGAGGTGCTGCCTTTGGTAAATCAGGGTATGTAACTCTGAACAGCTTTCCAGGTGTTTGTTTTATCTTGGGAAAACTGGCCTATTCTAATTTTTAGGAGCCAACTACAAGGAAAGATGATGACTGGTGCTGATATGAACCCTGTAAAGACAACCAATGCACAGGTGGTGGCACCTTCTGCTTCTGTCTCCCTCCATGCACTGCCCAACTCCCACAGAGTCTGCAGACATTAGTTTCAGCCCTGCATCCATATGAGTGAGCAATGGGGCACTTTTCACCTCTCTGACATGTTGTGTTTTGAGGATTGCAATGCTCCATGTAAGGCTGCTTTGTATGTCAGGCTCCAATAGTGCAGGCCTATTTAGAACCTGCACTATTGGTGCAAAGCTGGGCTGTGCTTGGCTTGCCTTTTGCTGAGAGGAGGGTATTTTTAAGTACCACCTTCATTCAAGGGAAGGTTTGGGGTTATGATTCTTCTGTACATTTGCCATCTTAGCTGTAAATGACAGCACTGAGAAGTGAGAACCTTTAAATGACAGAGTAGCCAAATCAAACACTCATGGTAGAGCTACCATCAGTTTATCTCCATCTGCAGAATGGGGACAGTTTGGAATTCTTAATACTATTATCACAGGACCATCAGTTCCTGCCCTCAATAAAAGAACTGTTGAAAGGACACTTGAAAGGATTTGTCTGCACTGCTTTTAACAAATCTGGTTAGTGGAGGCAGTTTACCTCAGTATGTTTTCCCTAATTGCAGTACACCAAGTTGCGATCTGTTGGCAGAGTCTGTCTGTGAACTCTGTGCCTGTCCCCTGAGGACTCTGTGCGACCCCTGAGCGCAGTGAACGTGAACATCAATGAAGCAGTCCTGGTTTACTGCTGCTGGGGGTCTGTCCAGCTTTTTATTCTGTGAGTAGTGTGGGCAAAGTAATTCTACAAGGAAAGAATCACAACTGGATCCCAGCTTTTGTATTCCAGGGGTGGGGGGGATGTTTGCATTTCATTAGTGTTAAGTTTGCTATTTCCAAGGATTGGGAAGAAACATCTCTTCCCTCTTTTCTAGAATATAGAGCGGTGTTTACTTTCTCATTTTGAAACTTTCGCATCTTGTGTAACAGCTGCGCTAGGGCAGGACTCGCTCTCTGCTGAACTGCTGCTTTTTTCCTTTGGCCTTTGTTAAAATTTCTGATAAATAACAGACTGTCTACAGCTGTTCAAATGATGTTGCTTTTTCTAAGTGACACTTCAGCGTTCATTCCCACCAACGTAGGCTTTGCTTTAGAAGGTAAATAAGGGAGAAATAGGGCTTGCTGTTGAGTAAAATTGAACATGTGGGCAGTGGGAAAAGAATCTGAAATGTGAATTGCCCAAGCCTACAGAAGCCATCCACCTCCAGCTGTGATGGAGACACTGTAACATCTTGGCAACATTGCTGTGTGCAATTTTCTTTGAATAACTAGTGGGTTTTTTGTTTGCTGCAGTTGGTGCAATTTCTTCACATTTTCTCATTTGAAGGCAATCTGCTTCTAAGAAGTGATTAGTGTGATTTGTGCATGGAAGACTTCACTGGGCTTTGAATTTTTGCAGTGGCATTAACAATGCCAGTGCTACTGGGCTTGCCACTGTAATAAATAATGAGAAGATAATATAAGTGACTTAATAGTATTCTAATCTATTGTTGTAAAGATAACTTGTATAATTTATATTAATCCATGATTTAATATATCTGGAAGCTTGCTCTAAGAACTTTATAAAATCACAGTTCTTCAATAAAAGGGTCTTATGAACAAGGATTTTATTGTTTACATGCTGTATATCTCCTTTACATAGCACTTGTTCTGTTCATTTTTTGTTCTTAACCTTCATGTACAGATCTCTCTAAGAAACTAAAGGGCAAAATTTGATCTGGATTTGAAAAACATATCAACAATTTTGAAGAAAAAATATGAGTGAAAAGTTTTATCTGTGTTTGAGATTAGAAATTGAATTTCTATAGTAACATTTAGGTGAGGTAGATATTCAGATGAGTTTGATTTATTTCTGGTTGCAAACTTCTTATAAAGACAAAAATATATAATTTATAATTCCAGAGAGAGAGGAATGGGAATGAACGGAAGTAACTCAACTCTGTCCTTTCCACAGCTGAGGACACAAAGTAATAATTGTTGCTTAGCTAAATTATCACACAAAAGAACAGCAAGTCATTCATTTCCACATGAAAAAGCATAAAAATAGGGTTTCTGTAAAACTGATTGGAAGGTTTAATATGAGAATGTCAATGTGAAGGTTGCCTTTTAAAGGTGTTAGGTCTGCTCGGGCTGGAATTTTTGTTTTTGCTCAAGCATAGCTAGAATAAACCAGTAGCAATTAAATGAATGGAGAGCAAATGCCACTGATTAAACAATTTTTTAAAAAATATGACAGCTCAGAACCTCAGCTCCTCTAGTTTTTGAAAACCTTTCTCAAGATTGTTATTGTTGTAACAATTTACATCACATATAAGCAAATATGTTGGTTCCAGTATAGTACCAAGACTTACTGAGAGGCAGTAGATCCAATGGTCCTGTAATTTGCTCAGTGACTCTCTAAATACAGGATGCTAGCTTACAGCAGTGCTGCAAGACAGATAGATATAATTAAGTTGTTAGACATCAAATTCTGGTACTTTTGGAAAGAAGCTGGGTTTGTCAGTTACAGGGAGATCTCCAAAAGGAATCTGAGAATTTTGTGAGCATGTGCTTCAGGTTTGCTCAACATTTTGAGGCAAGTGTAAATCACTTCTAAGTAAGCTGTGACGAATGAAATGTTCCTAATTACAAGCTGCTAGCCAATCTTTACACTATTTTTGCCTTAGTACTACTTAAATTTCTACAGCATATTTTATAGACAAGAAAGTGTGACTAAATACCTGCAACATCAGTAGACTCATGTGGGAATAACAGTGAGAAGAAACAGAACTAACTCCTCTGGATGAATATGTTAAATATTTCTTGGATTGGGAATCTCAGCCCAAATATTGGTGATCAGCCACTTCAGGCACTTTCCACCAGCTTGGCAGAGAGGCCAGGGACTTAATAGAGGTAGAGTGTGAACTACGCTCTGATTTCCTGAGATGGCTCAATTTCTCTGGGTTTATGGGCAAAATTGTGACTAATGAGAAATGTATGTCCTGCTGGAGCACAGCTGCTGGTGCTCAGTGGACGAGTGAAGACCTGCAGGCCATTTTTTAGTTGCAAATGTTTGAATGGTGTCAAACACTGGATTTTTAATCAGCTTTTCAGACAGCATCAAAAACACACATGCAAATTACTGATCTTGGCTGATCTTGGGACCCATTTTCCTGTGATAGCTGGGGCCATCTTAGAAGAAAGCAAAAATAACAATGCGATAGAAGCGTTTCTCTAGACCTTTGTAGTTGGTGAGAGAGGATGTTCAGTTTACCCCAGATAGTGGCCATAATGCACAAACAGCAGGGCTCGTGTGTGCTATTTTCTGATGTGTGGTTCAGGAGGCTGACCACCAGCTGCTGCTCAAGGGGTGGGACAGCCACACTCGGAGCGTTGGGCAGATACACATCTAGGCCTCCGCTGCCAGGAGCCAAAGATGTGTGGCTGCAGCCACTGGTGAACCTATCTCTGATGCTGCTCTTGCTCATCTCTAACAGTTGTACTGAGGCTCCACATCTGCAAGGAACAGGATTTTTAGTTCAATATTTATGTGTCTTGGAAATGGGGCTATCGTGCGAAAGAGGAACTAGAGTTGTTCACTGTGTTCATGCAAGAGGGTGCTTGGAGAATTGGGAGATTTTCTATGTTTATAGGGTCACTTATTTGCTTTATTATAGATATATAATATTTGTATCATAGAGTCACTTTATTAACTGACACATCAACCCTGTTCAGTCTCAGTAACTTGTAGTCTGTTTTGAAAGCAGAAATGAAGCCAGGAATACCAGCAGTGGTAGGAATCAGACAGAGCTTTGCAGTCTCAAAGCTGGTGTTGTCTGGCATTTCACCTTGAACTGGCTGGTGAGAATTTTAAATGTGGAGATATTAGTCAGCATCATGGTTATGGTATGCTGCATTTTCACTGCCATGTTTTTTTATGAAAGGTGGCTTTTCTGTACCTGCAACTGGAAAGCATTCATTCCTCATGTGTACCATGTGGCTACAAATATTGTATCTAGAGACTGTGTTTTTAACAAATAATTACCTTTTCATTATAGGTACAATAGATAGAGAAGATCTGCTTGGGCAGGCAGTCCTTTGCTTTTACACAGAGGTATTCTACCTTTTGCAACTGAATCATATTTGCTCGTGTGTTCAAGTTAAATGCCCAACACAGGATTTCTAAATCCAGAATTAGAATTCAAGGGTTCTGGATTATAATTCATTTTTAATTTGAATTGTTTTTTAAACCATTTCCTAAAAATCCTGTTAAAAAAAAAAAAAGGAAACAAAACCCAACCACCCCCTCAACCTTTCACTGCATTGATATTTGTGGAAGAAAAGCTGCAAAAACACTTTATGCAGGGTGTATGAAAGGGAAATGGGTTTAATTTTTAAGCATAATATTTTAGTTTCCTGAAATTTGTCTTCTCTATTTGAGGTTCTGTAGAAGGAAAGAGAATTTGTAACCCCTATGCTAACATAATTTGGAATATCTTCTACATTTTCTATAATTACAAATGTCGTTGAAACATTGAGAAAAGAATTTATTGGAACAAAATTTTCAGTTAAATTACGAATATTTTGGCTTGTGCTGTATCCCAATTCTGTTTTATTTGCCTATTTTTCATGCACATAACATTCCTATTAACTTCCAGTGTCATTATAATCTCTGCTTCCCACAGTAGAATAGGCTTTCATTACCTCTTTTCATTACAGCAGTGAGCAAAACGTGCTAAAAATGTACTTTTGTGTGTGTGTGTGTGTGTGTGCCTGTGTGGGGTCCGGTGTTTACACTTGTAGTGGACATTTCACTCCCAGCCTTTTCCATGCTCCATGCTTTATGTGGTCAGCTGAGGCTCCACAAACCTGGCCAGCGCCCTGTGGGCAGGCATGAATAGCCCTTGTTGTGCAGCACACCTGTGTTCTGTGCACAGCTGTTTGGTTCACAACAGGGTTGCTGTTAGCAGTTAGGAAACGTTTTCACACCACCCACCCACTATCCACTGGCTTGTAACATTTGCTGGCACTTCTGTCCGGCTTGAACTTTTTTTTTTTTTTTTTTTTCTTTGCTCTCGTACATGAAGATTTATTTCNTTTTTTTTAATTTAAAGGACACCAGGATACTTTATGCGTAGGCATAACAAGCCAAATTGGCACGGCACCTCATTAAAAATATTCCCTCTCTCCTGTGTCAAAGATTGCTCTTTTTCTGTCTGTGGTAAATCTTCAACTATAGAAAAAAATGTTCCTGTTTATTTTGCTATTTTTATATAGTTTGCTCTTTTAAATTTTTTCCCAGTTATCAGACAGTTTTTTGCTGGCCAGAATTTAAAGAAGCTGGAACATTACTTTATTTTTTCTACCTATTATTTGAGATGCAGAGTCACCCCTCTTGTACCATATTTTCTCTGTATGTTACAATAGGAGGTTGAGACACTGAGCAATAAAAGTCTGACAATGTAGCACTTTTTAAACCCCCAGAACTGACTGGATGGATAACGTTAACTCTTCTGAGAGGAAGAAGGCTAAAAGCTCACTTTCCTGGTACTCAAGCCTTCAAAATGTAAAACTGAACTGAAAGAAAAAAACTAAATACAAAATGAGGTGGCTAAGTGAAGCAGGTGCTCCATATGGAGGGGAAGAAAGACAAATTAATGTACAAACAGCTTCACTTCTATAGGAGAATGCTATAATGCTATTTAAATACATAGACTGGGAAGGCAGCTGAACTCTTCTGTGCAGTTTTATCAGCTGTGTTTTGTATCTCTCCATGACACAGTATGTGGCTCTTTTCTGAAAGCAGGACAATGTGTTTTGACAGCCCTTGGCAGTGAGAGCAACAGTGAGAAAAGCAAACCAAAGTGATTCAAATTAACACGAGCTGGCTGTTGCGAAGCTGGTCCATCCAAAGCATTTCCCATGAATAGAAAACCTCAGATATTTTAAGATGCAACATAACTAAATGGGTTAGAAGCATTGTGCTGGGGCTGCCCACCATGCTGCCACCTATGGAGAACTCAATTTCCCTTTGGTAAGGAATTCTGTAGGGGCATTTAGGTCTAGTCCTGTTCGACAAGGTAAACAGGTCTTACATTGAGCTCTATGTAGGGTCTGCCAGGAAAACAGCATCAAGCAGAAAGGCAAACCTTAATTAAAATTGCTTTGGGCAACCTTGACCATTTTTGTAGGGGATGGTTTGCGTGGGAATTTGTTGTTTTCCTACATTAGACACAGATGTGTATTTATTTTGCCATAACTGCTGATGGTTTTTATTTTTTTTATCACTTTAATACTGATCAGAAGGAAAAATATTCCTATGCTTTATTTGTTTTCTAAACACTTTCTAATTCAAAAGAGGCAAAAGTCTTAGAATCAAGGTTTTTCTGCTCAAGCTAGAGCAATTTCCATGAGGTTCAGACTTGCTGGCTTTATTCAAACATGACTGGTTTGAAGAATTCAAAGAGGTCTAGAAAAGAAAACCATTTAAAGTGCATCAAACCTGAAAAATCTGGTTTTTGTCATTTATTTCCAATTTTGGCATTGCAGAACAATCTTTTCCTTTCATATTCCTTTGCTGATGTTAAGAACATTATTTTTTGAGATGTACAATCCTATCAATCCTATGAGCCATCTCTCCATCTTGTGTGCCACAAAGTTATTTTCCCGAACGTTCTGACTTCCTAAGAATACTCCTTTTACTTACGATCCTTCCATTTTGCTTGTCTTCTGAAGAGGCACTCACCTTCTCCCATCTCATCACCAAATAAACCTTAATTTAGATAATTAAAGTATCTTTTGTTTTCTTATTCCCACACCTGCCCACATTTTACTTCTCATATCCAATGCCTTCCCACTCTCATTTCCAGCTGGAAGATCTCTTCTTCCCATTGTAGTAAAACTCCCTTATGAATTATGAGGAGGAAATTAACCCTTCCACCAGTACTTCAGACCCTCATGATCCATAATAGATTTTCTCTGCACTGTGCCCTGTGAGGAAGAAATTGTCACAGATGCAAGAAATTAAGTCATTTGCCCAAGGTCATCAAGTAAGTTAATGAATAAATTAAGACCAGATCTCGTGGATCCTAATTTGGGCTGTGGAAGCTGTAATAGCAATGGTGAGGAGGGTGGAAAGTCCAGGCAGATGATTTGCACTTCTTTCTTACGGCCAAATATGGCACAAATAGAGGCAACCCCCATTCCCAATGAGGAGAGGCGGGAGAGTGGGACATAATTCAAGCTATTCAGATTCTGCTATTTAGCATTTGCCGATCACTAATGTGATATTTGCAAAGTATAATATTTTCTAACAGCTGTAAGAACAAGAGAGCCTAAAATTTCTCCCTATACATAATATCCATGAAATTGCATTGAATATTGTAATGATGTGTTATGCTGCCATTAGCTCCCCGTGAATACCTAATTTGGAAGGTTAATGAAATTGACAAATGTGTGTACTGTATGTGCATTGTCAGTACTAGTTAATGGCAACTCTCACATTTTTATTTGGAAAATTATATAAAACTGAAAGTGACAATTACTGTAACTTCATCTCTTTTGGAATCTAGCAGAGTGTGCAGTTTATTTAAATAGGGTTGTATGTGTTTTAAATTTGTATACCATCATATGAAGTCCTTTGCTCATCATGTGATTATATACTTAATTTTTGTATGAATGAATGCGTGTATTGTGGTCTTTTACAGCATATTGGGGCTATTTTTTTGGCTTTTTCGTGTGTATTCGACACTAAAATACCATAAGTCCTTGTCTTCCTGTTGGCTCAACAGTGCTTGATTACAAAACTCATGCCAGTTAATTCAAAGAGACATCACACATTCAGAATGAATTTCCCCAGGCAAGGAAAGCATGCTAGAGCACAATGAAAGAGTACACTCTTGTATTTTCTGAACATGGTCACTTGCAGCTGCTGCTGCTTCCGTATATGAATTTGATGAGACCCTTGAAGTTTCGCCTCTAATTATTTCTGTGGCTTTAGAGAATGCTTCTTTATGTCAAGGTCACATTCTTAGGTGTATAGAGTCTAATTTGATTTCTTCTTTTAGTTTAAAACTGTTCAATTAGACAGTTTCACATAGTGAATGGTCCCTTATGGTCCTGGAGGTCTCAGTTTCATCTCCTGGGAAGTGAGAAGAGACATTATGGTAATCCTCTGTGATGAAACACAGAATGGATAATGTTGCCACATCTGAGCCTTGCAGCCTAGAAAACAGTGTATGGATAGAATGATAGCTGCACAACCCACTTTCCCCATTACTTAATTTTTGTGCATCTCTTCAACTCCTTGTGGAGTTTCTTCTGAGGAAGCAGGTGTCACTGAGGAGGATGGCTGCCCTGAGGAGACCATGTGTGTCACTTCCAAGAACAAAGCAGTCTTTTAAACCCAGCGCTATATTGAGCCTGTGAGTCATGAATCTTTAGATCAATAACCAAAATGTTTTCAAATGTGGGGGCAGCCCCAAATAGAGTGACTCAGCGCCGCGGTTCCACATCCAGCGTGCCTTGGTGCAGGGTCTGGTTTCAGATAACTGGTCTCTGGAGCAGGGCCAGGTGATGTGTGGGGGCTGAGGTGCTGATGCAGGCACAGCTGAGCAGGGTTTGCTTTTTGATACTCAGTACACCTGCTCTGGGTCAGCTTCAGGCAGGAGCTGTGCTCTCAGGCTGTCCAAGGGTTGCCTGCAAGTCAGAAGCCCATCTGACTCTCTGGCATTTTTCATAAGATGACTTGGAGTTGCTGAGGCTTAAGACATTCTTAGGCTTAGATTCTGCTGTAGTTCCCCGCNCCCCCCCACTTTTTTTTCATGTTGTATTAATAAATATATGTCAGAATCTGCTGGAAGAATACATCTATTCAGATCCTCTGCTGCAGATGCCATGGATTCCTGTAGCCTAAAACTCTGAGGAACTATTAAATGCTTGTCCTTCTCACACTTGACAACAAGGACTCTTTCTGCTTTTGCTCCAGGCCTGGTGGCCATGCCACATCTGACTCATGGTAACGTTTGGGGAGAAGCTGGAGTGCATTAATCATGCCACAGACCTCTACCCCAAAAGCACAGATCATGCTTTAATTTTAGCATCAGCTGTGATTTTCTATCTATATGCTGATTTGAAATAAGAAATTCGAAGCCTGGAAAAGCTTCACATTGAGATTTTTCTTGATAAGTGGGAGTGTTTTGCTGTGGATTAATGATTTACTGATAGCTCAGTAAAGGATAGGAGATATTTGCACCTGGCCTATTGAAGGGAGATTTGCATTTGAAAATGTTAGGCCAGTAAATAATCCAGGGAGATGACATTGAAGCCAATACCTGAATGCAGGAGAGGAGATGAATTTGAATGAACCTTCATGCAAAACTCCAAGGAGTTCAGGGTTATATGTTAGCCTTCTTCCTTGGCTGCAAGTTTCCTTCTGTGAATTTGTGATGGAGGGTGTACACCAGCTCTGAGACCCTGTCCCTGTGGGTCAGATGTTGTTTAGATCTTGTTTGGCAGTTAGATACAAAGTGAGACAAGAAGGAAAGAGATGATGGTGGGCCTCTTGGACTTGATTTTGGAGAAAGTTTTCTTTCCTTTTTGCTAATCATATGTTGAAAATCTTTACAACCCTGTATTTTGGATTTTATTAATAAGTATTTTTCCTTGCTTTTGACTTGGCTTGTGCTGAGGACAATTTCTAATGTTGGCTAGCATTATAAACCTATTCTGAAAAGTGGTATATAGGCACAGTGTAGTAACAAATCATGATGTCCCATATCAACAGCAATTGCCACCTGTGAATACTGTGGGACAGAAAGGCAGCTGTCAAAGTAGAAGAACTATACTAATGTAAAATATTTTGTTGATCAGCACAAGACAGGGGGGTCTTGTGCAGACACAGAGGGACAAAAAGTACATTGAACCTCAAGTTTTGTGTTCCTTTCCAGGGCTTTGGGGGAGCACAGAAAAAGCAGTTGACATGCTCTTGCTTTCCTCAAAGAGCTCTGCCTCTTGTATATAGAAAGCTCTTTAGTAGCTCCTGCAAGCCTGAGCATATTTGATAGGCATATTCATTCTTCTTTTCTGACCAATACGCTTCTGTACTATGTGTATGAAAGAGGGAGATAGATAAAATTTCTGTGGATGGGTCAGGTTTCCTTCAAGGTCAAGAAGTAAAGTTATGTACTCTTAACTCATGAAATTTAAGGAACTCAGAGAAAGTAATAATGAGGAAATATTTCGAATTAAATTATTTTTCCTCAAGAAATGTAATAGGGCCACCAATTTTTTTCAGATTTTGACATTTCAAGCGGAAGTGGGAGAAGATTAATGATGAGTGATACTGAGAGATGATGCTGCAAGGACACCATAGGGAATGGGCCCAGAAGTGGCAGGGGACTCCCTAGGCTGGGAATGAAGGAGTTTTACCATCTAGGGCTTGTCCCGTCACCTCCAGCAGTGATTCCTTCTAGGAAGCTTATTCCACCCTAAGGGTAGCACGTGTGGAGCCTTGACTCCTCAAAGAGCACTGACTTGATCAACAGCTAAGATGCCACCAAGAGAAAGGAAACCTCTTGAGAAGAATGATCACGTTCATTAAACAGAAAAAAATGCTGCTGGAAATTTGGCTACAAGCAGAGGGTGTCCACACAGGGCAGTAGGAAAAAATGATAGTAACATAGCAGAAAATTCTCCTAATATCTGTGGAACATAACAGAGGTCCCATCTATCAAACAGCTGTGGATAATTATTGATTCATTATGGTGTATTTCAACATTCAGTGAAAAAACTCCCACTGACCTCAAAAGATGGCAAACTGAACTTAGCAAAAGATAAAATAATCCCCTGGTCATTTAGCCGGTAAAATGTGGAGAATCAAGGTTTAATTTGCTTTCTAACAAAAACAACCATGTATAACATAGAGTTATTTTTTTTTTTAATAAAACCCACTAGATATAACACACAGAGAACCATGTTATAAATCCCTTTTCCTCAGCTAAGACACACCATTAGTGAATGTGAATGTATGATACTTGAGGTTTAAGAAATGATACTGCACTAGAAGAGGCAAAAATTAGAGTTCATAGCCCTGGGAAAGGCAATTATTCTGTTGCTTCTTGACTGTATTTATTTCAGAATATTTTTCTAAAATGACTGTACTATTAAAAAAAAAAAACAAACAACAAAACAAAGACACAGGATGCCATTTCTCTGACTGTGGTTTGTACAAGCCATAGCTGTGCCCATGCAGCTGTGTCCCAAGCTAGAAGAAAACAATTCTTTGGCACTCAAGAGCAAAGAGTCTTGATGAAAAAACTCATGGTTTAACCTCTGGCTTTCTAACCTTTGGTTTTAAATGTAAGGGGGAAATAAATACCTTACCATTATAGTTTTATTGAATCAAGTGGATACAGACAAAAGACCAAGGTTTTGGATGTGAATTTGTGTTGTGGTACCTTCTAACTGGGAGGGCTGACATATTGCTGCTATCTGAGGTTGGGGCCAGACATCTTACTAAATCCAGCCTATTCAGATTTTTCTGCCAATCTCATGCTTTCACATCTGATGAACTACAACTCAGGATATTTAGCTTTGTTCACACATTGACAGTGTGGAAGTTTTTGTGGCTTTCATGGTTCTTCCTATTTTTTTATCTATTCTTTGATTTAATGTATGTTACTCATAATACTCAGCTTTCAAAATTTTCCTCTGTCTCTTCCATGAGTAGGTTTGTCATAGTCGAAATGGAATTTCTGGCAGGTGGGAGTACTCTATCCATTGTCTACTCCAAAATGGTTAAGACTGTGTAGAATTAACGTTCCATTCCCACAATCCAGGTTTTGCAGTGTCTTTCACAATCCCCTTGTCTTCCTTGTTACTCTGGTAGAAAATCACCTTTCTGGATCATACACAAGGAATTCAGGTGTCACAGAGGTCAGAACAGAATTACCAAAGAGATAGAGGAGGCTGACAGCACTCCCTGATGAAGTTCAAGTCTTTGCCATAGTGTTGTATGTCACATCCTGCCTGAGCTGGTGTCCAGTGTACAAATCTGGAAATAAATAAATGTGTTTATTGCAGTCTCTTCCTTTCCTATATGGGCTCTGTGGGTTTAGCTCACCATGCTAACCTTTGATAAACTTCTAATTTGTTATTGTTTTCAGAACAATGATTGCTGTCTGAACAGGTTAGCCCTGTAGGGACAGGTTTCAAGTGGCAGCTGTGTGGGATACAGGCAGCATGTGGAATACAGGGCCTGAGGGCTGCTCAGCACCCAGCATTACAGGATTCTGCTTTTTTCTTGACTTTAGTGAGTCTGCCTGGGTGAATGAGGCTTACCTGTGGGAGTTGTAAAGTATGTTGCTAAGTTTATTTTTGGTGTTTCTTTTAAAAATCTTCTGTGCCTGTTGCCAAACATAAGACGTTTGTTTTCAGACTCTAACTTCTCAGGTAAAGCTGTCATGTTTATTCTGACTCACTACATCAACACATAAACATGAGATTTTTGTTTATATTTATTGCTCTTTGTGTATCTTTATATAGCCTGGAAATATTTTTTTCAAGGCTTTATTCATTTCCAATGTGTGAAAGAATGAGGGAAAAAAGTGCCACTATATAACCTAATCTCAGAAGTTGTGTTTGAGCTATGTGTTGGCTGTGACACAGTAGCATGTTTGTTTTCTGGAGGCAGGTTTGGGTTTACATCTTTTGGTATAACTAACAGCCTTAGCTTTGACCATCACTTGACACTAAAAATAATTTTCCATTTTTCAACATGAAAGCCGTGAGTCATCCCTGAAATGAGTGTTGCCTCTGTAGTGAATTTGAGGAATGGTTTGGGGCAGGTTAACTTGCATTCACAGGTTTTATAATCTATCATCCACTTTGCAGTGCTTTAATGTACTAATATTTTCACAGGCTGCAGACAGTGGCTCTCTGCTCAGATTAACCACAAGCTCTTTCTCCTTCACCACAGTTTGACCTCTCTGATGAGCCAGACATTAATGTGTTTGCAGACTGTCTATGTATATTTGGCTATAGACGTGTCAAGGCACGCACAGCACAGAAATTGTTTTTATTTGTAAATGTGTTTGGTTTTGACTGCGATCTGGCTGGTCATTTATTCCTGGTAAATGATTTTTGTGGTGTCAGATAGTCAGTTGTGGAGTGCTGTTAAATATTGGCTGATTGTTTTCAAAAAAGCAGAGAAGATTATTTATGGAGGGTGTCACAGAATCAGATCAGAAGAGACCTTGCCAGGTCATCTAGTCCTGCTATGTGGCCTTAAGGTAGGTAGTCTGAACTAGTTAGTCCTCCCAATGTCTGCTCCAGCTCACTCCTGGTATCCTGTCCTGCTCCCTGTCTCCCCTGTGGATGCTCAGCATGCTGTGACTCAAATCGTATTGGAATGGACCTCCATTTATTTCACAAGGGTGAGCCTCAGGCTTGTGGAAACCAGATGAATGCTCGTGCTCCATCTCCATGACTAGGGACTAAAGAGAGGCACAGCAGGCAGATGAAGGTCAGGACTGAGCTAGGACAGCTGAAGCTCTCTGCCATGGCACCTGCATTCACATCCTTGGCCTGGGTTTGTAACTGCTGAGTTTGGGCACCTGCTTCTCATCTGCACCAGGTCCTTCACACTGACCTCAGCAGAGGCTGCTCTCAAGTGAGGAGCAAGCTGATCCTGCCATCCATTAAATTAGTACCTGCAAGTAGCCCCTATGACTGGATAAATGATCAGATGTCTGAGGGAGGCAGTAATATGCCACAGGAATGCATGTTCTCACCTGGGGCACCAGCCACTCAGAGTCTTTGCCATGCACTGCAAGGCTGGCACCTCCAGAGGATGACAGATCTCTCACCACATCAGTGCTGGTGAGGGATGTGGTTACTTCCAGACGCTCTTGCAGTTCTCTCCTTCCTTAGTAACCCCTCCATACTGAAACATGCTGGGCTGTTTGTTGTTGGCAGCACTTTCTCCCAGTGCATGATGAGCAGGAGGAAAACCTGGATGTCCATCTTGCCAGGCTGTCACAGAGTGCCAGTTTGGCTGCATTCAGTTGCTGTGCTCTGCGGCGCCCAGCCCCACCAGGGTCTGTTGCCTCACACTGGGGTATGGAGGCTGAGGCCAAGGTCAGGCTTAAAGATATACCCTGTGTACACTACCATCTTATCCAGCCTGGTTTTACATTTTCTTTGCTGTAGTTTCAAAGGTGTTTGTCCAAATGGTCAAAGGAGCTCCTTCAGGGGTTTCAGATGGTTTATTTTTGAAGAGTACTTTCTCACTTGCTTTGACATGAGACATGCAAGGGTAATGTGCTCCTCTCCCTTTCTGTCTTTTTCTTTTTCCCCAGCATGTAGGAACTTGTTATCGGTTTCATTGTGCAGATGAAAAACTGTGTCTTAAGCAACCTCTATAAATGTCACAGGAATGTTTTTTTTTTCGAGTGTTTACTGAGAACATATTATGTTTTAGTGTCTCTATCATAAATACCTTTTTGTTAATCTTTCACCCTCACTAAATCTATTACAAGCTTTAATCAACCTTTCTAAGCAGTAATAAAATATTATCAGCAGTTGGCAAAGATTATAAGTGACAGACCCTAATGTTTTCTAATGATTGTCATTATTTAAAAGGTTGTTTGTAGTTTTACAGATAAATAATTAGATCTATCACATACATTTGAAGAGAGGGGAGTGTAACTCCTCAGATAGTTTACTCTCAAGAAGTCTAATTTGTAAATAATTACTTAAAAAGAAATAAACCAACAAGCTAGAGCTGAATGGAAGTTCAAGATGTATTTAGGCAAATGCAGGCAGAAGAGAACATGCTTTATGCTTAAAAGGCAAGATATTCCCCAGGTGAATACATACAGTTCAAATCCTTCACCTACAGGTCAACAAGACCTGAAGTCTGAATTTCTAAGTCTACAGCACCTTCTTTATCATCTTGCTACACTGTTACACACATAAAAATAGGCTTTACAAAACTATTACTTTGTATTATGCAAATGATCTTTCCTTTTAAGAAACAGTCAGTACTGTTTCACTTACATGACATGTTTCTGCAACTGGAGAAGTGAAAGATTTGAAATAAATGAAGGTGAGAATTTCTCAGTCTCCCTAAAGTTTAAGTATTTTGTGTGGGTTTCTTTAAATTTGTTTTATTTTGTTTGTTTTGGTTAGGTTTGGTTTATAAGGGAATATCATCTGAGCACTATGTTCTGGATGAATTTCAGTACTGATATACTCAAACAAGATACATTTCCATGAATTCTCCATGGTGTGACTATGTTTTAATTCTTACTGTCTGATCCAGGTTGTTACTGAATCTGGAGAAGATGCAGCCCTAGGCTCAGCACAAGCTACGTTTGGTATGTGCTCCATGCATGGTGTTCAGTGGGCTGTCCCACACATCCTGTCTCAGCAGCTTCCTGCCTCCAGGTTCTGCTGTGCCCCTGAAGCCATAGAAATTTTTACTGCACCCCTGGTAGAGCCCCTGGGCTTTAAGAGGACCACAGTCAGGATCTGTTCTTGGGCAGCAATCCAATGGAATCTTCTTTTACCCTTTTTGTTTTTTCTCCTGTTGTATGACCCCCAGAAACCTGCCAGTAGAGAAAGGCCACCTATGAAGCAGCACATCAAATACTCATAGTGAATTTATCTACAATACTCCCAGATACTTGCTGGTGCCACAAAACTGAAATCCTCACCAGCACCAGGTAGGGAATGTTTTATAGTTTAATGTTGTTTCATGCCCAGTGAATGCTCACTGCTGACCTGCTTTCAGAAGAGGTAAAAAACATCTGTGCAGGTGTTTAGGTCTTATGGATGTGTTCCCAGGAGCAAGCACACATGTACACACACACACCCACACACACTCCCCCCCCACACACACCCCTCTTCAATCCTTTAGGCTAAGTAATCAGTTTAAGCAAAAGTGTGGACCAATTAAGATTAGTGCAACTGAACTGGATCTTAGCTTTGCAGTTGCAGCCCTCATCTGCTTTTAAGCCCCAAAACTGAAAATCATTGCCCAAGTACACCCTTTTCCCTAACATCAGTTTTCCTATTGCTCAGCTTGTGGATCAGCTATGCTGGTCCAAATGCACTTGCAAATGATTATTAATTTCTGTGTATTTTTTTGAAAAGCTTGGTTTATTTCTTGTGGTGGATTTCTGTTGGCTAGTGTAGATGTTGACTCTTTATTCCTGTCATCACTTCTTAGGCATTTCTAGAGTGTTATACTGACTGCCTTTTTTTGTCTCTAGTGATCTCTGTTTCTGCATATCCCAGAAACTTTCTTGTTTAATTCTGTTAACAAAAAAAAGAATGAAATGTTTAAAAAAATTAAAATAATTTTTAGCTCCTTGGTAACACTAAATGGTGCACTTTTTCTAAACAAACTAGGCATTTCTAGCAATTAATTTCTTTTCTCAAACTCTCCATTACTCTGCAGAAGGATGTGCATCCTAAAGATATTAAAAAGTAAACAGAAAACCCAACTCAAAACGACTGACAGTGTTTAAAGTTAGCATTTGGAGTATATCTGCAAGAAGCAGCAGCAATGTTTAAATGGGAAATTCCAGACTATAAATTCTTTTTCAGCTAGATTATATGTAGTACAAGTGTTGACTTTCAATTTATACCTTTGATATGACTCATTGAATGTTCTGATTCTTAGTTTATTTGTCCTGTCTTCAGCAAAATGGATTGAATATAGGGTTATCCAACCATGATGCGTTGTCTCTGTGCCTCAGATGTTATATTGGAGAAATCTTAGTGTCTGGCACTATCTAAGGGGAGTATAAAAATTTGATTTGGTCTGCAGCCAGTTTTCCTCCCACTCTGGAACAATGATGGAACATCTGGAGAACGCTGTATTCATTAACCCAAATCCTGAACACTTCACATAATACCTGATCCTGTAAGAATCTGCTTAGTTTTCCAGCCTGTGTAATTTGTGCTGGATGCAGCTAGAGCATATTTAGTCAAAGAACCTTGTCTCTTACATTTCGGAGCTTTTATGTGACATTATGTTTTGTCATAATTGATGGTAACAAGATTCCCATTTGTTTTCTGATATAAAATGCCAGTTAAATGCATAGTGGCTCACTCCATTCCCTCTCCTCCAGAAATTTCTCTTTATTTGTCATTTGTATTTTCAGCTGGAGACCTTGGGGTTTTATTTTACCCAGGGTCTCAGCTGAAGCCATATGCCAAGAGGCCTCTTAACTTTCGTGAGGATGGATCTTGGAATATCAGACTGGCACCAGTGTGCCACCTTTATTGTTTTTCCTGCTTTCATAATCTCCCCTTCTCACAGTGGCAGATGCACACCAGTATTGTGGCTGTCAGAATAGCCATTTTCCTCCTGGGGTTTGATGCTATGCTCTGGCCAGCTGCTGTGGGGTATACAAAAGGGATGCAGTTGGTACATCCCAAGGTTTGAATATCCCCTGTGATTTTACATTCTGTGCTTGCCTAAGAAAAGGATTGTGTTTATGTCTTCCCATGACCTCAGATCCTCTGCATGAATTTGACTTTTGATGAGACTAAATAAAGCTAAACTACTTAACTCTTATTTTAAAATGACTGTCTTAATGCAAAACACGGAAGCTCATCTGTCTGTTATAGGAAAGGGGGAATGAAGCAGTGGTTAAGAGCACCCTGGAACTCTTCTCTCCCTTTACAGTATAGATATGATCTGTGCTTGACCTTGTGCAAGTCACACAGGCTGAAATCCAGAAAATACTTATGCACCTAAATCCCCTTGTGAGATTTAGCTGCCTGGATAGGAGAAAGGTCCAAATTTTCAAAACCTAAGTTGTTCAGAGCACCTCATCCGCAAAATGAACATGGAAGCTCATAGTTTTCTTCAGTGGGCTGTCATGAGAACAGAGGTGCCATGTTTGTAACATGTAAGCTACTCATCTTTGTTAAGCTTACATGCTGAATCAGAAGGACATAAAAGTGTGTTATCCCACTACCCACCTTTTCTACTGATGTTTTCAAAATGTGTCATTTGCTGGCAGGACTTGCCAGAAATGGAAGAGAGTTTGGGACCAAGTCTGAAAATTCTATCTTTGCATTTTATCGATACAGACTCCAAAGGTTTATATAAAAACAACTCAGATGGGCCACTTTTCAAGGTCTTGACATCAGCATTGCAGAAAGAGTTAAGGCCATTAGCTGAGTGCCATAAAAATCCTTAGTATCTCACATCTTCAAAGCAATGTACAAATATTAACTAATTAATCTTCAAAATAGCCTTACCTCCACACCCCACAGTCAACCCTGATTAAAAAGTAAATATTCCTCTTGCACATGTAATCAAGGTTCAGAGCTTTATGCTCTAAGAGTGTAATTGAATTGTTTCTTGTTTGTGATTTTGATAAACAATTCAGAGTAGTTCAAAGGATGCAGAGCCAGATGGAAGGTCAGTAGCAGTGTTCAGTTACAGAGTGAGAAGTGCTTCCTCCCAGATGCCATCAATATTTTTGGACTTAGCTTTCTTTTCAGGTTAATATGAGAGATACAATATTTTTGGTGCGAAATACTGTGCCTGGCAAGCCTGAACTACAGTGACAAGAATGGTACTTTGGTATACTTTTTTAAATACCTAAAATTTTAGCTTGCCATTGCTCAGTGCTTTTATTGGTATGCAGAAGTGCACCACAAGTCAGTCCGCTTGCTTCAGTTCTTTCCTGAGAGTGGACCCATCACTGGACCCAACCAGTTACAAAGTGTAATCTTGAAACCAGATTGATGGCTAGTGCAGAATTAGGGGAAATTTTTGTACCTAAAAAAGGTATGTATTAATTAATCTCAGATGAGGTTGTGTCTCTTAAATCTGACCCTAAGAACAGATATATCACAGATGTTTCATCACAATTGTTTTGTCTTATGCCGCAGTGACAGTGACATTTAGAATAAAACCACTTCATGACCACTTATTGATAACTGTTTTCATCAACCCTGAATGCTGCTGAGTGAGACTCTTCCAAGAGTGCTTACTAGTTTTAAATGTTTTGGTAGAATAGGGGTGTACAAAATCCTATTGTGATAGCCATATATTTACATCTGGAAACATCTCAATGAACAAATGCTAGTAAATACCACAGATAGCCTCAAGCCGTGCCAGCGGAGGGTCAGATTTGACATCAAGAGGAATTTTTTCACTGAAAGATTGGTCAAACATTGGAGGCTACTCAGGGAGGTGGTGAAATCACCATCCATGAAAGTGATCTAGGAATGACTGGTACTGTGATTTAGTTGGCTTGGTGGTGTTTTGAAAAAGGTTATGCTTGATGGTCTTGGAGGTCTTTTCCAGCCTTAATGATTCCATGATTCTGTATGGGAATATGAATGTCAGGCCTGCAGCCAGCACCAGGCTTACAGATTCTGCATGTGGCAGAAGGAAGGTCCGTGGCCCTGAGGGCCAGTGCAGGGAAGGGAGGGATTCAGGATCTATGATCCACTCATAAGTCTATGGGATCAGTCAGCTGTACGATCAGCACATTGTGACAATTTGCTATCGTTGTGCTTATCCTTGATTTTAGAGTCTGGGTACTCTGTCTGCTGAACCTTAGACCTTCTATGTATTAGAAGATTAAAAGATTCATGTTGATATCTTGTCTGGCTGAGATCTGAGACTTTAAAGAAGCCTTTTGTTTTTTGTTTGCTTGAGAACATAGTCCTCCTGAATGACTGCAGGAGGTTGCTCTGTTTGCTCTGTTGCAGGATGTGGTTAGTTCTTTTCTACTTCATGCTTTAAGGATAAACATTTCAGGTGCTGAAGTGTATAACTACTGGAGATCAGAGATTATTGTAGTGCGTGAATTTAAAAAAAGATCTCAAGTCAAGCAGTTGAAAATTTTGTAGCTGATTTGGTGGGGATGGATAAGTGCATCAAGAGATGAAATGCACTTTTATATGGAGCAAATTAAGGCAGCAGCAATAGTTGCATTTTGGCCATGGTGTTTGGACTTTGGAGGGCTCAGCTTGGGATTGTGAGTTACTGTTGCAGTGCCTGTATCAGCAAAATGCTGTATACTGATTGTCTGGACACATAAAACGCCACATATATCTTCTTGAAAAACCAGTATTTTGAAGATCACAAAGCAGTTCTAGAAATGAATAATATTTATAGAAAACCCAGTAAATTGGAACTCTTGATAAAGTATTAAAATATGCTGCATGAAATTCAGGTGTGGTTGGTTAAAAGAGTTAAAAATAATGGATTCTTGCTGTGCCCAAATTGAGTTTAGTTTGAAAGATATGCCTGGTCCTGCTTTAGAATATTAAAAATTCAACATTTGTCACATAACCACTTCAGCTCAGTTCAACACACCTGGGTGCATGCCACTGTGGGATTAACTCTGATCTAATCACTAAGGAAAGTGGTCTTTTCAGGTCAGGACTGAGGTCATGATTAGACTGTAGATAGAAAATTATTCCTCCTCTCTTTGAATCATGCTTATTTACAGTATCAGGTGGTGTTCACTCATGTCTCCTCATTTCATCATTGAAATGCTAATACTCATTCATCAGTGTCACTGATACTCCATGTGTGTGTGGGAGCATGTTTTATATTCTCAAATAGGCATTGCAATATCATTTTCAAAGGCAGACCTTTGTTAATACATTTAGGTAGCTCTATATATTTAATTAGGTCAATGACTTCAGTGGACATGAAGTTTCCATGCATTGTAGTAATTCTGGGCCTCTGTATTTAACTTGTATTTAGTGAAGTCAGAAAGTGCATATGCAATGCTCTAAGCAATTTTAAAACATAAATAAAACATAAATTCTTATCTTTGTGTTGAAATGTTAAATGTTCATATGTCATAAAGCTCCATGTACCAAGGATGCTCCAACAGTATGAATTAATTGCTTGTCTACTCTGCTTTCTGGTCTACATCATCCCATAGCATTTTCAGCAAGTAATGAATTAAAATACATGTATTTAACAAGGACAGCATTCTTATTAGAAATGAGATTAATATTTTGAGATAAAATATTGGAAACAAGTTGAAAAGCAGCAGAAGGTAATAGCTGTAAAATCTTTTGATCCTTTCTGTCTCCTTGCTATCAGTTTTCTGGATCTGTTTTGGTATAGAAATATCCAGAGGCTCTGTCTCTCACAGCTCCTCCACTTCTGCAGATTATTATATCAAAAGTAAATGTCGTTTTGCTCAGCTTTGATGTCCCATAGTATCAGCTTGGTGATTCTCACCTTAGGATTTAAAATCCTCTGCAAATGCTAGAGCCAAGTGGGATGTGATATGGAGACAAGTTGTGTGTTTCTTCCACTGGCCTACTCATCTGCATGCAGAAAGTAACTGATTTTCATTGGCATTTCAGGATTTTGAGAGATGGTGCACTCATCAAATTATATTAGACTCCAAGCTGACATGTGAGATTAACCACTACCAGCTACCTTTGTAGAGGAGCGTCTCAAAAAGTGGGTAATTCCAGGCAAAATGGAAGCTGGATATATAATGGCACCTGGATATAGATAAAGTAAAAAGTTATTAAAATTGTGGCTATAAATAGTAAGGATACAAGAAAACCAGGGGCTTCAGCAACAATGTCCCTGAAAATGGAAGATAAATTGGTAGAGAACGTGGTAGACAACAGATGAGTGTACTGTGACTGCTCAAAGTCTAAGCTCATTTTCTAGACATACTTAGCAGTCCTTGGAGAGACATAAGGACTGCTGGGGCATGATTGGTGTCACCCTGAGGCTGAAATCTGATTTCAGATTAGTGAAGCCTCTGTTCCTCTCTAATGACGAGTCTAGCCTGCTGCATCAGGCACAAACACCTACTCTATAAAAAATTGGAAATAGGTGAAGTGATTTGTGCTCTGATCATCTGGAGACACACCACATGGTTTTCACCCACTCCAATGCAAAGGGAAAGTCTGAAAGAGCTGTTTTGTGCTGGTAAATAAAAAAGGAAAGAAACTCTCCACAAAAGGCCAGGTGGGTTTTCACAGTATCTGGAATACAGCAACATGAACTTCCCAACAAACAGTGTAGTTTATTTTCTTTCTATTGACATCAAAGAGATTTTGTTGCTGCATCTGGTGAGGGAGGGCACAGAGTTGGGACCAGAATTTCCATTTTGGAGCCCTTATTCACCTTTTGGAACAGGTGAAGAGCAGAATGCAGGTGTTTCTGGAGAAATAAATCCTATATTAAATATTACACATATATCTTTGCATTAGTCCTGCTCAAATATGCTTGAGGGACAATGTGTATGTTGAACTCTGTGCTTTTTTTTAGGCTTATTTTTTTAAACCAGTAATTTAGGCACTCATGTCCACCTTAGGTACCATGAACACGTACTAAAAAACATAATCCAGTTTTGTCATCCAAACCAGAAGGAATATTTTTTAAAGATGGCAGAAAAAATATGTTCTTGGTTTGTGAGGTACAGTTGTTTGAAAGGTATTTGATAACTGGAGACTTGTTTCTCTCCCTTCTCCAGTCTTTAGTTTCTGTGATGGATTTTCTGCTCACGTGTATGTTGGGCTCATCTGAGCCCATGTCAGCAGTAAGTGCTTAGAGCAGCACGGCTGCAGTGCCACTGAAAACCTTCCTGGGGCTCATTCCTGACATCACAGCAATGCAATGCACTGAGTCAGGAGCTGCTGGTGTTTCAAAGGTGCTCAGTGCTTTAATTTTCATTACCTGTGATCATTTACTAAAAAATAAAATCCAAACCATTCTATTTTGCAATAGGAAAACCTTTTTCAAGTTAAGCCATGCATTCCTGGGGTAGTTGGATTAGTAGCTAGCCCTCTCTTTGTTTATAGACATGTATTCAGCTGGTATGAATCTCTCTCCACATTTAACACTATTGCAGCTTAAGTAGTGGTCCAGAATAAGGGTCTGTAATCAGGCAGCACAGCTTGCTTTGGGCTTAAAAATGGGGAAGAGTACCTGTGCTCTATTGGAATATCTCCTAAATATTGTCAAGAGTAATCTCTTTAAAGATATCATTACTGTACAAGGCAAAAATCAATCATTAAATTTAACTGTCAAATAATTTTTATATCTGACTAGCACTCAGGTCCAAACCCTATTAAATAGAATGAATCTTCTGTACACAATAGACAGGTAGGATGTGTAATGGTTTGCCTATAGTAGGCTAAGCAGACTCCCACTCTGAGAAATGCAAACTCTGTTTTATTCATATGTGAAGCTGTAGCCAGCTGATATATTGTAATATAGTACTTTCCTTTTTCTGTCTTTTATACAACCACTGCATGACAAGTGTTTGTATGCTGCAGAAATTAGGACCATTTTAGTATTTAGCTATCTTATGCCTTGGTGTTTCTCTGCCTGAGACTCTTATACCTGAAGGCATTTGTTCCCAGAGACCTTTTCTGCCAGCAGTTTGTACCTTCCTGTGCACATAGGTACTGGCTGGAGAAACATAAAGTGGTGCAGCTGCTTGACTTTAAACTTCTGATTCATTCAACAGAAACTGTGGACACAGTGAAATCAAAGGTGGGTCATGGAGTCTCTGAATGTTAGTTTATTTTCATGTTTGTATGGGCCAGCTGTGCACTGGAGAGGATAACCACGGGTGTAAAGCCCAGAGGAAGGTAAAGATACCTTGCTCCCAGGCTGTTCAGGTGTTGGATGCAACTACTCCTTTTGCAAACATATTGAGGATGGTTTGTTATCTCTGGGGACCCTGCAAAGGAGCCTCTCTGTCGTTCGTGCTGTTTAGAGATGGCCCAGGATCCCAGCCCCAAGGTGTGGTGTAAACAGGTTCATGTGGGACATGTGAACTGGTATCACCCTGCCACATCACCTAAAGCTGTGCCCCTGTGTACTGAAAGCAGCCTGCAATCTCTGCCTTTTTAAAGCCTGGAACTTTTCATAATTGTTTGGAAGGAAGAAGGAGAGTTAATGATACATGTGTAAGAAACAGTAAGATCTGCTGTGCAGCTGAGCAAAAATTTTAACCTGACATGCTTATTTTATGGAGAATCACCAAAGATGGAGAGAGAGGGTTCAGATGTCAAGAACTGCTATTTGCCACTGGAAAAAAAATCAGTAAGTGAAACATACTTCTCAGTGTGAAGCTTTTCATTAAAGAATCGATACAGTGTAATATTAAAGAAGAAATAAAGGGTTACACTTTTCCTAAAAAATGTGGAGATTTTTTTAATGCTGTGGCACTTGCAACTTGATTTTCCTCTGTAAAAGTCAAGGTTTGATTATAGTTCCTGCATTATTATTTATAGTTTAACAGTTATACATGCTACGTCCTTGGCTGTGGCATTGCAGTTTGCACCATCTATGTCTGCTTCCTAAATTTATTGATCTCATTAGAAGATAAAAATGACAAAGATAGCTCATAATACTTCTGAGAAATGTAAAACCATTAGCGGGTCATTGTCAAAGTTAT
This sequence comes from Polioptila caerulea, assembly GCA_013397295.1. Classification (NCBI taxonomy): domain Eukaryota; kingdom Metazoa; phylum Chordata; class Aves; order Passeriformes; family Certhiidae; genus Polioptila; species Polioptila caerulea. Next base: position 1,480,241 of record VYXF01007449.1, read on the forward strand.
AACATGTCCTTTTAAGCTGCTTAGCAAACTGGTGGCAGCCTATGATACAGGGATTAACCTGTGCCAGGAGTGACTGAGAGGATCGCAGTGGATGGTTAATATTCAGCCTGCCTGCAAAGCTTTAGAACTGCCTCACAAAATGATACAACAAAGCGATAAACAGAAATATATTAAAAACAAAGGGAACAGAAGTTTTCTTTTCCTGTCCTTTATCCTGGTCTCTGACATATAAGAAGCAGAATGGGTGTTAGTGCTTCTGTCTGAAATTAAGAGTTACTTTTTGAAGTTGGGTTATGCTCCCACTGGGCAAAGGAGCCTCTTAGGCTTTCCTCTGAGTGCAGGCTGACCTTGGCCAAGACCCCCAGCCAGCTTTTCCTCAGGTGGGACCTTGAATTCTCCTAGAGCTGTATTTAAGTGCACAGACACAATGCACCACTGTATTTTGAAGCCAGCATTTGTTGCCCTGGATGTTCCATACTGCCCAGGATGCCCACCAGAGCAATGGGCATAACAAGACTTACTACTTTTTTTGCAGAAGACCTATACACCTGCATTGTTTTTATTGTTGTTTGCATTTCTTCCCTTGGAGTAATGGGTACAAGTGCTGGCCGATCGGTCTATTGCTTACAGAACTGTCTGGACTTACAGAGAACTAATTTAAACTGGCAGAATGCATACTGCTGTATAAGATTTGGGCTGGAGGGTTTTCTGCATTGGTTCTTGGGGATGGAGCAGGATAGGTGGTCAAGGAGAGGAAGCTGTCACCAGAAAGACTGATACTTAATGAGCCTTTTCAGCATCTCACCTGACTCTTCACTCACAGTGGAGGTCGTGGCGTTAGCATTGGCACAGTTACTGCCAAATCCCTTTGGGGTCATGGAGCATGCACAGGTGGGCTCTGACAAGAGGAGCAGGAAGAAAAGAGAAAGAATAGAAACCCAAACTCCCATTCACTGTTGTTGAGCATCATGTGATCTGATTTACACCAATGTATTATTCTCTTATCAGAGCAATTTATATGCACATTCCAGTAACAAGTAAATAAGCATTAGGGCAATGATGAATCAGCCTAGACAACAGTTTACAGATTACGCAGGAGAGAATAAGGATAATAGCAGTATTAATAATTTCAGTTATTCATTCTATTTTTAACCTATTAATGGCTATTTGTTTATTTTATCTATCAGGATTCAGAACTACCAGGATCTCTCCCAACAAAACTTGTTTCTGTTTTCTTTTTCTATGTTCATAGCAGTAATTTCAATTTGGTGCAACAGTACAATTTTTGCTAGACCACACATCTATAAATTAGGTGTGATAGTGTTCTGTTGTCTAAATCACCAAGGTGGTTTTGGGTTAATTGGTGTATTTCAAATACTCAGAATACTTCATAACCATGTTGTATAGATATCAATGTATATAGTCATTCTCAGCCATAAATTGCTCTGTCATTGGAGTCTGGTCTGGCAATATTTGACTGTAATAGAAATCCACTTGATTTAGCAAAAAAATCTGTAAAGTTTAAAGAGATATTTTCCCAGTCACAGATCTGGTAAATGCTGTCGTGGGATGCAGTCATTAAAGAATGAAAAAAAAACTAATATCTTTTATAAAATTGTGTGAGGAGAGGTGAATCAATTTCCTAGACCTTTCTGAGCTTTAAAAAAAATTGTTCTAATTAAGACTGGAAAAAAATCCCAAAAATATAAATTCGGCTGAAGACTAAGTTCTAGTGGCTCTGGCTCTGAAAGTTTTTTCCTTTTCTCACTTCCAGCCACTGGGTCAAGAGAATTCTTCAATTTCTATCATAAGAGCAGCCTCCCGGCCTAATTTATCTGGGACCATGCAAAAAATGGGTGGCCCTTGATTTTGATACTATTCCCACCATTGGTGCTCCAGACCTGTGGGTGTTTCCCTTGGGTTTCTATCCCAGAATCCTGTAATCCTTTAGTTGAATATCCTTACTTCTGAAGGATTAAGGCAAACTCGAAAGGTTGCAGAAAAGAAGAGCAAGAACAATTGAAAGTCTGAAAAGCCTGCCTGACACTGAGAGATTAAATAAGATCAGTGTACTTAGATTACCGGAGAGAAGGTTAAGAGGTGGCTTGATCATGGTCTCAAAGTCCCAAGCAGAGAAACAGTTCTGCAATACATGGGGAATCTCTAATTTAGCAGACAAAAACCATTGCAAGGTCCTGTGATTGAATGCTTAATCTGGACAAGATGTAGCACTTTTGAGATTGTAGCACTTTTTTTTTATTTTTTTTTAAGATATTGTTGAATTCTTAGTAATTTTGAGATTTCAAAACATATTTTTTCCTAAAAGCTGGCCTACTTTGACCAGAAATTATGGGGTCTATGCAGAAGTCGTTGGGTGAAATACTATGGGTACATGTTGTGCCCAATGGGAACTTATATAATAATAATTTCAGAGTTTATTAATTCTTTGGTAATGAATGTTCCCTACTACTACGTAAAATAGGTTCATACAACATACTATAATTTGCAGTTTTCTAACCTTAGTGTCATTATTCAGCAGCTATCAAAGCTGATTTTGTACCTCTGTGTGCTTAGCCCAAAGAAAAAAAGCTAGTTAATATAAAAAGATATTTTTAGCATTTCTGAAAGCTTCTTATGCCAATCTCTGAAAAGAAACAAGAAATTTCTCAAAAAAATGCAAATTCTCTGTCTAGAAGCAAGAGTATCATTTTAACTACTTCATCATCATGTGTCACTCCCTATGTATAGTAGGTGCTGCATGACAGTGGTTTCTAAGAGGCAGTTGGGGGCTTTTCCAATAACTATGTAATTATATTTCATAATATAAATATATATTTGTGAGACATAGGGCTTTATGTGTCCAAAGCACTTAGGAGTCATTAGCTAATGCTCACAGCACCTCTGTGGAATAGGTAAGACTTTTGTAAGGCCAGATGGTCATCAAGACCACATAAAACACTGCAGTCCAAGAAAGAAATAGAGATTGGTATCTTCCCATTTCCAAACTTCATGTTCAAGTCTCCAAACATTGTGTTAGATATATAACTACAGGAATACTGCTTTTAATATTATGTCCTAACCCTCCGTCTCTTGCACTGTTTTTATTGGCCTCCTAAATTAATACATGGAGTAATGCTATGACACTCTACCTAACTTGTCAAGATCAGCAACATTAGCCTCTACAGCTCTTACAAGGTCTTGACCTTACTTACTGAGCTAGTCCTACTGAAATTAAATCCCTGCATGAAAAGTAAATTTCATTAAGAATTACTATGAAGAGGAAGAGGTACTACTTTTCAAAGTTTGCCTTTATTTAACAGATCAATGGCATTATGGTTTGGCAGTAAAGTCTGTAGAGCAACAGGGACTAAGTGCTTGCTCTGCTGAGTCCAGTACTTGCTGTTAAAATAATGCTTTATGAAAGGGACCACTAAAGAAACCAATAACGGGACAGCATAAATAAAATTTATGAAAGAACCTCCATATTATTTAGAGTCCATTCTGTCCCTTTTTATGTGCAGAAGGAATGAATATCTGTCTGCCATAGATGAATACCCTTTCACAAGGGATTTCTTGGGCCAAATAATACCCAAAGTTTTTCTCTCCTTGACCCTGCAAGTCTGGAAAAAGCATCTTGGAAGCACATGAAGCTGCTGTGATAGCAATGCAGACTCCAAACAATTAAGTCTTATTCATGGATAAATCTCACACATGACAGACTTGGAGGGGGAACCGACAGTTACCCATCCCATCCAGAAGCTTTCCAGTGACATGTTACGTGTTTTTATTATGTTTTCCATGAATTTGAGAAAGTGAATGGCAAGGCAAATATAAAAGACACAGTTAGGGTAGAAATGATTGGAAGGAAACCATATGTTCAAAACCTGACCTCTTGTGTGGATTCATTTTGCCCCGAGTTTTGGGCACCATCAGGCATGGCTCCTGGACTTCCTTGCTCCTAGGGATTGTCACTGTACCTTGATGATAAATCAAAAAACTTCTGAGTATTGGACAAAGGGAAGATGGAAGGATTGCCATATTGTCACCTCATAGCCTATCACAAATATATATTGCTGTATTTCAGAGATGGATGACCAGATGAATAATCTCATACCAGGCCTTTCAATTTTGACCACTTCTGATCAAGACTAATCCAAAAAACCTAGGAAAAGATGAATTCTACCGAGCTACTAATATGTGTGTTTTAAATTAAAAAAAGGAAAAACTTTATCGCCAAAAAGACCAAGTTTCCTTTCCTCTTTTTTTTTTTTTTTGTTTCTGGCAGAAGACATGCAAATTTCAGAGGGCCAAAATATACCACTCAAAAGAGAATCTTGTGAAGTCAGCAATATAAAAAGAAGAGTTTCTTGAAAAAACCAAAAAACCCACAAACACAAATTCAGTGTTTCACTCTAAAATTAAGCACAAGGTACAGAGAAGGCAGAAATCATAGATCTGTTTTTTTCATGTTTTGAACTTGCCTCATCCCAGATAACTTCTGGTCGGCTACCTGCCAGCTAGGCTCATCTCAAAGACTGAGACATGAAGAGAAAAATAACCACGATTTTTGCAGAGTATGATCCTTGGGTGGAGGGATCAAGGACCTTTGCAGGCAATGATATACAGAGCAAAAGCAGATCATTAGTCTTGTAAATGAAAAGAAAAACAGAATAATGATATTGTAAAATGCAAAACAACCTGGTAAGATACATCCTCTGCGTTTACAAATGTTTATTTCAACGCAATCTTTGTTATGATATTATTTTATGGCATGTCAATACTGATCACATAATGCCTTCAAAGGAGTCTGATCACTTGCAAAAATCAATAATTACCAATATCCTGCAATTGAAAAGGACTGGATAATAACCGTTCCCTAGCACTTCCTGTAGAAGGGAAACAGGACATTTAGAATTTTTAAAAATGTACATCTAAATTATTTGTTTACTGGTTGGTAGCATTTGAAGCCTAGATATTAGATTTCTTCTGAACTCCAAAATTACTTGGCTCAAGAAAAATTAATAATAATAATAATACAAAAAATTAAAATGCACAAGAATTGAAAATAGTGGGAGATGATTGAGTTTTTCTATTTGTATCTTGCAGTTATTTTTGAAGGGCAAGTTAGGGTCTGGATATTGAAGTTCCATCACTGAACTTTGTGGCTGTGGTGCACACTGAGAAATAATATCTTAGTACCTAGCCAGAGTGCCTTGCTCAGAGAGAAGAGAATAAAGCAAATCATACACAACTGCTATTATTCATCACTGTGGCACCATTTACAAGTTTAACCAGTTTGAGTTTGGGGGATTTTTTTTCAGAATATCATATTTCCAGAAGAAGTAGATGCTTTTGTGGAAAACTGACAGTATCCCAATATAAAAACCTTTCCAGAGCTATTAGTGAGAAATTTAATTAAGGGTTCTCAGCTAAAAGATATTATTTTTAACTTTATGACATAGATGCTTGATCAAAGATCCTTAGTTCTGTAGTGTGGAGTGTTTTATGAAGAACTTTTATTTTGTGAACCTTATAATACATGTACCACAAGAAGCACCAATAATGAAACTTGCAGCACTTTGTTATCACAGACAAATAATATTTATTTCAAACCATTCTTCTGCATCTCTGCTTCTCCATAAGGACAAGTTAAAAGCATAAAAATTATAAGTTAAAAGCATAATCAGTCAGCTTTTCCAACAGAAAATCATCAGTGAAGTCCCTCAAAGATATAAGCGAGAGACCATCAGTAGAAGATCTGGCAAAAGAAATATTAATTAATAACATATTTTTCAAATAATATAAAACTATTAGAAAAATATATGCTGGAAAGAATTGCGGAGCAAAATGATGATACTGACTGAATGTCTGACAAATGCCAGGTACAATTCAGTAACTAGAAATGTAAAGAGGTGTTAACCTTATGTACACAATAGTGGCTTTTGAACTGGCTCTTATCACTCAGAAGGAATATCTAGAGTTCTCCAAAACCATCAGCTCAGAACTGAACAGTGATGAAGGCAGGAGAGGTAGTCAAGCATGTGGAACAACTTCAGATGGAGATAAAATAGGCTGTGGGTCTTTGGTATGAAAGGAGCAAGTGAAGGGAATGCCTGAGATCATGGAGGAGGGAGGTGAATACAGAATTATTATTTAACTCTTCTGGTAACACTGGACCTAGAAAGCCCCACATGTAAATCACTGGATGGCAGGTTTGAAACAAATACCAGGTGCATATTTGAGCTGTGCAATTCATTATTTCATGAGTGCAAAAGAAGGTTAGACATACATAGAAAGCTGTTAAATGTGTTTGTGGAATAAAAATCCACTGAGAACTTTTAAAATATCTTCTTATCAGAGAGTCCCTGACAACACAGCATGAAGGGATGAGTGAGTCAACCAAGAAACTATGAGTATATATTTGCCCTGTTCTTTTGTTCTTCCTTAGCTCCATTGCTGGAAATGAGATAAAAGACTGGAAATGCTCTTGGTCTCATGCAGCAGAAGTGTTCTCATGTTGAAGGGTACTTTCTGTTGTTCTGTTTTGTAATCTGTGTGATATGCAAAGCCCACACATGAATGTGTGTGGTAGCTGATGGCAGTTGCTGTGACCACAGTGGGGAGATGCTCAGATCAGGGCCACTTCTTCCCAGTCACAGCTTCCTCATCATGCCCTTTGGTGCTAATGAACCTGAGAAGAGAGAGGGGAATTCAGACTGCCTGTGTTTCTTACTTGATTCCAGGAAATTTGTACCAACTAATGGTAAAATTATTTTTATGAAATGAGGACCAAGATTTTGTGGTTTGGTTACGTTTGTTTTCCCCCTGTCCTGATTTAATTTAACCAGGCAGTCAAATTTCAGTAATCCTCATCACTTCTTAGCTCCCTGTTTTATGTTGATGTTTATTCATGTTCTTCTGCTTGTAAAATTCACCAATTCCCTCTCCTTAATGTGTTGATACCAATGTTCAGGGATGATATAAAAAAAAAAAAACCTGGAGGGAAACACGGTCATTTACTCCTTCTTGTCTTGTTTGTTTGCTTCAGAATTACTTGCACTGACACAAATAGACTTTCCTTGTGCATGGCAAGAGATAAGGTTGGGGTTTTCTGCTTTATTTGTTCTGTACCACACATTTTTTCCCCACCCACTCCCTCACTTGCTTTTATACATGCTCACACACAGATGTACTTGCATACTATAAGGTTTCAGAGAATTTCACCCAGCTTAGAAGAATGTGACCAATGTCTGAGATGAAAAGTTTATATTTTCAGCATCACAAGTCATTTCCACCAATCTTACTGTCACAGGTGGGTGTTTCTGGGAAGGGTGCTAAAGCACCTAACACTTAGTATTTAGGATACTGAAATACCATTAGTGAAAGCAGTGCTATGAAGAGCTGGAGTGTGCCATGTTGTGACAAACTATTTGCTACCTGCTTGGTTTAGCTCCACGTTCAGAAGTGGAGAAGTGATTTAGCTAATAGGTGATGCAATTGTCTGTGTTTTTCTGCCTGTTTCCTTCTGGAAAATGTTGATATGGCTCATAGCTCTGCCTCATTGCTGTATCTTTGACTACTACTTCTCATATGAGATGCTGCACACAGAAAATTTGGGTGATTTTATGAATAAAGGGATTTTTCTGAGCCTGCTGCATTTTGCTCAAGTGTTGTCCCAAAGCTGTGTGTCTATGCTGATAGATGAGTGCATCTGCAAGTTTCAGGGTGTGTGGTTTCTGTGGGTGGCGTGGGATGAGTGTGGTGGGTTGAAAGAAGAGAAGAAGAAACAGTCTCCAGCATCAATAAAGTTTCTGGTGCCTCATGAATATTTGTTCACTTGCAGGTTCTGCTTTTTAAACACTAACTTCAGGAGAGGCTCTGCAGGATGAGAAGGTTATTATGCAACTGGACACCTTGAGTCACTTGGGGTAAATTGCTACAGTGTCTCAGTTAAGTCCTCGTGTTCTGGTGAAATCAGTGGAGCTTGTTCTCGCTGGTGTAGTATCTGAGCCATCAAGTTTAATGAATCGTTACAAATAGTTTAATCTGCACTTGCTAGTGCTATTAAAACTAGGTGGCTTTTCTTTTTTTTTTTTTTTTTTTTTTTTTTTTTTTTTTTTTTTTTTTTCCTTTTTTTTTTTTTTTTTCTCTGAGAGAACATTTTACCTGGGAAGAACAGTCTTTCTCGGTCACAATGGTTGAAATATAGAATAGTGGGATAGGCTTTGCACATTAGAAAGCCTGATGCTGAATTCAATATTCCCTTCTGCTAAACTTACCTCCTCCAGGATTTAAGACTCTAAGTTGCAGAGGATAAAACATAAGGCCCTGGTTAATTGCAAATAAATAGTGCCAGAAAAACATACAGATGGTACCTGAAGTTCATTTCTGAAGACTATCCAGTAAACTATATATAATTTAAATGACAAGTATGTAGAGTAAGGAGGAGAAAAAAAAATTTTTTTTTTGTAGTTTCTTACATTTGCAAAGCAACAAAACAGCAAAAATAGAAATAATAAATGAATATCCTCAGTCAGTGAAACTTCTTGTTTGGGAAAAGAGCAACCTGTATTTCTATTTATTTACCTGAATCAAATTAATTAATTTAACAAGTCTGAAAATTTTATCATTTTACAGGATACAGGTATAAATATCTGGCAAGTAGAGTGTATATATTAAACTACATCTACTTAGCTAGTAAATATTTTGCTGCATTAGTTTGCTCATTCCCAAGCAATCAGTTGTGAACTCCAGTGTTGTAACAGGTCCACAGGGAACATTTGTGCTTTGGTTGGCACTTAGATTAAATTCATCAAATTATTTTTTCCCTGTTCAAGGCTGACATTTCAGAATTTTTTTTTTAGAGGTTGTGTGCCAACTGCCAAAGTCAATTAATTAAATGGTAAATCTGAAATTTGTAGGGAAAACTATCATTCTCTTTTGCTGTGTGACCTTGGAAATGTGAACATTTAGTCCACAAAACACATGGTTTACCAGAGGGTCCTGATCTGCTTGCACTGAAAGTAAAAGCAAAGCTTGCTGAGATTCTTTTGGAGATTAGGGATTACCTCAAGGATGGCATTTTAGCCTGCATTTTCCTTCTGATTTTGATACTTGGAAATAATGGCAATATCATTTGAAGTTCTGTTATGCTTGAGAGCTTAAAGTATTCAGCACTTAGCAGGAGAAAGCAATGCAAATTTGTGGACTCATATATTTGAGATACCACAGGTGAGGGTAGGATGTGCAATCCCAGAATTTGCTAGCTAAAGAACTCCATCTTAGATCTGTAAAGGAAATCTTAGAGGCAAAATTCAACAGACTTGAGCAGATGGTGATCATATTCCTACATAGCAGAAGTATTACAAATCTCTTCCCAAAACTCACACCTTCCAAGGAGTGTATATACCCTCCTTGTCAGCAAAGACAGTCTGGTTTCAAAGATTGGACTGGATCTTGCTCTTCTGGCTCCTACTCTGTATGTCTGTTTTTGTACATCTCAGTGGACTCCTCATATTTTATTCGAAGGTTTGTCATCTCAAGGTGCTTGAAAATGAGTGCAGTGCACTGACTGTTCTTCAGGTGCTAGCTCTCCATCATTGATTTATATTGATTTGTGTTTGTTTATTTTTTCCCTGCCTGAAAACTGGGGCAAATGAGAACCCTGTATCTGGGGCCCTGCATCTGCATGGACTAGAAACACAGCCCAAAACCAATATAAAAGACAGTAAAAACAGTGAATAGGACAGATGGGTTTAGGCAGACCAGATACACAACCTAGTACTCCTCTACCTTTACCGTTTGAAATCCTTTCATTCTGTGTTTTGCTATGATTTTAAGTTCAGGATTTTTTCTCAGCCTTCCCGCTACCCATTTGTTTCATGAAAGTATATGTTTTTTCTCTAGGAAGATAAAAGATACCTACAGAGATTGGCTTCTGGCACATTCAGAAATTTGTTAGGATTTGGTCCCTAATTTGACAGCTTGGCATGAGGGGGGCTACAGTTTAAGGATTAGCTCTGAGCAGTAGGAGAAAATGGTGGAAACTGCTAGTGCCAAGGGGGTTTCCTAAATACTGGCCTGGTGGGTATGTAGGCACTGTGTATATTAAGATATAGGAAGCTAATTCTTACTATTCATAATGTTGTGCCTTCTCCTACCCCTTTGCTTTATATAGTGAATATATACCAGTTATTTCTGTCAAAGCTTGTAGTGCAATTCTTGGAATTGTACTTCCTGTCCAGATATAGGCCATTTTGCAGTAAGGAAATCTGATGTTTTCCTGTGAAAAATGTTCCTCTTTGTGAAAGAGACTTACAGAGATGGTGGCCCAGAGGGACCAAGTCACCCGTGTATGAGCAGAAGTGGGAGTTCTTCAGCTCTGCTTTTCTGAGATACTATTACTGTATTTAATCTTGGGGATATTTGATGTAAAACATAAGCAAGAATGCCTTCAGGAAGGAGATAAATTAAGGATGCCAAGCTGTGGATAATGCTTGGAGTCAAAGCTATTTTGGATTCCTGGGTTCTTTATACTGTAAAATTGAAGTGTTTCTATCTGTGTCTAGAAGAAGAATCACTGAGATGACTAGGGAGACTTTAGTCTTAACACTTGAAGAACTTTAGATGGTGCAAAGCCAAAGCAGTAGCTGAAGGAAAATTTATAATATTGTATTAAACACTACCTGAGGTGTCTAAAGTGTCAGATTGGGTCTAAAACTCAGTTGATGTGTATCTAAATTTTCTTCCTGGAGGGTGGATTTGTTGATATTTATCTTAGGGCAGTGTTGGGCAGTGAAATGTGTCAAGTTATCACTTACTACAGTAATAACTGTACAATGTATGAACTAAGAGAGATAGAACTGTGTTGTAAATGGCTTGTAAAATTTGGCAGAGGACAAATCTGTGAACGTTTCTAGGTGATCACTAGATAACCAAGTTTTCCATAACCAATGGTGGTTATCTATATAGACTCTGTGCAAAATGCCCGTGTCTCCCTGTGATATATGAATCCAGTTTTACAAGAGATAATGAAACATGAAGGGACTAAATATAGTTTTTTCCCCCTAATGTTGTATCTCAGCATTGTCTCCATCAGTAGCCTTGTCCGCAGGAAGTGTAAAGTTTCCTGCTATGATTGTTTGACTGCTGCCAATTATCAGATCTGCTTTTGGCAGCTTTCCCTCCCAACCTGCTGATTAGCTAATGTGTGGTTACTAATACAATATGGGGAACTGGTGTAAATGAAGAAGCAAAAGATTTATTAATTTCATGTGCTAATTACTGTTTGTAATATAATTATCAATACTGCAAAAAAAGAAATCCTGGCTTAAGAAATGCCAGGTTTCTATGTCTTGTGAAATGAGGCACAAGAATTTTGTGCAGTAAACAGGTATATTGTCCCCTTGATACATGCACATAATTTTCATTAGATTCATAGGTTTCAAAGGCAGAAGAGAGATCATTAGAGTTAAACTAGAGTTTAACTACCTGTAAAACACAGGCTAGAGAATTTCATCCAGGTACCCTTTATCTGAGTTAATAGAAAACAGGAGCCAGATCCTGGACTGGACATACAGCAGTTTTACTCCACTAAGCTGGAATAATGGTGATTTATGCCAGCTGAGAAATTGGCAGTAGACCTAAATGACAATGGATTCTTTTTTGCATAAACCTAAATGAAAATGGTCACTTATATTTTAATAGCTGTGTTGAAAGAGCCTTGCTGGGAGTGAGTTTTTGAAAAGTATTTTAAGCTTTAGAAGAAAATGAGGGCTTTTCCAAACCTTTATGGGATGATTGTGTTCCCTGTTGTAATTTAAACTTGTCCCTTCACTGAAGAAAAGACATAAATTTAGCAGAAAAAAAATTCTCTTTAAATTGAAACCTGTGCCAAGATTCTTATTTGTAATTAAATCATGCACTAGGGTTTTAGTGGGGGAAGGAACAACAAAATAATATAACAAAAAGCTGAATATTCTCAGAGCCAAGAGGAACTTGAACTCGAATGTTTGAAGATTAAAAGTCTCAAGAGCTAAAAAGTAGTCTCTGATTTCTTTCATTAGGTTGTATATTTGGCAAAACAAGATGTCTCATTACTCTTTTGTAGCCATCTGCATGTGTGTGAGGATGATGTTATTATATTTATAGCAGATACAGTCTTATCATTTAGGTACAGACAGAATCCTACCTGCTCAGAGCTACAGAGTTTAAAAATGCATTCAGACAATATTGACATAGACAATGCCATAACATCCTGTAATCTGCACAGAAACTGAGACTTTTGTGCACACCAAAGCTCGGTAAAAGAACTTTCTTCCTGCTCCCCTAAAATGAGAGTGTTTAAAGGAAAATAACAGTGTGGAGAGAATATCCTTCAGATTGCCAATACATTTCTGTCAGTTCTATCTAGGAGGAGGTGGTGAAAGCTTTTGTGTTTAGTGATACAGAAATCTATGGCTATCACATCCACATGTAGAATGTATAGAAAGAAATACAACTTCTTATTAGAGCATCTGCTTATGTGGATGGTAAGAAGAGAGAATCTTGTCTCATAGTATTCCCATTCTCATTTATAATAAATCAGCTGCTGGTTTGGTTGATGAATAGTTTGAGCTTTATATTTGGTAATGAAAACCTAAATAGAATACACATTTTAATACATTTCCCATACTTTTTTCCCTTAGTGTTTTTTTCAGAAATGGAAGTCTGCTTCACCACGTCACAGTACATTTTAATGGCACTGTCACATGGAGGAAAAACCTGATAATTTACTGCACAGGTAAACATCAGAGGACATGGTTCAAATCAAATCAACCCTAGCTTTCTCTCTCTCTTTACTTTAAGCAGAATTAGAACAACCAATCCTTCCTTGAAAAGCAGAGTTTCTTTTTGTACCTTATCCAGAAGGATTTAATTGTTCCCCATCATTGAGGATCCTCAGGCAACTCCATTGAACCACTAAGTGTTTGGAAATATCATACTTGCCTACAAAGTTTGTAGCAACATCACATTCTTCAGCCTGTTGCAGACATCTGTCTCATGAGGAACATGCAGCTGCTGAACTGATCTTCCCACAATGGGCCCAAAGTTCAATCAGCATTCCATAGGAAAACCAAGAAAAAAGAATTGATTGTCTGTTTTATGCAGCCAGGGAAGAGCAAACATCTATCAGTGCTATCTAGAATACTCTTCCTTTATGATCATCAGACTGTTACCTTATGTTAGATACTACTGTAAAATGGATCCTCAGGGGTGAAACACTTGCAGTGGCCTCTGCATTCTGCAGTACATCACCTCTTTGTACAATGCTGCAAAGGGCTGATCTCCTTCACAAGCCACTGCTCCTGCTCATCCTGCCTCATCACTGTATCTTCTGCCCAAAGGTGCATGTAGAATGTGCCAGCATATTTGCACTGTGATACAAGGAGAGACAAGACAAAACATGAGTTCCTTGCAGAAGCTAAGCAAGAGAGGCTCTGACTGAGGTCTGAACCGCATGTTGTGTGATTGTATTATGACCCTGTCTTTATTGCTTGGTTCAGTCCTACAACTCTCAGACCACTATGCTGACTTCCAGGAAACTTTAAAAATATTGTTTCTCAAAAGCTGAAGTTAGGCTATTGTCATAGAAAAAATAGCTGTGGTTTATGGTCTTGTCAAATTAAGTTCAGCTTCAGTAAACATGACATGAAATCTGTACAGGACAGTCTCACCACTGAATAAAAAGGCTTATTCAGCCCAGTCATATATAAATACAAGTAATATAAAATTCTGACAATTGCATTCACAGAAGCTTTGCACTTTCAGCCTGATGAAAGATGATAAAATATCAGTCTGTATATAGTTCCATTTTGTAATTTGCTTGTGGAGTACTTCCTTCCCACACTAAAATTAAAATTTAAAAGACTTTCACTTTTGAGGAAAAGAGCATCATTGAAGAGAAATTCTCCCAGGAAAATTAATAGATAAGGTCTGCCATGCTAACTCAAAAAAGCAAGCAAAAGGTAAAAATTGAATCTCTTTATCACAGTTGAGTCATTTTTCTAAACTGAGGAAGTAATATGGGATGGAATATATAGGACAGGTTCTCTTACAGAAAGTGCTTTTAAACTTTAAAAGATCCATAACTAATATTGGGAATGGTTGTAAATGACAGTCTTCTCTTTTAGATTATGTTGAATTTATTACATTCTACCAGGACTTTATGGAGACTCTCAAGGAATTAAAGTTATATTTATGATAAAAATATGGAGCTGCTTCTAAATAGCATTTTCATCATATTAACTGTTGCCTAGATAACAGGCATATCTCCTTGAGCACCTCTATTCTGGTTTAGCACTACAGCTTGCAAATTAATACAGTCATTATAAGACAGCAAAGCTATATCACTTACCATTCCATTATTGTTCAAGTCAAAATCCATATTTTTTCAGTTTTCCCTAGGGTTACAAACTGGATAGGGAAACGTTATCATCTTGCAGAATAATCTCTCAAGACTCACTCTCTTTGGTGTTAAGAGGAGCTGT
>VYXF01007449.1:1494805-1570313 GCA_013397295.1 Polioptila caerulea
ATATATATATATATATATATATATATATATATATATTTAAATCTGCTTGGAACTAGATTAGCACAAAAGATATCACGTCCTACTCAGTGTATGAATCAGGGTCAAATCAACAGCAAACCCTTAAATTTTTAATCAAAATGGCAATCTGTCATCCCTAAGAGAGTTAAATAATGTTTAAGTGAATAACATGAATATGCTTTAGTGGAAATGCATGGGAGAACTTACTGCAGCACACAGAAAACATTCCATGGAATATCTAGAAGATACTTTAGTCCTTACATGAGAAGCTCTGATGCATATCCACTCTAAATTAAAAATCATCTTTAGACCTGAATTTTATTTTCTGAGGAACAAATACACCCTTTGTTTTTGTGTTTTATTCTGAACTGTAATTTTTTGAAAGCTTCTCATATAATGTTGTACATTTAATAATGTTACCTAAACTCAGGGAATTTTCTGATATTTTCACTTTTTTCCAACTTGCTGACCTGAATAATGTGGTCTGCTCAGAAGAAGTTGAGTGTGAATTTAAGAAGCTGTCCAAGGGGTCAGGTGTTTGCCTAATTTTGAGCTGCCTGAATGTGAAGCAGAGGTGGGTCAGGTCTGCAGAGACAGGGGGGTGACCCAGCTCTGCTCCTGCTCTGCCCCTGCGCTGCCCTGGCTCGCTGGGAAGCCTCTCCTTGCGGGAGCCTGAGCGCTGTGCTGGTGTCGCGGATAATGAGCCCCATGGAGAGCAGAATCCAGACTGGAACACGGTGCTGACTTAATGTGGCTGTTTGGCTCTTCAAGCTGGTCGGCTCAGCCCAGGAAGGAGCCCGCTGCCTCTTCCTTGGCAGTGTGGGAAGATGCTCCCTGGGTAAACCTTCCCTTGCTGTCAGCATCCGCCCTCCTTTTGCTAAGCCCTTTTACTGTAATGATGCCGTCTCTCTCAATGTCCTTCATTATTCTCCTCTCTGCCATTCCCAGGGGGTCTGATTAAAATCAGTGGAAAGCTCTCTTGGATTTTACTGGCTTTGGTACTCTGGCTCAACTCCTTAATTTGCCTTTCTTTTCTGTTTTTAACTGCTTTCTGTTTAGGCTCACTTCTGCTGTGTTCTAAATACCCCTCATCTTTCCCCACTTTTGTATTTTTGTACTTTTATTCCTATTCCTGACCTCCTCGACAACTGTTAAATTACTTAGGCAGTGAGTAAAATGCAGATTAAAGAAGTGCTTTCAGCTTTGAGCTAAAATGTGTTGACAGGACTCACAAGAGGCCTAGAGGAGACATGGGAGAGTGGCATCATTTTGGGAGAAGAAAAGCTAGAAAAATGACTCTCATCAGATCTGAGGTCTCACCATGATTCCGTGGCAGTGCTCCTGGCTGCCTTAATGAGGTCATGAATCCACTAACAGTGTGCAGAAACAGTTTTAATTGGTGATAATTTTAACACTTGTTTAACAAAATTTAAGGCAGCTGGAATGGGGTTCTATCTGCACTGCACTGGTGTAAATCAAAAATAATGTTATTCAAACTTATGTTCTTCTAGAATAGCAGCACTTTAACAGAAAACAGATTCTAAAGCACTCCTGAATTTCAGATATTATACTGTATTTCCATTTATAACCTGACATAATTCCCACACAGCATATGGTATTAATCTGGTGTAAACACCATGTTATGATGATACTCAAACACATACAGCTGACATGAAAATGTCTTCAAGTACAATATTTCCAAAAGCAATTATGTCTATATGGTTGGTAGTTAGTTAGCTTGTGTGAAGTTTTGTTTCTTACTCATACATATAAGAAGGTTCACAGGATGCAACATTATGCATAAAAAAGGAGATGTTTTCACTGTTTGCAAAAAAAGTAAGAAGAAAATCAGTAGTCTACTTATTTTGGCCTGTTGAGCTTTTGTAAGGAAATCTCACCTTCACATAAACACAGGATTTTTACAGTCTTGGAATTTCCTTTTGTTTGCATTAGAGGGTAGATATATAGATGAATGCAAGGAATACGACACTAATTGAAACTGATGATATTTTTGTTAGAGAAAATAGACTCCAAAATAAGTACTTAGGGAAATTTTGCAGTTCTCAGAGAAGATAGTATTCTTGATGTGTGAATGCCCCAGACATCAATCTCTGTTAGTAACCAAGCATTTTTCAATGTTCTCTGATGAAGGGGGGGGAGGCCAGCACCCCTTGTCCAGGCAGATGCACATGTGAAATCCTTAAAAAAATTGACTAAGATTGAAGTTGAGCCAATCATTTTGTCAAAAGGAGATAAAGAAAAGCATGTCTTTTGGAAAGTAAACGCTTATTGATGGTAATATTTTTGCTTGAATGCTTGCCAATAGAGCCAGATTTACAGGTAGTGTAACTTTTCTAGTGCCATCTCACCCTTTTGAGATAAAATAATTTATTAGGATGAAGTGTAGCTTTTTTGCAGATTGCTTCTAGCTCCACCTGCTACCTAGATTTTCAAATTTTTTAGCCTTTCCTAGTCCCTTTTTTTCTTCCTGACAATCCTTTCTAAAATACATTCCTAAGACAAAGAAAATAAGGCTCAGTATCACATTCTCATAGCAGAAAGAACTCCAAGAAACTGCTTTGCAACCAGCTCTGCATTCACTAGCTTTAGTATAAATCTGCAATGACTTTATTTTTATTACTTCATACTGGCTCTACAGTGAATAACAGTAGGTTAGGCTGTTGATGGCATTGTAAAATGAGCATTTCCATCTCATCCCTATTATCCCAAACAATGTCTTAGTTTTAAAAGAGACAGCTAAAAAATTTGCACTGGAACAAGAATAAATCTGGCTTAACTCCACTGAAAATTTACACCAGTGTGACCAAGAACTGAATTTAGCCCACTTTGTTGAGTTCTTTTTAATGGTTTCTGCACGTTCAAGCATCCACCAGAGATTAGATGGGAGGCAGCAGAGTCGCTGTTATCTGCGATGCAAGCAGGACGCCCGGGGTGAAAGGGTAACGCATTATCACACTGCACCACCTGGCCCATCCAACACAATTTGAGCAACCATAATTGTATTGATTACTTCTTGTGCTCATGACTAATGACCTCTAGCTGCAACCTTGCATTTTCTAAATCTTTTATATTCTGATTTAATAATAAGATTTGATTAAAAATTGCCATTAGCCAATGCCAATGATTAGTCAGCAAGACTCAATGCCGCCAAGTTCCAATGCGTTTCATTATTCTGGAATTAAAAAGCACAGAGAACTTCTCTGGGTTAATAATACAATGATTCTGTCTCAATCAGGAATGAAAGAAAACAGCTCTAATATACAAATGCAGCAAAATGTGTGGCTATTACTAAAAGCCACATTTTACAGAGAAGTGTTTGAAGAATTAAAGGGACTTTGTCACAGATGGTGAGGACAGTTTGCTTTTACTTTTTATATTTGATTGGAAAGCCGGTGTCAGATGGTGTGTGAAAGGGGCATTTTCCTAAGGAAAGACATTTCCTTTGGTGCAACAAGAATGTAGGGCTTATTCAATTTCTCCATGAGAATCCCTGCCACAACAAAACAAGGCAAAATGTATGTCAGTAAAAATAGATTGTGATGGCTTTAGAAAATGACAAGAGATTTTTCCAGGTTATTTACTTCATGAGACTATATTTTACTATGTGTTTTTTTTGCATTTTTTAAAAATATGACTTATTATTTAAAAAGACATATTGTCACATCTTTCACAGAAGATAAAAGTCTGCTATCTTCTTTTAAGAAGGTAAGATATTTAAAAATGTACTAACCTTTAGGCATGTAGCTAAATCCTACTGAAGAGTGTTAGGCTAAGGAGAGACTCAAGCATATATCTGAGAGTTCTGCTGGATCCAAATTGCAGCCTTGGTGTTTCTGTATTTGGGGTGCACTAGAGGAGATGTTCTGTGGGGTAAACATCTGCTATGGGATGTGATGTTCCCTCAGATCCCATTGAAGCTAACTGGGTGACACTGAAGTCAATGAGAGCTGAGAGCACTCAGCACCTTTCAGGTTCAGGTCTCTAAATAATAAAAGACTCTTGAGACACGGTAAAAGCATTTCCTGCCTGTCACATAGGAGCAGGAAAGCTGTCCCGTCTCACTTTCATCCTCCAGAAAACATGCCATGTCCCAAATTTGAGTCCCATAAGATTTTTAAGGTATTTGAATAAATAAATACCTTTTTAAAATACTACTCATGTAAAATATTGTATTGGATTTGCATGCCAAGGCTTTGGTAGAGGCTACAGGGATGGCTTCTGTGAGAAGCTGCCAGAAGCTTCCCCATGTCCAGCAGAGCCAATGACAGCTGTCTCCAAGACAGACCCACTGCTTGCCAAAGTTGAGCCCATCAGTGATGGTGGTGGAGCCTTGGGATGACATAGTCAAGAAGTGGGAGAAAACCTCACCAAACTGGGCTGCAACAGCTGCTGGAGGAAAGAGTGAGAATATGTGAGAGGAGCAACCCAACATACCCCAAGGTGAGTGCAGAAGGAGGGGGATAGGCTGCTCTAGGTGCCAGAGATGAGTGAGACAGGCAGCCCCTGGAGGTTCAGGATGGAGCACAGATCCTCCTGCAGCCCATGGAGAAGAAAGGGATGCATGAAGGAGGGGGTGACCCCATGAGAAGCCTGAACTGGAGCAGACTGCTGCCAGGACCTGTGTCCCAGTGGAGAGAGGAGCTTATGTTGGAACAGGTCCTGACCCCTTGGGACCCTGTGAAGTACAGTCTGGAGCAGGCTGCTCCTGCAGGAGTGCAATGCACACCGTGACAGGGACCCATGCTGGAGCAGTTCATAAAGAACTGTAGCCCATGGGAAAGACTCACTTTGGAGAGGCTTGTGGGGACTGTCTGCTGTGGGGTGGACCTCATGCTGGAGCAGTGGAAGAGCATGAGGTGTCCTCCTGCTGAAGAGGAAGGGGCAAAAAGAACACAATGTGATGAACTGACCAAAGCCCCATCCCCCCTCCCCCTACGCTATTGGGGGGGAAGAGGCAGAGAAATCAGGAGAGAAGCTGATCCTGGGAAAAAGGAGGGGTTGGGGGAAAGGTGTCTTAAGATATGGGTTTATTTCTCCATGGTTTGATTTTTAATAAATTAAACTAATTTCCCCAAGTGGAGTCTGTTTTGCCAATGATGGTCACTGGTGAATGATCTCTCGCTGCCCTTATCTTGACCCATGAGCCTTTCATTTTACTTTCTCTTCTCTGCCCAGCTGAGGAGGGCTGTGATAAAGCAGCTTTAGTGGGCACCTGGCACCCAGCCAAGGTCAACCCTCCACGAATCTTTTCTCACCTTCAGGAACATAATTTTAAACATTCTTTGTTAATAAAGTTTACTATTGGCAACTGTTGTTTTCCGGGCTTATTATAAGTGCCTTTAAAATGTTTCCATTAATTAAGGCTGCTTTTATGGACTACATCCATTTAGTAAAATTGCAGAAAGAAGTGCTGCCGACACATCTGCCATTGACTTCTGTTTGCCTGAGCATTTTATACCCCTGTGAATAGCACAGTGGGGAGAGAAAGCCTGCAAAAGAGAATGATAGAAAGTGGTGATTTCTGTCCAGCAAAAGATGGAGGTCAGGAGAGACTCAGCTGATTACACACTCATGTTTTCCAGGATTTCATGAACAGAGTGGAAAGTTGGTTAAACTCTGGTTACAACAGAATAGCTCTCTTAAAACATACTCTCTTAAAACCTACACAAAATACTCAGAAAATATAAATGCATAAAATGTCAGTTTGAATATATGAGATTGTGTTTTGTGGGATCAGGCAGGAAGGAGGTTGATCTGATCATCTCTGTATTAACTTACTGAGGTTTCTATACACCCTCAGCTGACAGCATTACTAGCCAGATTATAATTATAATTACCTTGGCTTCATCTCAGTGTTTATCTGCCATGACACCCACCCAGCCACCTGCCTGCTATTAATTCATTCAACACTAACTTCATCTTTTTTTCCTTTTATCTTGTTTTTTTCCTGTTATCCTTACTTTAAAAAATGTGTCCGTTATTAGAAACAAACTAACACAATATTTGTTTGTCCATGACATCATGTATTCCTTTGTTTAAAAAAAGAGAAAAAACCAATCCAGAATTCTTCAGATTATAAAAATAACCTGTTTGTATTTTATAGTGAAAACTGGAAAGATCTGGCATTTGACTCAAAAACTCAGAACAGCTGATAATCTTCTTTAAATTGAATCTTTTTTTTTTCATCCATAATACTGCCAGATATTCAAATAAGAGGAAATTCATGACAAAGGGCAATAAGCACGATACACAGTTGGCTTGTAGGATTCCACTGTGGGTGCAGATCTGTATAGGTGCTGGATATTTGTTGCTGTTGTTGCTCCTGAGGTGTTGAAGTATTTTGATTTGTTCTAAAAGTTAAATGTCCAACTCTCCTGTAAAATGATGCTTAAAAAAATAGGAAAACAGTAAAACTTGAAAGAACAGCCATGCTCACAGTGCTTAAAGCCTTGGAAAGACTTAACACTGCATTCTGCTATGCTGATTTTGGGACAGAAAGCACTTCTCAGTACACCAGGAACTGTGAACTGGTGCTGTTGTGTGGATGTCCTTTTGGAGGTTTGGTGAGTGGTAGATTGAAGAACACACTGTAATGTGTCAGAGGAAGCTAATTATAATAATGGCTTGGGGTCAGGTAAATGCTTCACTATTTATCTAACCCAACCACTGTTTATTATATTCCTTGTGTCAACACATTTTTACAGAGTGAAAATTAGCAACTAATTAATTTAATTTCAGGAGTTAATGCCACTATAAAGAAAAAAAAAAAAAAGAAGCAAGGTTTATATTGAATAGTGATGTTTCTGGAAGAGAGCATTATAAACATTGAAGCGAAGAGTCTTTAAAAGCAGCTTTGAACTGAATAATGTAAAGGTCTGATTCTGCGATCATTCATCAAGCATCAGTTCATCAAACTGCACTTAAGTATCTGGTCAAGTCCTGTTCAAATCAAAAGCACCTGTTTAAATGCTTTCTGCATTTCTGCACTGGGATCTTAGACCCTGCTCATGCAACATTTCTGACTTCACTAAGCCTGCTTCCCTGGGGAAATGTGTCAGGGTGAAGGCCTAATTGCCCATATTCCTCTCTCATCTCTTGATGCTCCTTTTTCCAGTGGCATTTCTGCTCTCTGTCAGTTAAAAGTTTGGAAACGTCAGAATCTACGACACTACTCAGACCTCTGTACAGGTTTTGGGGGCACAGTTCAAGCGAGCGAATGAAGGAAGGGAATTTTTAGGCTGTATTATTGCTTATTATATTTTTCAGCTTCCCAAATTAGGCAAGCTGCTCTTTAGTATTGTTCCATGATGTGTTTCAGCCAACACATTCTTCCCTTAACCTAACCCACAAAGAGATATATATATATATATATATACACACATATACAGTAATGCCTTGTATATACGGAGACAATAATTCTTTGGATTTTTTTAATATGAAGACTTTAAGTGCTTTAGGACCTACTGGATTTGGAGAATTTATCATTTTTCCTTCTTTCTATCTTTTTTTTTCATACTGCCTTTCCCATCTTTCTCCTCCTCTATCCTCGTATTCTTAGGTAAGGTCAGTACTGGAGAAGCTTAGGCACACTTTGCCCAGTTTCTGGATGATTTCTTTGCTTTCACTCCAAGCTGTGTGGGACAATGAAATCTCCTCTTCCCTGAAGGCCATAAGAGAGCCCCAGTGTGTCCCAGCTGGATCCCCATTCTTAGTGAGTGAAGGTCCAGGGCTCCAAAGCACTCTGCAGGTTTGAGCTGCTGAGCAGTTTTCTACAGTTTAAGTAGCCAGCTCCAGGAGATGCAAAATAATCTGTGGCAGAGCTTAGAAAATAACCCAGATGTCTTAGCTGTTCTTCCTAGACATTAAACAGCTTTCACTCTCAATGTGCTATCAATGATTGCTGGGATTTTTATGTAACCTTTTAAAACTCTGGACCACTGAATTCAGGATTCATTATTTTTAGACTTACTTTTCTTAATGATATATTCAGGAAATACTTTATTAGTTGTGATTATCAGAACAGAGCAATCAGTCTAAAATTTTATTCAGCCCTGTGCTCATTTGACACTATGGCTGGCCTGGCTCTGTCTTCAAAGTCATCTTTTGTGTCAGATAGCAACTGCTACAAGGGAAGTATGTGCAGCTACAGCTTTCACCAAGGCATTGACAGCTCTGAGGCTGGGGACCAAGAGGGCAATGCATAGGTCTTATGATCTTCCTCATCTCATTGAAAAAGGTCAAGAAAGTCATCAGATTGAATGCAGAACATTCCCTCTGAGCAATGCACCTTTTGTACTGCAGAGATGCTGCTATTTTTGAAGCCATGGTCCATGTGGAACACAAATCTTTCTTTAGCACGTATGTCAATGCATAACAAATGCCCTTGGGGACAGGGAGAGGCTTCCTGTTCAGTGCAGTATTTCAACAAAATATTCTAAATTAGAGTAATGTAAAATATGCAAGAAAATCCATTGTTTGATTTTGTTCCTTCTTTCTGAAAAGAAGTCAAGGAGGAGAGGCCAGGGGATCTTTGATTGTCATCAGCCAATGTACTTTCTTCTTATAAAAAGATAATAACAAGAAAAAGATTCATATAATGGAAGCCTTTGTATTCTTTCCACATTGCAAACATCATCAAGTTAAAATGGGCCGGGGAAGATGGTGCTGTAGGGACAGCACAGAATACCATGGACCATGTCTTTCAGAGGAGAGCTTTGAATGTGTCCATGTCTTCTGCTTTTACTTCATGAACCTTGTACAAAATCTATTTTGTAAAAACATCACTCTGTGCAAAGTATGAAGGATTTAATGCAGTATATAATGCCCTTGTTCAAGAAGTAACTGCAAAAGGGTCACCTGCCTAACAAACAAATATTTCGTTACATACTTTCTAGGGATAGAAACTGGCCCTTCATTTCACAAATGGATTGGAGTTAAAAATGGAAAAGCTGCTAAAAAATGTGCAGTCGGATGTGTCCAAGAGTATTTTTTTCTGCACTGTCAGAAAACATTTTTGAATCACAAATATTTTCCTGATCACCTGTGCCCTTTGGAAACACTGGATGAATAGATCAACCCTTACCCTGCATGGATATTTGCTGTGTCTCACTGCAGGTTTGCTGGCAAGTGTCTCTGTCACAAACAGGTTTTCTGTCTTCAGACACTGGCCCTGGCTGATGAAAAAATCCCAGTCCTGCTAATCACTTGCACTTCACCTGAAGGGGAGGAGTGAGCTCCCTGGAGACCCAATCCTGCAATGACATCACATAGTCATCATGAGCAACCATCAAAAATGACTGTTTAGTTCAGTCTCTTGATCACTGAATGAACACCATGAAGACTCAATAAGGCTGAGCTTTGTTAGTAGGCTTGTTTGATCATCAATATGTGAATACTCAGAGGTGTGAATAAACCCAATATGGGAGGAAAAACCTCACCAAACAAATTATATTTAATGCCTAAAACATGCTTGCTGTTTTTTAGATATAGCATTATGAATTTTCTTTACAGGATTTAAAATCCATTTAACATTTGATGTCTATTTACATAGAAACCGGAAGAAAAGTCCTCAAACTTTTTCTGATTTCTGTGGCTTTTCTACAGGCTCAACATTTTATTTATGAGAAGGTCACCTTATCAGCCAATGTTTCATTAATAATGTAATTTTAACTGCCACTTTTTTTGTATTGTGAGCTTCTGGAAAGCATGGGCTTTTTTTTTGTCGTGGTATTGGAAGACATATGAGATGCACAGTCGAGTGTGAACCTTCAGGCATGACTAGAATAGGAAGAAATAATAGTAAATGGGTTTTAGCCATTGTTTTAGGCTGTGGGAAAATGTGCAGGAAAAAAAAAATCATGCTAAACTGACATGTTAAAGCACTGGAAATTAACCCAGACAAAGTTCTCAAAATCAAGATAAGCCAAGGCTGTTGCTGGTTACTTCTTAATTAACTAACTGAAGCATACCCTGCCAATAAAATCTAACTTTTGCAAGGCAAATAACCCTGGACTTTTATGGATGTCAATAAAATCAATGTTGTCTGGAAGATATTCATTAACCAGGGGAAGATGTCTGTAGAGGCTATGGTCCAGAAAGCTGGTGGATTTAATGACACAGGCACAGAAGATTGTGTAATAAAGTGAGTGGAGCCGGTAAAAGAAAAGAAGTAACATTTCTTCGGTGTGAATATGTTCCATTAAACCAGCAGTAAATTGCGTGGACTTTTATTGTCTGTGGTCTACATTAGCCAAGGTCTGTCTAACATTACTGGGTCTACCCATTCATTTTGAGAACAGTAAGACTGGTTCACTGTACCTCACAAGCTGAAGGGTAGATGACTAAAATATAGCTGGATGTCTACTGTGCATGTGGGAAAGCATTTGTGAAACAGCAAGATCTCAAGTATGTCCAATACCCCTTTTCTCCTGTTTGTAATTACATGGTTAAACAAGAAAAATGGAAACGCTTACTTTTCAGACATGGTTTATTCCTACCCTGATAGTGTTCTCCATGCAGTTTGGGAACATCTTCATACTGTGATAGGTTGAGAGAAGAAGGAAGGAAGGAAGGAAGGAAGGAAGGAAGGAAGGAAGGAAGGAAGTTAGTCACTTAGTCTCTGGACAATGAAAAGGATCAGCATAAGGAGAAAAACGACAGCATGGTTGAGAGCAGCATTGTGTATACACACTCTGGTGTCAGTTCAGAACAACGTGTGCCCCTGCTCTTTGTCAGACTGTGAGGGGGCTGGTGACCTCTCCAGTACTGGGTGCCTTTTAGAAACCCCCATGGTGTCCTGAAGCAATGTGAAGACCAAAGCTCCAGGACATAGCTGCTTTGTGATTTGATTGCTCTTGAAGTGATACATGATGACCATATGACTCGATATATCCTAGTGGCTATGTGATTATTGTGAAAGAATAACAGTTATATCTGGCTCTTTTTGCTTATTCTTGTCCAAAGAAATCCTTATTCTTTGCAGAGGGTGCAAAATTTTAACTTTCTTTTCCAGTTTTATTGTAAGGTAAGCCAATAGCAGAGCGAGGACAAGAACCAACATCTCATGAATTTCATCACCACCACCTTCAGTGTCTCTTATTGCTTCCCAGTTGTTGGCTGAGGTGCTGGTCCATGCTTCCTTGTATAGACCAAGTAAGTTTTAGATCAAAAATGTCTGGATAGTGGAGTGTTCAGTACTTAGTTACCTGGTGCATCATGTGTCATGGAAAAAAGACAGTTTGGCGTACCATCATGTAACCATCCATTTTGTCTCCAAATAAAATGAAAAAAGGCTGGAAAAAGCCCAAGAAGATCAAGTAAATTCAAAATACGGGTTAATGATCATCAATAGATGTGATATTCTTAGTGATTGGGCTTACATCTCTGTATTTTTGTATTTTAGATAAAAAGATCCCACGATAAATATGCATGTAAAAGGCATGTAGGTACTGGGATAATAGAGAAAAAAAAGAAAATTAATTATTTTTCTAATTAACTAATTAATTTAATCTAATTTTTTTAAGAGTCTCCCAATCTATTTTACCTTCTCTACCAAATGGAAAATACCTGGCAGAATTTGGGAACTATGAGGAAATTTAAAGTACATTCTGCATTGGATGTCAAAAGGCTTGTATGAATTTTCAGCTGAAATGTGCAGAGCTATGGAAGAGTTAAATGACTGTTAAAATTCTTCTCTCGTTCTTATCTGGGAAGTTTTGTGTATAGGCTGTCAAAAAATCATTTAAAATCATACATTATCCTTTTGATGACAAAGTGGGAACTAGTTCAGCTTAAGGTTTGCATCACAGGATCAGTAAAGTTATGCATACAAAGAAAAGGAGAAAACAGTAAGACTTCAGCACTGAAAAACTGTGTTTGGCTGTTTCTCTTTTACAGCTCCACAGCTGTTCTACTACCTGTAATTGGAGTGCCAAGATGAATACTTGTTTTAATCAGGGTGGGTAAACATTGATGGCAATTGTATAATACTGTGAAAGAGCAGAGAGAATGATTTTGTTATTATAGTAGGTCAGATTTAGGATCTGCTCCTGAAATTGTACTGTGCACAGGAATAACTGCTCTTTTGGCATAACTCAGTTGCTAATTGTTTAGCTCTGATAACCTTAATATTTACAGTTTTGAAGCCTTTCTGGAATCTGTTATTTTTACATTGGTACATACAAAACTTTTTGAATAAATCTTGACTCAGGCATGAGATGCTCTTCAGACTGTCTGCAGTGGTGTCCAGTTTGGTGGCTGTGGCTGCTGTTTCCCCACGAGTGAACAGAGACTCAGGATGTGACAGCAGTAAGCAATGATTCCTCACCAAACCCTTTGAAAGCAGATGCTCTAGATGCTCTGTCATTTGAAATTGTGTTACAGGCTATCTGAATATAGTCAAATTCCCTTCCTAGATACAAATGGAAATGAGCCTACATCAGAAATGTGGTTTTGGATTTGAAAGAATTATTGAAAATACCCTAAAAATGTGACTAACTATATTTTGACATGAAGAACTAAAACCATAGAAACCTCCTGTTCAGTTTTATCCAATCATTTCTCCAAGCCACTGATTCAAGAAGAAAAGGTTATCCTTTGCTCTCCTCAGCCTCTAAGGAATTCATATTAATTTTTAGTTAATAGCTGAAGCACCAGTGCAAATGTGAGTTGTGTCTCTGCATCTATTAGGATATAAATACCTGTCCTTTCTCTCTCCTAGGGGTCACTCTCTTTTAAAAGAGGCAGTGGTAAATTTAACATGCAAGCTGTCATGAGTGGAAGACTAAACACAGATGAAGAAAAGTCTTCCAGTTCTGCTTTCTTAAGGTTTAATTTTGGTGATAATTTTTCTGATGAAGCTGAAAATGAAAGAATTGCACCTCTACAATTGGAATATAAACCACATTCAGAGCAAGACACAGCTCACTGACATGTGCTGACTACACAAGCAACTCTTTCTTCTTGGTTTAGCCTCTTCATCTTAAGCTGGAGACAAAAAAGCAATCATAGAATTCTTACAGAAAATTAGAAGAGCTTCCAGATTAATTCTTGTTCAGATAAATGGAGTATCACTTAGCCCAAATTGTGTTTGTGTGAAAGATCCCACTAATGGTCATAGGTGAGGTTTCCAGAGGTATATCTACTTTACCTTGTTTGAAAGGTAAGATATTTTGGGTGATAATGTTATTTTTTATTTTAGCAAGAAAATCTTGTTATGTACTTTTAAATCTTGGCTTCTTAGTGAAACTCTTGAATGCATGAATCTTGTCTTGCTTTTCTCAGAGACAAAGGTGTTCTTGTTCCCTGAACCTGAAACAATAGTTTAGTAACCATGATGGTCTCAGGATTATAAACTGAAATGGGTATTTAAAGACAGGTATGTATCTTATATCAGATCAGTGGTTTCTTAGGCCATGACTGGAACTTTTTTTTGTTGCAGCTTTGCACCCCAGTTCAGGATGTATCTGGATTCTTTGGGTGCTGCTATGATTTCAGTGTGGTACAGAGACAGAAGAGCTCTTCATATTAACCACTTTATTTTAAGGCAAAGAGCTCTGGAAACTCTTCAGGGCTGTCCTGCCAATTGGCATTGCTTTTTCTTTTCCTGTATCTTTCCTAAAGCACAGATCATCTCCTCAGACCCCAGTGCTTACACCACTAAATTTTTGGTGGTACACATAGCCACTTTCTTATTCTTTATTACAGAACACGTAAGCATTATGTCTGTTGTTTTCCAAACTGCTTTAAGAATTCCTACAAGCATTGTGAGAATTCAGGATTATTTTTTGAT
Organism: Polioptila caerulea; assembly: GCA_013397295.1. Classification (NCBI taxonomy): domain Eukaryota; kingdom Metazoa; phylum Chordata; class Aves; order Passeriformes; family Certhiidae; genus Polioptila; species Polioptila caerulea. The sequence goes on from VYXF01007449.1 coordinate 1,508,634, forward strand.
CCAGGACAGTTATTTCTGTACAATTTTATACAAGAAACTCAGATCACTATTATATTTCACATCGACCACCATGTGTCTCTTTAATGATCCACATCTAGTTTGTCTAAGGTACCTACCCATAACTAATAAATATCACTAACCTCTCGGTCCTTAGAAATTTTGTCTCCATAACTGGTCAATTAGTTTCTTTATAAGAAAATATAAATAATTTACATTTTAAATAAAATCAATAAAATAAAAACTTTTTTCCTTTTCAGATGGTGTAGCCATTACCTACTAGCAAATATATTAACCTTCAAAACCCTAAGAACTATGTTTTAATTATCAACACACATTTAAAAATAATTAGGACTGAAATGTCTTCCTTAGTTCATACCTTTAGGGATACATCTGCAGCTTGACCTCACCATGTCTTTTTCTATATTGAGTTAGTTTTGATGTTTTAATAGGCACAATATTACAACTTCACACTGTGGCATAATATTTTGCCTTCAATTTCATACACATAGGCAACACAAGGGGCTGTTTGTTATCTTCCATGTGTAAGAACAAGTGCAACATAAGATAAAGCTGGAAGCAAAAGGCTTAGGTAGTAAAACATGTTTTCTCCCTTCTGTTTTTATCCTGATGAAGTTACAGAAAAAATATACAAGTTGTTTGTTTGTTAGGTTTCCAAGCTGCCAATATGTACAGTAGAGAAAAAATAAATAAATCAAATTTCTGACAGGTGCAGAAAGAGAGAGCTCTGAGGCAAACTTTGGCTCCCCAAGGTATTTAAAAATTTTTCCTCTTGCCAGACTCAAAATAAAATTCAGTCTCTATGTCCAAGAAAATAAACATTTCTGTTGACTTGTTAGATATCAGGGCTTGTCTTGGAGATTTTGTGAGATTCATGTAGATGAAATTCAGTGTTTTTTTAATTTTTACCATAGATTCTATATTGAAACAATACAGTTGTGGGAGAATGGTAGCATCACTATTTTTGAAAAGGAAAGTTTTTAACTCATGGTGTCTGTTTTACACAAGCTGTTCTAGTGATGCCTTAGGAAGCAAACTTGAGCAAGAATGTTTCACTTCTTCTTTCATCCCTTGTTGTCTTGGTTGGTGCTGTTTCCCCTCTTCCAATCCCTTCCCAAACAGCCTTTCCTTCCAAATATGGCCAGAAAAAACTCCAGTCCAAACAAAATTGCCTAAATATGTGTGATTTGTGTGACTATCTGGGGGATGTGATGGAGCAATGGAGATGAGGTATATTTAATTGTCACCTGCAAGAGAAATAGTTCCAACACTACCATGATGAATGACTTGGCCATCTATTGCCCAGCTGTATCTACAGGAGGAACCCTGGGTTTGGTGATAGTAAGTTGTGTTTGTGTGTCTCTTTGTGGTACTTTGTGCTGGGAAGGGACGTGCTGTTGATTGGAGTGGTAGTAGGATCTCCACTGCAGTTTGGTGGAGCCCACTCAGCTCCACTTGTCTGACCTTGTACATGCAGCATGGCTCAGGAATCTTCCAGATGGCCACTCCACTCCTGTTTGCCTCAACTAATATCCTAGTAAGGCTGTAATTGTACTCACACTGTTTTAAAACTCAGCTTTGAGGAGGTATTCCTGGTTCTATCTCAAAGTCTCATAAATTAAATTGAAATCAGTCACATTTATGACTGGTTGTTAAAAAGCTGTAAGTGTTATGAATTTATGACACTGTGCTCATGTTCAGCTGTTCACTGCTTCTGCTTCTAGGTCTTTTTGTCCTGTGTGGGATAAAATTTATATTTGTGGGTGAGATCATTATAAATCTTTTATGTTCCACAAGTGCAATTTTAAATGTTTGCAGGCATGGAGAAATGTGCCCATGAGATATCAACTATATTTCATGGGTTTTTGCTTCATGGAGCTGACAAAAAAAGAGCTTTACAACTAGTATACACTCACACACCTTCTTAAGTTTACATGTTTGACCTTTAAAAGCTGGTAGGCAGCATGAAATGTGAAAATTAGGAAATAAAATGCTACACGGTTCATATTGTACTTGGATGCAAGTTTGCCATGTTTATTTTCTTTCTTTAGCCAAAAAAACCCTTTCTCAGAAGACTTGCCCATGCCTAATCCTTCAAGGATTCTTGCTGATTCCAGTGACAATTTAACAGCTTTCTCAGGAGTGAGTGTAGCTTGTGTACACCTCTGCATAAATCACTGATGAAACAGAGGCCAGCAACAATGAATGCATGGCTCACACTTGATGTAAGCTTATTGCTGAGATCTGTAGCCTTCAATTTGAGCTTCCCTTCACAGTTCTTATAGATTACGTATTCAAAGGCACAGAGGAATATAGTTTTCAAAAAAAGATTTTTTTCAGGGTGGAAAGATGGATGAGATGGACATATGGCCTGTTAATAGACGATGTGCTGTGAGCTAGGGTCTCAGTGTGGCATTAATTTAAAAGAGCACTTGGGGAAAAATATGCTTTAGTAGAAAACACAGTTTGTTGGGAGCTAGGAAGCTTGGGGTTTCCTAACTTTGTAGCAGGACTGCCAGGACAAATCACTTCTCTATGGCTTACCTAGGCATCTATTTACCAGGGGAAAAGAGATTGGAGCGGCTTTCTCTCCTCACCCAGTTGTCAATTACCCGTAGCATACTCTGGCAGGTGAGCACTTTTCTGCTTCTTGGACTGTATCCCAGCCTGCCACCATTTTCCATGCCGAGCAAAGCTGGGGAGAGCCACCCTGTAACAGGCACCTCCACAGTGCTGGGGACACATGTGAAACATGATTCAGTGTGAGCATCTACAGAATGCATCTACATTGGCTTTATCCTATTACCTCACTTGCTCATTTTAGACAAAAAACTGTGTGAGACTTAGACTGTCCCTCACTGTATGTTGCTTTAGATACCCATTGTAGATATAAAAAATGGAGATAAGTTTTCAAGGCCTTTGTGACATGACTATGATGAATTGGGAATGGTAGTGTCAGCTAACTCTAGGGAATATTTTTTCATGCTTCACCTGTGAATATGCTTTATATTTTATTGGATATTTTTTGATTCCCCTATTGCTTTCCTTTGTTTAACAATCTATGTAATCTCTTTAACTTTCATGATCATTTTACCATTTTATGTGTTGTATTAGAGAGATTAAGAAACACCCATACAATTGTCTCTGTCCCCTGATTTGGTGAAATGAATTTTGATGAAGAGGTATCAAGAGGGCAGTGAGATGGTTACCGCCATCAACATTAGCACAAATGTGCTTGTCAATGTTTCAATGCACATGTGCATCCTTTGAACATATTAACAGCACAACATTACTGAATATTCAGGAAGTAGAAGGAAATTACATCCATGGTTTCTATTTTAACAAATAGGCACAACTTTTTTTAATGCAACTTTCATCCAACTTCATGGTATGCATCAAAATACATTTGGATTGTTTATGATTGATGTGGTCATCCTCTCATGGTTCCTTTGGGCTAGATAGAAATAGAAATGTAGGGCAGGAGTCTCCATTATTGTGCAGCTGCTTTTCTCTGCACTGTCAGCATAAACTCACACGAAAGCTGGAGGATCTGGCTCAGCATAAATGTAATTCCGAGATGATGAGCTGCTGTGGGGCACCTACATTCTCTTCCTTAGTGTTGTTGAGATAACATCAAAGGGGTGGTTCTCCAAAGGGAGAAGGCAATGGGGGAGGCAATGTAGTGTTTCATTCACACTCGTTCATGTTGACTATTGGTAGTGATTTTGGTTTGCAGTGTGTTATGGCCGAGCAGTAACTGGAGCAGCTTTTGAGCATTTCTGATAGAATGGAAAGCAAATGGCCCTTTCACACAGCAGCACCAAGTTAAGCAAGACTCAGATGTTGCCAGCCAGTAGGTGAGGTTAAGATGCTTTGAGGTCAGAACTCCATATTCTAAAAAGCAGGTAGGTTTCTGAACGCTCATATTACTTTACAGTAAAACTCAGTATTACTTTCCAATAGGCACACATTTCTGAAAAATACAAATAAAGTTAAACCTGATTTTTGGAAGTGACCTAGGAGTCTGATTCTCCCTTTTTGGTGAAGCTTAGGCTCTTATTTTCTTGCTTCTCAAAGCAGGGTTTATCTGTGGAACTTAGACTGCTAATGAGCTTAGGAGGTTTTGAAACTGACCTCCAGACTGAAAAATGTCTGTAGCGTTCAGTAGCTGTGGTACATGCTGTCTGTAAATGTCCAGATCCCAGGATCTATTCACTTTCTGTTTTGTAAATATATGAATTAGATAAAAATTAAATACTAGATCTGTTTCTGAAGTTAAGGAAGAATGGAGAAAAGAAGCAGTGTTGCAATACTTCAGTGGAAGAAATTTGTGTGATGTTATTGGATGTACCTTTCACTAATGTAAATGTGTCTAAGGGAAATGGATATTGAAGAGTTTTTTGTGCTCCATGACTTTGAATATTTTGCATTAATTAGTTTTTTCTCTTCATAGTTCTTGTCCTCAGTAGAACCTGAATTCTTAACTAAAAAGTAATTAGGGTTTTAATGTGCCTGTGAAGATTTAAACAAACACACAGACAACCACTGCTTTTCTTAATCAGAATAACTCCTTTTTTCCTCCTATTTTATGTAGTCTTAATCCTTCTAACATTCTCTAAGACAAGCTAACTACTGTCTCTGGGTACCTGAGGGATTGTGCAATGCAGACAGAGTTTGCTGCAGCTTTCTTTTACTTCTGAAATAAATCACAATCCACTTAATCTGACAAGTGAAACCTTTGATTACATGTTACCTACACAATGCTGCTTCTTTTCATGTTAAGGCAGAGAAGGAAATAAATGCAGAAATGTGTCTGCTAAATTTCCAAGTTAGCAATCTGTTGAAGGAAACCGTGATCCTGACAGGTGCAAATGTTGGACTCTCGGCCTTAGGGAGTCTCATGGGCCTTTCAGAGGTTTTTCACCTCACTGATCCAAAATAAACTTCAGTACTTAGGAAAAATCAAAACAAGCAAAACGTTTCATGTAGCACAATCTGTTACAGAGCAAAGAACAGAAAGAGAGAAAGTCCATAATTTAACAATTTGTGCAATGATTGTCATGGATATGAGTCCCTGTGCTGTTGCCTTCCTTTACCTGAGGGATAATTGCAGGTTTTGGTTCTTGACTCGTTTTAGAGGTTTGTACCACTGTACATGTCTCATAGTTAAAAAAAAATACACTGCAAAATGGAGAGATATGCATACAGATATATCACATGAGGTGCAGCCTATCTGACAAATTACTCTTTGCATATCTCTTGTCTTCAGGTGCTAGTAGAAGCCTGGCTTGGGACCTTAGCTAACAATGGACTAAAAAGGAAAGAAAAAATCCAACTCAACACTGTTTCACTATTTACCTTTAAAGTACAATCACTGATCAGCATCTTCGGCCTAAAAAATGTACTTTCACCACAATCCTCAACCTCAGCCATCAGGTTTCAGCCAGAGTACCACAGAGACATGAATATGAGCTTGTAGAATCATTGTGTTTACTGATAGTAATAGCAACAACAATAACAGAAATAATAATAATAATAATAATAATAATATCAGAAATAGTCTGCTCCTTTGAAGGGGCTTCTGAGATACTAGTCCAGTCCTGTGCATATCCAAAATTAACGGGGAGATAGATGTATAATTCTCCTTGCCACATGTATTTGTGTGTACATATACTCATATAAACATTGACTTAGTTTGTCACACACAAATATATAAATCTCTCTCTCTCTCTACCTATCTGTATGACTTTTTTTTCCAAAGTAAAAAAACAATAATAGGACCAACATACAACAGAGAAATAGACCACCTTCCTGTATAAAGTAGAATAAATTAGTGCTGAATGCCAAGCTAATGTTCACTCTGAACTGGGGCCTGCACAGCTGGGATTCTCAGTGCTGTTTGATCTGCCCTTTCAAGCTCTGATGATCCCACTGAATTGCATTTAATGGACACAGGGCTGAAGTACAAAAAAATGAGAGGGCTTGTTATAAAACAATAGAGACAACTTAGCTCACATGCACACCTGTTCTTTGTACTTCATGAAAGACTGTCCTGATGTGGGGGGAAAAATTTCATGAAGCACTGGCCTGGCATTATTTGCTTGAACTTCCTAAGTACCGCAGACATTTTGGGGTAATTGGATTTAGAGTTGCTACAGCCGTAGATAAATTTTATGGGAGGCATTTGTACTCAGCTAGTCACATCAGAACAGGATGTGACACACCTGCACACTACACTAGTAGAAAGAAAACTATTCTGAACACTTCTTAGCTAGACATGTCTGAGTTAAACCAATTGATTTCACCCATGCAAGCAACTAAAGGCTTATGCAACTGCAGTAATGCCCCAAACTTTTCCTTTCTGTCCTGCAAGATAGCACTCAAAATTTACGCCAGCTGAAAAATGGGAATTTTATATTGGTGTTTTTTTGACAGTATCCTAGGATATTCGTAATAGGGGTAGGTGCAAACTGAAAGAAATAGCCTTTAATTTTTTTGAGGATTGTAGTAGATTTTGTTTAGATGTTTGTTTCCAAATAAGCATGACAATTTTTTTTTTTTAACTGGAATGATTAAATGCAATTTTTATCTTCTTAACCTTAGACTTCTCTGTCTATTAATCTAGTATTCACTAAATTTGTTGGTGTGCCCAAGATTGCTCTTGAGATCTAGTTTATGGGCCTGGTCTTTAAATTCTGATAATGAAAATGGTCCTTGGCAAATCACTATGATCTTAAAATCAACATAGTTCTATATAAATCTGGAAAGACAAAAGGCATGTAGCTATTAGAAAACAGTCATCATCTGACTAATCCATATTGAGCTATAATATAGAAATAACAGGCATTGTCTTTCCCCATTTTGCACATAATCCAGACAACAACATTTAGTCTGAAAATAATAATCTGAAGACTTTAGATCTAAACTAGATTCGTATGTGTATTTTCTCTGTATACAGAAAACCAGGAAAATGTTGAAGTGTAGAAAAATGCATGGTGATGTTGATTGCATAGAGACCAAACCTCTAATATGTACCTGAAAAGGGAACAATGAAGTCTACATGTATCCCTGTATTACATGTATTGATTTCACTATGACTGTGTATGGAATTGTGTAAAGCTGTCTGAAGGATGTTTGCTGTCACAGCATGCTTGGTATTGGGCATAGAATGGTGTAGGTTGGAAGGGTCTTTAAACATCATCTAGTTTTAAGCTCCTGCCACAGGTAGGGAACCTTTCACTAGACCAGGTTGCTCAGAGCTCCATCCATCCTCGTCTTGAAAACTTCCAACGATGTGGAGTTCACAACCTTACTGGGCAACCTGTTCCAATGCCTCATCACCTTCACAGTAAATAAATTTTACACAATATCTAATTTTAATTTACTCTCTTTCAGCTTACAGCCACTCTCTCTTGAGTTAGTTGAAAGTTTTACAGACTGGCTAAGAAAAAAGGCGCTTTTTTTCTGTAATATTTTCCATGTGGTAATAACAATGTTGGAGTACTTGAGTGATAGTATATACTGGTGATCTCTGTGGCTAGGAAGTGTGTGACAGCATTATATACAAATTTCTGCAGGACAGCAGGTCTACATTTGTGTGTTTTATGCCTATGATTGGTCATCATGACAATCCAATTTGACCTTTGATATTTTTTCTCCTTTTTCCTGACCTTGCTCCTAAATTTACCTGAATGAGTTCTTGCTTCAAATCTATGACTTATAGCTACATTGGAATATTAGATTAATGCCTGTGTCCAGAGAAGCCTGAGAGGTGGCTGTAATGAGATGTTTCCCAGAGAGTCCAAAAGTGGAGTTTTCTAGCTACTCTTCACAATTATTAACCTGATAGTTTCCACTGTGGTATAGTTTCCACTGAGAATAAGGGATAGTGCTCTTGAACTTTGCATTTCAGATCCTTAAAACTCACTCTGGAGATGCATCAGGATACTTTACCTCTCCTTCAAGGAAGGACTGCATCACTCTAAGAGGTGGAGTGTTTTTTCTGCGAAATTTCCCTTTCCCTTTCCCTTTCCCTTTCCCTTTCCCTTTCCCTTTCCCTTTCCCTTTCCCTTTCCCTTTCCCTTTCCCCTCTCAACAATACAAAGCAAATACTGTCAGTAATTGGTAAATATGTTTTCTATGGTAACTGGTTTTGAGGCAGGTTGAAACGGTCAAGCTGAAAAAATTACAAAGGCAGGGGGGGCACTAAGGTTAAAAAAGAGAGAGCATTGTTCTCAGTCATATTCTTTCTCGAATTCTAAATGTCTGCATATCATGGATTTAGTTTGGCCTATTAAATATCTAACTTTCAAATCTAGATTGAGATCCAAATCTCTGCTGAATTTATGCTTCACTGAAAGGAAGAGATTAGATACAGATCAGTGATCAACAGTGTTTGCTGTGGAGAAAATACAGGTGTGTTTACTTAAAGCATTAATTTATTAATCTTTACCTACTGCTTCCAAATAATCTGCTCTTAAATGTGATCAGATATGACAATTATTAGAACAATAAGTTGCTCTGGACTGAAGCTTTCTGAGTGATTATCTGTAAGATGTGGGTTGCTCAGTAAGGCCAACATGCCTGCTTCAAAGCTGGCCTCAGGCCTCTGAAAGCAACAGAGTATTTTCTATTGAAAATATTCTGATAAATGTGCAAAATGGTGTGAGAGAAATGTTGCATGTTATCAATAAGACCACTGAGCCAAAGGCTTTGTGAAACATTAAAACTTATTTTTCTCCCTGGGAAATTTCTTTGATTCCACTTGCCATTTCTGTTTTGATGGTCATGTTTAGTGTTATAGTATGAAAATGACTTTTGATGCTAAGAATGATAGGTGACATGGTAGAGCTCTATTTTTTGCCGTAAGTATCTTGTCTCCTTATTTACTATAATGAATACTCGAGGATGGAGTTTCCTCTAAATTAGAACAGCAATTGTGTGCAGCGGCTGTTGTAGGGCTGGCTTGAGAACCCGCTTGGAAGCTGAGTAACAGGGCTTTGGGAGGGCACCTCCGTGGAAAACACGGGACATTACAGAGAACTGGGAGGCAGGAATGAAGTGTCTCTGCACTTGCAGAGACATGTGCCTTCTTTTATCCCTGCAGAGGTTCCCTAAGAGTGGTGGTAGATTACTGGTCTAATCAGCTGTAAATAGCACTTTCTATGAGAGGAGCTATTTTAATAATACACTACTTTATCATATATATATATAAAAGAACAAACTGGATAGTTTAGTAAAGAACAGAGGTATAATAGTGTAATAATTGTGTCATGAACAGCAGTACTTTTACTACAAATACATATAACTTTATGTAAAAAAAATACGGCAGTTATGCAAAGTTCATTGCTAGCATTATCTAGTTATAAAAGATGCAAAAGTAGTAATCTGGGCAGGGACCAAAGTACTTTATGATATTTTTAATAAAAGAGGAGGCATAGTCAGCTTGTTGGGGATCACAATAATCTTAGTGTCATTCACATCCCTGTGCAGATTTAGTGACCTTCCCTAGTCACTGAGGTGAAGATTTTCAAACACAGATTAAGTGCTTATGTCCATGTTTAACATTTAATAAAAGTGGCTTGATTTTCAGAGTGTTTTTGTCTCCCCATCTCCTAGTTCCAGTGCAAATCATGATTACTTGCAACTGAGGTGAATTGGCAGCTGGGACTGTAATTACCCTTCATCCTTCCCACTCAGTTCAACTGCAACTGATGTTAGTGGTGTTCTCTGGATTTACTGAGCAAAATTTCACTCTTGGCTGAGCTCTTCAGACTAATATTTTCAAAGGCATCTACTGGGAGTTAACGTGCAGATCTCACTGAAAGTCAGTATTGATAGTTTATGCCCTTTGATTCTTTTGGATAAAAGCGTCTTCATTTGCGGACTTTCATCATTAAAATAGTGAAATTTCTTTTCACCCTGCAAAAAATCTTTATCAGGTCTTACTCAGAATTCAGAGCTGAAATATTCCAAGTGATGCTGTATTAATGATGTTACTATAACTATCTTAGAATTATAGAATGATTTGGGTTGGAAGGGACCTTATAGCTCATCTAGTTCCAACCCCCTGCTGCAGAGGTGTAATGTGATTTACTCCTAATCAAGAAAAGAAACATATTTTCTTTTAGGCAAAGTGCAAAATGATGTATTATGCTAATGCAGTTCCACCCAGCAGTGGGAGAACATTTTTTCCATTACCTCTTAAATTACTATCCCAAAGGAATGAAATTTCATATTTCTTCAGAACTGGGAGATGCCTTGTTCTACAAAGAACTTGGCACTTAGGACTGATTTAGGGGAAAAGGCAGAGGAAGAACTGCAAGAACTCTGTTCTCATTCTCACAGGTGTGGTGCATGTGAGATATCTGATGGTGACTCCCTTAAAAGTTGTTGCTGCTCAGTCAACATCATGAGGAAGAATATCGACTCTCTGGTGTCCAATGGTAGTTTTCTTCTCATTCTTCCCCTGAACAGAAGAAAACTCTTTCCCTATCCCAGAGGGACCTCTAACTTAAGGGTTGAATTTGATGGCCAGTAGGGATCAGCCAAATGAGACTGTCCTACATTTACAGATGTGTGATGCCTATGTCTAAGCTGCTATCATGCAGTTCATGCAGGGTATACCTTGTCAGAAAACTGCTGGTTTGCATGGTCATGCACCGTGGTCATGGGAGGTGATTCAAGGTAACTGGCTTTCTGGGAGACAATGCCATCCTTATAAAAGGTCTGTAAAAGAAGAAAATTTGATTTTTTAAACATTGCTTCAAATGTGATATGTAGCTTTTACACTGTGAATAACATCCTTTAATATCTATATTTGGCTTAGCAACTACAATAAATCTGACTCTGGAACGCAAGCCTAGAGACCGTCTGTTTCTTTTTGCTGGAAGGACTAACCATGATAGTTCTGTTTCTTTCATAGGATGTTTTTCAGCTTTCTTTGCAAAACTTTTCATTGCTTATGAAGGGTTTTGTCTGTGTTTGCATCTATCACTGAAGCTTGGAAGTACTTTCACAATATGCCAGCAGTCATTTTCCTTTCAGTTCTGTCCATTTCTAGAAGAAAGAAAGAAAGTTGGCACGCTGTGGAGCTTCAATACAGTATGTTTCCTCTGTCATACTGTTCCAGCAGTCAGGCAAAGATCACAGATTTTTTTTTTCCCTCAGATGGCCATAAACCATTTTACATTAAAAGTTTTCAGGTAACTATCTGTCACTAAACCAACATACAAGCAGTATGATTTATCACAGTGAACAGAGCTAGCTCGAAAATATTCATGAGTTGGTGAACATTTAGAGCTTGATCTAAAAATGTTGCATGCAAGGGAAAAAGGAGAGCATTTAATAGAAACTTCAGGATTTAATCTTTCTCGGCTTTACAGACATGCTAGCATATGGATTCACATGTGTCTGCCATGTGGTAGAATTTTTACTTCTCAGAATCCAAAGCAAATAACATTTAAAGCTTTCTTTTTTAGGGGAAGAAAGGGACAAAACATTCACATACTAATAGCTCATACAGCTGAAGAGGAAAAATCTCAGACTTCTTGATCCATGTGTATGAGAGGTGATATCCAAAGCTACAACTGGGAATGTTTAAAAGGACTCTCATGTACCAGTGCTGAAGTAAGAGAGGTGAGGCCAGCTAATGCTTCCCTGTGAAACCTTTGGGGCAGGAGATCTGGACAGGGAAGGTGAAAGCTGAAAGTCAGGGGGTTGCTCCATTATGCAGAAGATAAGTGCCTGAAAGGGCAAGGGAAGGCACCAGCTGGAGGGTGTGGCCACAGCTCCAAGCAGAGTTATCCTAAGCATCCTTTCTGAGACCATGCAGGGCTGAGCTCCATCAACTGACAGAGAGTAACTGGCAAATCCCAGTCTGATACATATATAAATATAGCAGTCAGCTCAGAGCAGGTGGACTCTTTGGCTTTCAGAAAGGATGGGCCTGATAGGTCTGGTTGCAGGACTGGTTGCTCTTTATTAAGAATTTATTTAGATCTATTTTTTGTAATGCTTTATTATATAAATGCTGCTTGTGTATTTTAGAAGCAGAAAACAAAAACTCCATACACTTCAGTGATGTCTTATAAGTTTATATATTTCAGATATAGAAAATGCCCCTCATTTGATTACAATTCGCTATTCAAAAAATCCCAGACAGTATATTTATTCCAAAACAAATTACCCTCAGGGATTTTTTTTAGATTATAATATGCAGAGTGTTCCTATATAAACAGCAGAAGGGGTATTAAAAATAAATCAGATTCTTAATAATGGAGTCACTCCCTTGAGTACAAGAGCTGAATGGCATTTGCTAGTTGAAGGATGAAACTTTCTGTCAAGGTGGAGATTCACAAACTTAACAAATCCATAGAGACTCCTTCCTCCTCTTCCCTTGCAGGAGAGAAACCGTAGTTAGCTGCCAGGAGGAGGTGTATTTGAACCCACATTAATGGCAGTGCAATGGTTTGATAGGTGACAACTCCATCAGAACACTCCGATTGCATGACAGCTGCCTGGGGTCAGCCACTCACTGTAGGTATAGATAGATGCATTCTCCCGGCGGGGCCCTGCAGACAGCCACATTCTTCAAGTCTTGTGCTATAGTCAGCTCACTTTCAGTGGCTTATATTGTAATCAACTACATTCTGATATTAATATGTTATAGCCCTTCCTCCTCAGTGCTGTGTGTTGCCTTGCCAAAGTCACTTGCTGTAGTCAATCAGACAGACACAGCATGATAGGTGTGTGAAGGAGACAAAAGTAGTAGTGGGGGAGAAGCACACATGCAGTGGACTGCTGTAGCATTATAACCTCATGATATTACCAGACCTGTCCTTTAAAATATAATAAGGAGTCAGATGGCATAACCATATGCTGGCATTCATACGTTTTCACTGATGTCACTTTACTATCAAGGACCATGCTGCCCGTTCCCAGGGGCCTCTTCTCCATCTGATCACTGGAGTCTCACACTTGATATGTTGTTTTTTCCTAAGATATACCTCCCTTATTCACCTGCACACTGATGGCTGTGTAGATGTCAACTAATGAGCAGCTGAGGCCTCTTAAAGTTTCTCAGTACTTTTATATTTTTATACTTCCTCTCTCCCCTGAACCCTATTCCCCAGGTCTTATTTTAAGTACAGGAACTGTCATTGAAAGAAAGAAGAAAATGAACAACTGCCTTTTTTAGGTAAAACCAAATGAAAGGACAGGATGGGGAGGAGCTACAAACTTCTCTCATCTCCAGATTTTAATGAATCTATTAGTATGAGGAAGTGTGCAGAATGCAGAGTGCTGACAAGCAGGTATTCATTAGGTTGTCTTACTTTATATAGCAAGACATTAATTACAGAAAACCAAGTTTTGGAATTAAGCTATTCTTTTTTTTTGCGTTATGAGTTTATGATTTAGTGGTGGATTGCCTTTCAGACTGGAAAAGCTTTTGACAAGCTCATATCTTCCTGTATAACACTTCACATGCTCTAGAAGAACACACAAAAGCCAAATCTCTACCAGTGACAGCAATTATAATCTTGGATACATCAGATATTTCCTGAGATGCTGCTGTATTTACACTGGTCTAATATAAGGGTTGCTGGAATATGAGAGATTTGCTGGAAGTAATATTGCTTCATTTGTCTGTTCCTAATTCACCTCTCACTAATACAGTCAGCTACTACTGTTTTGCCAACCATTATTTTCTTCTGTGTTGCATTTAGGTCATCACTTGTTTCCTTTGAGATGTCAATAGTCCTAACTTGCATGACCTTGGCTGTTCCCTTCAGTAGACGATGCTGTGCACCCAATGAACTTATTTATCTTTTTTTTAAAGACAAGAAGCTAGCCTACTTTTGTTACTAATTTACCATCACATATATTTTTTTATACTATACAAATGCTATTTTTTAGAAATTTCAATATATAACAAAATAAGTACTTACTGTACATACAATTATTGTACATAAAAATTACTGCAACCAAGGAATGATATTCTTTGAGTCAGCAATACACTTTTAGGACCACTATTTGCTTTCACCTCTGTGTTCTCACTTTTGAGACAGATAAGCCATCTTGTCTATTGGTAACAAGACAAGACTATCGCTGTGTGATCATAAAAGGCTCCAAAGGTATTTCTTACAGGAGTAGAGGTGAAGTGCTTGCATAGTGCCTGAATTCCTGTATAGGTAATTGTAGTTGTCTTCCCTAAAATTTCTTTTGCTTTAATAAAAGGTTTCATTGTGGTATGAAATTTCTGAAGCTGCTGATTAATCTAAACAGTAGGTGCATTAAATAAAGCAGAGCCTTGTGTAGCACATCAATTTCGGAGAACCTGGGGATTCCGTGAGGTTAAAAGGTGTTATCTAATTGTAAGCTCATTGTCACAAGTAGTCCGAGTCTCCCCTTATTTACACACAGTGAAACCTTCTTTTTTTTTTCACTGTAACTGCACATTGTGTGAATCAGAGTAGGATCTGTTTCATAATTCTAATTCTGTTCTGGCTGGACAAACAGACAATGTGCCCAGACAGAATTGTCATTGCATATAAAAGAAGTGCTTTACATATTTTCAAAGTATCATTAAGATGCTTATTTGGGCTACAGTCTAGGAGCATCTCAGAACGCAACCTCAGTGACATTGCAGCTGTTGTGCTTGGACATTAAAAAGGCAGTCTTTCCTTTCATTGTAATCATTTAAAAATTACCAGTCATGTGCAGCCTCTTAGAGCCTGACCCTCAGCTCATGTTAGCCAGGATGGAAGTCAGGGCATGTCTCTCCATTGAAATGTGCATACTTTGAATAATTCTGTGATTTTGAGTGTCTGGCCATGCGCACCTAGTAGTGGACTGTTAACTGAGATAACCTGAAATGGTTAATATCTGAGACCTGCATTCATAATAGCAAGCACAGCATACATGGGAAAAGAGGCTTTTTAAGCCCTTGTGTTAGTGTAATGTTGGAATACCTTCTCTCAAGTGAAATGAGGCAACTCTTTGGCTCTGTTAGCAGCAGGACAACCACCCCCACAGCCTTCTACTCTTCAGCAGCCCTTTGAATCTGTGGGAATAACATAGTAGTTAATCTGTGATTCATTACAATGTGTGAGTGTGTCTATGTTGGGGGGGGGGAAGGCAGGAATATCATCTCTATTCCTGCAAACAGCAATGCTGTGAATGTTACGTTATGCTTGAAGCAGCATTCCCTTTCACCACATGCTGTATCTGTTGTTAAGTTTTGTCACCTTCCACAACTTTGTCAGCCCTATTTTTGTCACAAAGCGGGGATCCCATTCTGATATTGCTCCAAATCAGTGTTGCACAACTGTTGAACATGGCTGAGAACTGTGCTGTTCCTGGCAGAAAAAACACTTGTTGCTGTAAAGCCCCAGGAAAGGTGCTTCAGTTCTATTTTCATGTGTGGGCTTCTGCTTAAGAGATGCAGTACAGTGCACAGACATTGCTAAATTGTCAAAGAGTTGCTTGGGGTTTATTTTAGCTCACACTGTCTTCAATAGATTTTGTTGTGTGGGCTGTATAATGAATTGTATTATTCATAATTTAAAAGCATATTAATTATAAAAGCAAATATATTAATATTTTATATGGAAAAGTATATTAGAGGAAGACAATTCACGTGATCAAGGTGTGAGCCCATGCATTACCTCACTTCAGATGGTAGAACTGAAAAAACAGCCTAGTAATAACAGACAGTAAATCCTCAGGTTTCTGCAGGAAGAGAGGTTCCTGTCTCATGTACTGCACTGCCACCACGTCTCCCACAATATCCCCATAGGCAAACTCAGGAAGTGTGGACAGCAAGGTGGATTGAGAATCGAATAAACAGCAGATCCCAGAGGATGGTCTGTGGCACAGGATCTCATTGGAAGCTGTCACTAGTGGTGTCTCCCAGAGTTCATATTGTTTAACTTACTCATCAATGACCTGGATGAAGGGGCAGAAGCCTCCCCAGCAAGTTCCCTGATGACACAAAGCTGTGAGGAGTGGCCAATACCCCAAAGGGCTGTGCAGCCCTTCAGAAGGACCTCAACAGGTTGGAGAGAGAGCCAGAGAGGAACAGTTTCAAATTTAACACTGGCAAGTGCAGGGTCTTGCACCTGGAGGGGAATAACCCCAGGCACCAGAACAGGCTGGGACTGGCCTGCTGGGAAGCAGATCTGTGGAGAAGGACCTGGGGGTCTTGGTGGACACCAAGCTGTTCATGAGCTGTCAGTGTGTCCTTTTGGCTCAGAAGGGCACATTAGGAAAAGCATTTCCAGCAGGTTGAGGGAGGGCTCCTCAGTACAAGAGGGACATGGAACTCCTGGACTGGGCCTAGCAGAGGCTACAAACACAATTAAAGGGCTGGAGCATCTCTCTTATGAGGAAAGGCCGAGGGAGCTGAGCCTGTTCAGCCTCAAGAAGAGGTGACTGAGAGTGTGTTTCATCAAATTTAAGTATCTGAAGGGAGGCTCTTAAGAGGATGGAGCTAGAGTCCTCTTGGTGGTGCCAAGCAATAGAACAAGAGGCAAAGGGAAGAAACTGATACACAGGAGATTCCACTTCATTTTGAGGAAGAACTTTACTGTGCATGTGACCATGCACAAGATTGCCCAGAGAGGCTGTGTTGTTTCCCTCACTGGAGATATTAAAGAACCGTCTAGAGACAATCCTGTGCAATGTGCTTTGGGATGACTCTGCTAAAGCAGGGATGTTGGGCCAGATGGCCACTGTGATCCCTTCCAACCTGACCCATCCTGTGATTCTGTGATAGATTTAGAGGAATGACCTTCAGAAGTCATTTAGTCCAATCTCTGCTTTACAGTTCTCTTTGCCACTTACTATACAGAAAGTACACTCACAAAGGCAGAGTGGATCTGAAGTAGTTTCAAGCTGTGAGTGGTGAGGTTTCTTCTCCCCTAGTGATGCTTGGCAGTAGGTTAGTGGGCAGTGGGTTAGTTTTTCTGCAGGAATTAGTAGCCTCTAAAAGAGCCACAGCACACAAACATCTCTGCAAATGACTGAACATAGAGATTACATTCTCGATATAAATATATGCATAGAAGCTTACTGGTATTATGGAAAAAGTGTCTGGCATTATTCTAGGACAAATTCTTCAGAAAGATAAGTGATGTTTTAGGTAGTGAACAACAACACCTACAAAATCATTCCGTTTCTAACTTACTTCTATGCAGCTGGAATTTTCCTGACATAGGCATCTGTCTGAATGAATTATTTCAGTGTTTTCTCAAATATTTACTGTGTTCAAGTAAGGATGCAAAAGTACTCATTGAAATCTAAGCTTTGCAAAGAAAAAATGTAGTGAATGTTACTGTAAGAAAAATTACCTTTTAATTTTTTATTTTATCATATATAAAAAGTTTATTAGGCATCACAGAACAATGCTTAAAGTCCACAGATATTTCATAAGTCACTACGAACATGCTGCTGTGCTAACTGGTTCAAAGAATTTCTATTCTTGCCCATTACGTACACAGCATTTTTTTCTTTCTTCTTCATGGATTTTCAGTTGAGGAAACCCCTGTAGGATCTCTCTCAGATCATCCAAGAACAGTGGATATAATCATGGTAATCATGAGTATAGAGGTCTACAACTGGACTGGTTGCTTTAATTTCCTGAATAGCTGATGGGTGAGCCAACAAGGGAAGGTGCCCTGATGGACCTTGTTTGTGAACAGGGAAGGACTAGGGGGTGATGTGATGGTTTGAGGCTATCTGGGGCACAGCCATCACAAAATGATAGAGTTTTTGAATTTGGAGAAGCAAGGAGGAGGATCAGCAGAACTGCCACCTTGCAGACTGTGGCCTATTTAGGAGCTAGGTTGACAGGCTGCCTTGGAAAGCAGTTCTGAAGAGTAAAGGAGTCCAGGAAGATTTTCTTCAGGAAAGGACATTTTTCCAGAAAATCCCACAGGTACAGGAGCAGTCCATCCCCGTGTGCCCAAAAGATGAGTCAGTGAGAAAGAAGATTGGCTTGCCTGAACAGAGAGCTTTAGCTGGAACTCAGGTAAAAAATGAGAGTTTTTGATCATTGGAAGAAGCGGCAGGCAACTCAGGATGACTACAGGGAGGTCATGAGTTTGTGTAGGGAGAAAATTAGAAGGGCCAAAGCCCAACTAGAACCTAATCTGGTTAATGACATAAAAAACAATCAAAAATGTTTCTATAAATACATGGACAACAGCTGGAGGGCTACGGACAATATCTGTCGATTTTGGATGTAGGGGAAAACATAGTGACAAAAAATAAGGAAAAGGCTGAGGTAATAATGCCTTCTTTGCCTCAGTTTTTAACATAAGACCACTTGTTCTCAGGGTTAAGCAGGCCCCTGAGCTGGAAGACATTGATGGAGAGCAGAATGAAGCCCCATAATCCAGTGGAAAATAAAAGTGGAAATAGTTAACAACCTGCTACACCACTTGGGCCCACACAGAGCCCAATGGGATCCACCCAAGTGTACAGAGGGAACGGCTGGAAGTGCTCATCTTCAGTTGTTTGTAAGCAATCCTACTCAGCTGGGGAGGTTGCAGTTAACTGGAGCTTTTCAAATGTGATGCCTGTCTACAGGAAGTGAGGGAAAGTAGGATATGGGGAACTACAGGCCTGTTAGCCTGACCTAGGTACTGAGGAATGTCATGGAGCAGGTCATCCTGAGTGCCATCCTGTGGCATGTGCAGGACAACGAGGCAATCAGGCTGCCTTATGAAAGGCAGCTCCTCTTGACCCGCCTGATCTCCTTCTATGACAAGGTGATCAGTGGATGAGGAAGAGGCTGTTGGTGTTGTTTACATGGACTTTAGTCAAGCCTTTGACACTGTTTCCCAGAGCATTTTCCTGGAGAAACTGGCTGCTCAAGGCTCAGATGGGTGCACTCTCCACTGGGTAAAATCTAACTGTGCAGCTGGACTCAGTGAGAGGTGGTGAATGGAGCCAAAACCAGCTGGTGGCCAGCTTCCAGCAGGTATGATGGTGTTGGTGCCATATATATCTGTGATGAGGAATTTGAACTGCACTAACTGTTTTTAACAGGAAAAAAGATGGATGGACACATTGCCTCCTCCCTGGGGAAACCCTCCCATGGTCCTCTTCCCTTACAGTAAAGGTGACCATTGCTGCTTTCAGGGAGATATTAACATTTGGGTGCCTAGATGCAGTATTGGTCTTTCTGGAGACAACAAAAGGTTTTCTTCTGTAACTGAAAAAAAAAAATAAAAAATCCATGTGCAAGTAATATCTGATCAATGACATATGTCTGCAGAGGCCTGTTGTTTTTTGTCTGGTGTTTCTGCTTACTGATTTAAAGTCAAATTCTGCAACTTTATATCAACACAAGCCCATTGTCTCCAGAGATTGAGAACAGAGCTTGGCTCTGTCAGAGAGGTCTACCACAAACCATGTAATTCCACTGTATGTATGATGTGTGACTTGTAACCTTGTTCGCTGAAGAGTAAGTGGTTTGTACATCTCTTAAGAAGGCATGGCAAAGAATCCCAGCACTGCATCTGAAATTCATTCTATTTTAAATTGCCCTCCTGCATATGCAAACAACTGAGTTTCCCTTGCCCACTTCTGTATAAAAAATAATTGTGGTATTAATAACCTTTAATACTTTGTACTTCAATACTTTGAGTGTGGTGGTATGAGTGAAAGGTCAGAAGGCTGAGGCTGAGAGAAACACTAGCCAAAAAGAATTAAAAGAACACCTAGACAAAAACTATTTGGTTAAAAATAATTAGGTAATCCCATTCTACGTTGTTGTCAACTAATCTTCCTTAAAGAAGGAAGCGACATGTGAATTCCAAACTTCGGCTGCAGATTTTGAAGTTTTCCAGTTAGGAACTATTATTTTGAAATATCAGTGCTTGTTGCTTTTTTCAATCAAAGTGGTTTCAAAGAGTTCAAACCCCAAATTCTAAGTAGTATTTCTCTGTATTTTAAACATCTGTGCTGTTTATTAGAAATGGCATCAGATTTTGGCAATCCAATCTTTTCTTCTTTTCTTCTTTTCTTCTTTTCTTTTTTTCTTTTTTTGGTAGAGCTTGAAAGAATTGCACCACTCTTTTTTCAGTGCAGTTGTTGGGGTCTAGGGATTTCCTAAAATTGCTAGTAGAATTTAATCCTGGAAGTAATTTATCCTTGCTTTTCTTTTAAAAGGGCAAGGACACAAAGGAGAAGAAGAAAGTATCAGATATGTTCCTGATTTTTGCAACATTAGACACAGTGCAGAAATTGTTTGCAACTTCAGTTCTGCTGCCAGTTTCTTATTTTCTTAGGGCAAAATTGTAATTTTGTTAAAAAAATAGCTGATTTATCATAACAATTACTGTAATATTACCAACCGTGATTTTTTAGTAGATTTAAAAAAAATCTATCTTAGAATTTCTTCTAAGAAGAAATTCCTCTATTGAGGTAATAGTAAAGAGAGAGGGGAGATATTGTTTTTAAATTACCATTAATCTAAAGCAGGAAAGACTCATTAGGAGAAGTTTAGTTCTGCCTGCAGTAGAAAGCACAATATACACTGTTCATGAAAGTGTGAGATGTACAGCTTGTTATACAAAGACAAGGCTCAGAGGAAAATCAGAAATGGATATGAAAACTGCCTTTATGCTGTCCTTTGTAGGGCCTATGGTTTGAACTCTGTCCTTTTCTTGAAAAATAAGACACAACCCAAATAGTATCTGCAGAACACGTCAACACTTGAATGCAGTTTTGTGTGTTTTATCCATGCATTTTGCAGAAACTAGAAGAATCCTCTACAGGATATTTAGTCCCAGTATTTTCAGCAGTCTGGCTTATTGTACACTTTGAAACATTTGTAATTTTTATATATAACCCACTTACTCATTCCATACCCCTTAGCTGAACTGTTAGGGTGCATTGTAGCCTTGCCTTCATTTGAAAAAATGAAGGTCTTTGAGCTGAAGTAGCATTAGTACTTCTCAGGTGCTCAGCTTCTGGCATAACCAGCCTGGGGAAGCCTCCTGTGCTATGTGCAGCTCAGGAGCAGAGGCCCTGGGAACAGCTGTCCCCTCATGAATCATTCATGGGGGGAGCTGTGATGATGAATGATCAGCTGCAAACAATGCATAACATTTAGAGAATATAAAGGCATTTCACTGTAATTTTATTTTTTTTTCCCCCAGAGGTGGGGCAAAGCCCCAGGTGTCTTCATAGGGGGATAACTTTAGTTAAGGAGGAACATTTAAGTCCTGGAAACTCTTTTCCAGTGACCCCATAGGTCTCCTCATGACCCTTTCCCATAAGGGCAAGGCAAAATAGTAGTGACAATAAGGTAAGATATTAAGTACAGATTAGAAAACAGAAACATTTGTTCCTGCCCTTAACTTCTGCTGTATTCCCAGATTTTGGAAAATTCATGAAAAATTAAATGGGTGACTATTTTCTGGCTGGCTGGGGAGTGCCAAGTCACGTGTTGTTGCTCCTGCTCTTTGACTGGTTGCCTTCTATAGCTAATCAACACAGTGTCATTTTGAAATTCACATCTGGGAACTCTTTGAGCTAAATATGCACTTTTCATAAGCTCTGGCAACTGTAAAGCACCAAATGCTTGAATATTCAAGGAAAATAAACACACATGCTAAGAACGTGACAAAATGGAAATCTGTGTCAAGTTTCAAAGAATAATCTAGGATATCCTCTGCCCTCTGCTCCCTGCTCTCCACTCAGCTGTGCTCAGTAGCAGGAGTAGATGGCAGAAACGTGTGTCCCTTATGTAAGATGGCTCACAGTGCCCCTGAACTTTTGGCATCAGTTCAGAATGTAGTTAACCGGATCGTGCCAGTTTAAATATATCTGGTCATTTTCCAGTACACTGCTCAGCTGTCTACCTTTCAGCGCCCTTGCTGGCATCTGAGTAAGCTCAATCTGCATTTCTGTGTTTGTTAATGCTACTGGGTTCTCCAGTGGGAAACAGGATATTATTATGTCAAGAGCGAGGGACGGTGAACCATGAGATCTGGAGTAATTTTTCGTGGCTATTATGATTTTCTGCAAACTTCTGGAGACGTTCTTCTGACTTTTAGTATTTAAAGAAGATTCACAGACGAATGAAGATGACACAGACAGATGAAGCACTCTTCTAGTTTTGAGCATGGAAGTAGTCACATACCAGTTAGAGGAATGAGGCTTTGATTTCCTTGGAGTTCAGTTTACTGCACATATTTCACACTATCTCAGGATACTGAAATACAGCAGTATTTGGAGACTATTAGGAAGATTCATACAGTCATGGGTCAAAGTGACATGCTTAAAATTTTAAAAAAATCTGCAGATTTTGATATTGTTTATTATTACTTGTACCAGAGACAAGAAGGTCCTTCTGAATGAAAGAAATGTTCTCAGGACCCACTGCTGACTACATCAGGCTAATTCCTCATCCTGTCCAATGGACCCCATGGAAGAGATGATTCTTTGCTTATATCCATTTTTCCCCTTTTTACTCTGTGTCAGTATGATCGTATGGAGATGTGCACAAAGGCTGTGACAAGGCAGTCTTCAGTGATGCAATTGAGATGTAAAGGTCACCACCTGCAAAATTCTCCTGTGGAGAATAATTCAAATACCAACCTGCTTGGAGCATCTCCAGTTCAGCTCTTCTACTGTTCTTGAAAAAGTAATAAATAAGGTTCATTAATAATAATAATAATAATGATAATAAAGTAGAAGACAAACATGGCACTGATGGAAATGGTTAAACCTAAATTACTTGTTCCTTGTTGAGGTTGAATTGAAGTGCCTGTCATGCCCTGAAATATTCTGAAATGAGGCTGGATAACTTAATTTCTAGTTGAGGATTCTATGGATCCTCCTTGTATTCTGCAAAAAGCCAAATCAGAAGATTAAAAAGATCAGTGCCAATTGTTTGGGGAAGCCATTGTTTGTCTGCATTTAGCAGGAAAGGGACACCATTTGGCAGCACAGGGTGCCATCGTGTTGGTTCCAGCTAACGATCGCTGTGAATTGAGCTGTAAGGAGAGCTGCCCATTGACCAGCATTGATTGCTGTCCTTGACAGGTGCTAATGTTCAGAGGGCAGATCACAGCTGCTTGCACAGGGTTCCCATTATCCTTTGCTGGGTATTGATTCTCTCTGTGGGATATTTCCTTCCTAACTGTGTTAATTTTCAGATCACATATTTGCATTGGTGTGTGCTGAGGGGGGCAAGTGGAGGTGCCTCGCCTTCGTTTAATGACCTTCCTTGTCCCCCTTCTCCCCCCCTCCCTTGCCAATCTCTCAAGTCTTTAGAGATCATGTCTTTTGGGATCCAAGTTTCCTCTAATTATGGTGTGCATTAAAGGACAGACTCTATAAAGAATACCAGTACTACTCTTGTAACTGCTTCAGGTGCACACAAAAGTTAATCAGAAAGTACATAAAGGGGTTTTTATTTTGATGTGTTTTATTTTGAATCCTTTCTAAGTCTAAAGACTTGGTGCCTGTGTGTAGAGCTCACACAAGTGAAACAAGGAAAGGATGGGAGAATAGTTGTGAAGCCGCCAAGGCAGGGACTATTGTGTCCCTTCAGTACTATTTTGATGCTGCACACAATTAATTAGCTGATGGACCTCAGTTACCATCAAGCCAGAATGACAGTGTTATACATTCATTTTGCACTGGTATAAATATCTTTCAGGGTTGAGTGGGTTTATGGATTTGTCTTTCTGTAGGTGTCTGCATAGTGCTCAGGGCTGTGTTGGGTTCTTGTCGAGTCTTTGTACTACATAAAGCTGCTTATAAGAATTGTGCCTTAGCTCTCTACTTCAATAAGTCAAAGAAGTCTAATCCAGAATTTTTTTCAGAGGAGGGAGTAATAGCATATGACAGAAAAAATATTCGTCCACTGAGGATTTTTCTTGTTTTGGCAAATATAACCATGTCAGTTCAAATGCTGCCTTCTCATATGAAGAAAAGTTATTAATTTTATCTCTGTAGCAGGGAACTGGAACAATTAATTTGGGTTCTCTGAACAAATTATACTTTTGCACAGATAAATGTACACCAGTTTACAAGCCTTCCTTAAAACATCTTTGTTCTCTATGGTTGGCATAGAAAGGAGTGGGTACATCTGAACCTAGTTAGCCCTAGGTTGTGGTGTTTCTGTAATCAATAACAACCAAAAGATGCATGTAATTATCTTCACCTCCCCAGTTTAAATGGCCAGGTAGTCATTTATAGCTGAATATCAGGGTGGACCCAACACTTGGATTAAAAGCTCTGTAACCACTTTGCCAAAATTTCTGAGTTCCTTGTGGTGTCAACAAATGTAGCATTATTATAAAAATAACTCTACTTTGCGCTTCATGGTACCATATTGGTGACCTCAGCCTGGAAGCACGAAGTCCCAAAGATTGTATTCCAACATTAGGATTTTTCTTCTTTTTTTAGAATATATTTCCTATACTTTATGTGCATGGTTTTAGAATGGTATAGTCTACAGACTTGAATTTTGGGTATCCTTTTTAACTCTGACAGATTCACAGTCCACCTTACAAAAATGAAGCATGGGTGGCTGGATTAAAAAGGATATGAAAATACACAAAACAATATATCATTGAAAAGAAAATGGTAGGGGATTTCAGCATCATCTGAACAGCAGGAAGAGGATATGTTTCTCTTTTCATTTTTCTACTGCTGAAGTTGCTTTACCTTTAATGCACAAGGGCTTCTGCTCATCTTGGTTTCCCAGGACTGCAATCGCTTCTGTGGTTGCTGGAGTGAGTAGCTTGTGCTGCAGTGCATGCAGGATTGAAAGAGATGGTTTAATCCTCAGTTGCAGCACATCAGCTCATTTAAGCAGCCGTAGTGATGCAAGTGTGGACAAGGGTACAAGTCATCTCATTAACTGATAACTGCTATATGTTCGAGAGTGCAGACTTAAGCTACTCCTGAAATGAAAAAAGCCATCTGTTTAAGATCAGCTGGGACATCAAATTTAAAAAGTAAAAGAAAAAAAAGAGTAAATCCCAGCCCAACAGAGAACCTGAGTCTGCTCTTGCTAACGCTTGAATAACTCAAGAGAAGTGGACAGAAATTAACAGTGGAGGTAGTGTAAAAGCAGTAAAACCAAGATCAGAATCTCTGCCCATGAGAGACATTATATGTGCACTTTGTAGAAAGAAGATAAGTGGGGAGAGAAATGTTGGTAGGGAATGGATAAAAACAAGGAACATTTATTATCTGCTTACTGCAATGCTCTTCCCCTTTCACATGATCAGAAATTTGAAAATTTTTCCTATTATCTGTCATACTTTGAACAGTTGCTGCCCAGTATGTTCAAAAGAAAACATCTCAGTTTTCTTAACTGGGTTTGCTTTTTGGGACTGACTTTTCTTTACACCAGAATACAGATCTGTATTGCTCATTTGGGACCCACAGAACTGCATTGATGTAAGGGAAGCAAAAGGGGAGAAACCTAGGCTCTATGTCTGGAACAGAAACTCATGAGTTAAAAAAGAATTATTGGGGGGAGGGCAATTAGAAAAGGAAAAAATAAATTAGAGAGTTGAGAATTCAAAGAGGCAGGTGAAACTGAGAGACTTTATTGAAGAGGATGGTAAGATAGTGCTCTGTGTAAGACAGGAGTTAACTGAAAGAGAAGAAAATAATTAAATTCAAAAAGAAAGCTAATTAAAAATAAGAGAGAAAAAAGAATACATTAAAAATGGGAAAGGGAAATAGAAGGAAATATTAAATAAGAAAGTGCAAGTACTGAGAGGTAAGAGATGAAGAAAAATATCCTTATCTAAAGCAATTGTACAAAATAAAAAGCAGCAGCTATTTTATAAAAGTCTTTACCTTTGGATTGACAACCATCCTAAAAGATCTCCAAGAAAAGCAATCCAATTCAAATATGATTCTAGTTAATTAAGACACCAAAGTAGATTACTGAGTTGGGCAGCAATTCAATGCAGTTGTAGTAGAGTTGTCAATCACTACAACTGGAATCCAAATTAGATGCAAAAAAAAAAACAAACACAACCTCAAAAAGAAAAATAAAGAGCTTGATCTTATTTCTCATTGACTTTAGTGGGACAGGAAGAAACCATTGTAAAGAAAAAACTCATTACTGAGAAAAAGATAAAATTACAGAGGTTAAAGTCAAAGAGATTATTTGGGCTACAAGCCATGATGAAAAGATGGAAAGTGAGAGCTTCCTTCACACCAGGCCCTTGTTGGTTTCTGACCTGTAGCATGCTGTCTCTAGATCAAGTGGAAAGCTGAGTTTGGGGCTCTTTGTAATTTCATAAATTTATAAAAGATCCTGAGTTGGAAGGGGCTCACAAGGATCATTGAGTCCAACTCTTCATTCCACACAGGGAAACCTGAAACTTAAATCAGGTGTCTAACTGCATTGTTCAAATGCTGCTTGAATACTCAATGGGCCTGGGGTGATGACCTACTCCCTGGGGAGTTTCTTTCAGTGCTTGGTCTCTCTCTCAGGGAAGAACCTTTTCCTCATATCCAGTCCAAGCTTCATCTGATGCAGCTTAAAGACATTCTCTTGTGTTCTATCACCAGACACTGGGCGAAAGAGATCAGCGCCTCCCTCTCTGCTCTGCACCTTGAGGGTGCAGACAGCAATGTGGTCACTGCTCAGTCTCTCTTCTAAGCTGAGCAAACCTAGGATCCTCAGCCAATTCTCCTAAGTCATGTCCAACTGTCCTTTCTCCATCTCTGTTGTCCTCCTCCGGGCACTTTCTGAAGTTTTTATATCCTTCTGATATTGTGAAGCCCAAAACCATACACAATACTTGAGGTGAGGCCTCACCAGTGTTGAGTATAGTGGGACAATCACTTTTTATCAGTTAGCTATATCATGCTCAATGTACTCTAGGTGGATGGTTGGTCCTTTTGACTGCACATTGTTGACTCAAATTGAGTTTATCATCAATCAAAAACCTCAGATCTCCTCCTGCAGAGCTGCACTCAAGCCTCTCATTCCCTAATCTATCTGTGCATCAATTTTTCTCTTCTATTCAAGGCAACCAGCATGGATAGGATAGTAAGGAAAATCTGCTCTCAGCTTGGCACACACAGGAAAGACGTTTGACGATACTTTAGAGCGGTGATGCTGAGCACAATACTTCCTTGAGCTACTTCAAAGATAGTGTAGTTTACTCAACTCCCCTATTTCAAGCATTTCCTGAAGATGCAGTGTAATGCCTCAACATTAAAGGGACAAAGTCTTGCAAATTCTTGAATGTGCAAGTTATTATCTATGGATTAAAATGGAAATAATCACCAATAAAATATGTCATATACTGATATTCCCACTGATTGCAGCAGTAGTGAGTCTGTAAAGCAGTTTCTAGCCAGGATGCTGCTCAGGGCTCGGGCTGCTGGAGGAATTTGCTGTGTGCAGATCATATTTTCTGTGTTTGCATCAGTTTAACCCCAGGGAATTAAGTTGCTCTTTTTCTTCTTCACAAAAGTGTTATGAGAATAAACCTGTGACATTTTAGGATAGAGCAATAAATGAAGCCATTCCAACTCATGGCATAGCCAGAGAGTAAAGGTCTTTAAGTGTCTTTTGGACAAATCTTGTGCTTGTGCAGATGGATATAACATGGGCCATGTCTCAAAACCTCCTGTTAGTCATTACCTGCAGCTGCTGAGCTGTGGTGTTTGGCCCCTGCTATCCAGGGGAAGCAGGGGCATGCTGTGTGACTCAGGTAGTGAGGTGTGGGAGAGGTCGTGGTGCTCAGGAGGAGGGGGTGTCCAGGTGTAATTCAGGATGGTAAATAGCCCAATGAGTTTAACAGCACTGTTTAATGACATCGTTACCATACTACACAAACTCCCATTGAAATTAATGGTATTTCACATAATAAAGTACTGTGCAAATACTCAGTTATGTAGAACATTAATGTGCCTTTAAAAAGGTCATAAAACCAGAAAATCAATTTAGTCTCTGTAGTTATATTTGAAGTGGAGGCTCATAATAGAAACACCAGCACACCTAGAGAAGGAAGTCCTCGGTTTCTGAGGCTTGTAGTCATTTGTTCCCTGTCACTTTAATCCAGTTAGAGATTTTGAAATAAGAATTCTTTCCTCTCTGTTTTCTTTTTTTGCCTGTCAAACAGAATTTCCCCTTGGGTTTCTCCAGTGGGGCAGACAACATAAATCTATGTTTTTTTGTTTTCTTGTGTATATGCTTGACTTGCAAGTGGTGCTACCAATGAAGTATATTTTGTTGTTGACTGAATTGGAAAACACAAAATGAAATATTTGTTCTCATCCAAAACAACTTTTTTTTTTTTTTGTTCCCTCCACTAAACAGAACACCAATTCTTAAGACTTCTCAAATTTAAACATGATTTCCTAGAGATCACTAGTGGCAAGTATGTGAGCACACTTTTATATTTCAAATATAAGGCTGGCAGGGGTGTATTTGCTATCTCAGAGGTCTCTGTTCAGGTTTTCTTTTAATCCTTACCTACTAGCATAAGATAAAAGTGATAATTTCTATATACATTTTTCTACCTTTTCCTTATTCCCCTGGTACTTCATTTGTGCTGGAAGCAGGTACTCTTGTTTCTGTTTAGATATTTCTCTTGCTGTTTTCTGTACAAGACAGCATTTCCACATCTTGAGCTGATCCACTAGCTAAGTCAGATCCTCCCCATCACATGAACATACATGTTTATTTGTCCTATGAGTTTTTTGACCCTTCTCCTTCATTACGTTTTTGTATGTCTCTAAAATCCTTCAAGGATTTTTTTTTATCCTTTATTTCTCTTGACAGGCAGTAAAAGCTGGTTCATCAGTCTCTTCAGCCAAAATTCATAAAATCATGGCTGTTAAGATTAACATTTCCTCAGAGTTCCTCATCTTGTGAGAATCCCTGAGCTGAATTCATAGAAACATTTCAGAGCCCAACAATTTGCCTTTTAACTTCATCAGTGAATTGAGTTTGTCAGTTTTACTGGGGTAGAGTCACCAGCTCTTCACAGGAGGCACCAGCACAGAATATTTCATGACCTCATCTATGGAGGTTTTTTAACAGAAAATTGAGAACTATAGTCTCTATAATGAGAGAAGCTAATGTCAAAGGAAGCAGGACTTGCAGAGTATCGAATGACATATACCACTATCTATATGCAGATACAATTAGATATATGAAGACTGATTGTGGGAAAGTTGGCATTGTGTCATTCCTATGACAGGCACATGTCTGTGATGCAAGACAGCAGTCCCAGAGACCTGGACTGTTGCAAAAATCTGCCCTGTAGCCTTGTGAGACAATTGATTCCTGACACACATAACTGTGAGACAAATAGAAAGATCTGAAGAATCGCATAAGGTGCACTGAGTGCTCAGAAATGCTCTCAGCAGAGCAGGTAGTGATCCTCTGTGCTTTGTTTGAGTCTAAATCTTTAGCACAGTACTATTGTATTATTCTATTTTCAGTTCTATAATCATCACCCTAGACAACCCAAATTTGCATAAAATCAAAGGCAGAGACAGGAAGGGTATTACAACAGAGGGGAAACAGACTGTAGGGAGTTGAGGAGAAGGGGGTTAATGCAGGAAATGAAACAGTCAATGGAGATTGAAAAAGTGTTGAGGGAAGAAGCATCTAAGTTAAACTTTACTTTGCATGACATACAAATAGAGGTATATAATGTACACTTCCTACAGTACAGGTGTGTGGCTTTTTTCGTTTGCTTGTTTGTTTGTTTTTTGTTTATTTTATTTTCTGAATAATCTGAAGCATATATTTATGAAGATATATTTATTTTTTTAACCTGAGCTCAGCTGAGTAGGAGTCAGTACTCTGTAGCTGCTCCACAAGCAACCAGGAGACTGGTAAGATTACTGGATATCCCCAAGGAATTTGGGAAATGCCATGCATCTAGGGCCTCACAAAAGGGCTGGGGAAATGTGCTTGCATTCCAGTTCTGATAACAAGGTTATGTAGTCTCCTTCAAAGTATATGCAGCAGTGTCTCCCAGGCTTGTATCCAGAACTCCAATTATAATTGTGCAACTAAAAAAAGAAAATGTTATTCTTTAGGGAAAAAAAATTCAGGTGTCCTTTGTCAGTAAGAACTGGACTCCAGTTACTTTTAAATGAAACTGAATTCTGGGAAATAAAGACATGAAATTTCCTATGTCTTCTGTGAAGAACAAACTCTCTTGTTCTGCTGGACTGTACTGATGCTCATCTTTAGCATCTTTGACACATTGGACATTGGAATCTGAGCTGAACCTTGTAGTTCAAAGAAGTTTTCCATTTTTTTGTTACTGAACTTGAGACAAAGACTACTTTGATCAGCACTTTTGAGTTTTTGATGTTTTGATTACGTTTTGCATTCTTACTTCCTTTCACATATAAAGCTCACCATAGGTTAACCTGGGGTTTCTCAGTTGTCTTCAGTATTTTTCTTCTGGATTTCATGACAACTGCCCTTTTATCAGTTAAATACTATGAATTCAGATGTTCAGGCTTAGATTAATCACAAAATCTTCCAGTGCTTGGCTTCCCTTTTTTTCCACTTCAGATCCCAAACAAGTTTTACATATTTTCTTTCACTGAGCATGCTACCTACTCCTGCAGTAAGTCTGTTCTTCCTGACTTCACTGAAAACTTTGAAAATTGTCAAGTGCATCAGGGCTTGGACTTGATCAAGGAAAGATGACCTGTGTGTTTTTCTTCTCATTGGCACCTGGTCCTTTCCAAAACCAAAGGCACTGTTGTTTAAAAGTCACTTGTTTTCATGTTTCTGAGTGAGTTTCAGCTCCATGGAAACTCTTACTTTGGTGTTTTTCTTTCAGAGGATTTTGACTTCTTATTACCTCTATTGCCTGGCAGTAGTCAATAATAGCTTTGGGGCTGGACCGATTTAAACAACTCTTATTCAGGTACAGGATAGCAAATCTTTCTGATTAAAAGAAGGAAAGCCCCAGAGAAATCCTTCTGCCTGGGTTTTCCAATGTCGGGAGTAAAAAGTACAAAGTTACCAGCACATTTGGTCTTCTGGGAATGAAAAAATTTTCCTTCCTCCATAAGGCTGGTAAAGGTTGGGAAGAAAACTGCACTCGGTAAAGTAAAGGAAATTACAGTAATCTGCCTGAACTGTAGCCCTGTAGTGTTAGCTTGGAGCTCACAATCAGCATGCTCCCAAGTTCCAGTTAGCCCACGTATTTCATCTAGAGCTATGAGGAATGGCAGCAGTGATGGCTTTTAAGAGGAAAGAAGTGCTGGTAGAACTTACTCTCAAGGCTAAAAAATGTGCAAGTTCTTAAAATCCTTTAAACCAAGTTATAATCATGATAACACCATTCATCATAGCAATGCCTACTCCTCCCCCCATCAAACCAGCCCCTTTAAACACAACTCTTCCTGATGTATAAAGTTATTCAATGAAAGATTTTATTACTGCTGTCTGTACTATTTTTCCAGGGTGCTACCATAATAGAAATCAACACAGCAAAATCAGTAATAATCACACATGTTTCATATTGGTTCCCATGTGGAAAACATTTCAAAGGTGTCAGTGCCTGGAAAACCTGATGGTTTCATTGAATACCAGAATGAAACTCCAAGGCAAACCCTGAGGAGAGATTAACACTTGGAAGTATAAAATTCAGGTAGTAATGAGAAGCCAGGTGTTCACTGTCAAGGATTCCAAGTTTCCCTAATTATGGGCAAGTATCTGACTTTAACTGCCTCTCTCAGGTGAGCTAGTAATCCTTTGTTGACAAAGATTTATAAAGAGAAAAAAATAACAATAGGAAAAGAAAAAAAAATATGCCTCTGTTTCCTGCTATGGAGAAAATATTACACAAGCAGCCCTATTTCTAACTAAATTAAGATGAGAGAGGGAGTTGAAAGTCATGTTGCACCCACAGTGATCATTCTGCAAATTGCAATATGGATCTAGAATTTCATGTTAATTACATTTTATTTGAAAAGTGCTGCACTACCCAGTATTTTCCACAGCAGTGGAGGCTTGATTCTGCTCTCAATTATGTAGGTGTAAAGTGGAGTATCTCCAGTGAAGCTAATGAAGTTAGAGTAGTTTAACACTGAAATGAGGAGGATTACAATAAGGCCCTAGAGTCTGCAATATTGCTACTGCAGTTAATGATCATTACTGCAGAATGCTGTAGTCTGGTAATTATTTCATTCGTGCAGGTAGACAGATACACAAAACTGGCACCAATTGTGTCTGTAAGAGAAAGAGTCCAAAATTTTCCAACCTAATATTGTCTCTGTAAATTGCATTGCATATTCCTTTTTGTGTGTATTGTGGTTTTGTGAAGAGGGGAGTGTGTTTGGATTGTGAGGAGGCTGTTTTAAAAGGCTGCATGGAAACTGAATATCAAAGTGACAAAACTATGCCTTCTGCTTCATTAATCCTTTAGGCTGCTCTGACGTCTATTGCCATTATGTGAAGACCCCATTACTTTTGCTTCTTTTGGAGTGACTTAATACACACTTATACGTACAGCACTTTAGCCAGTCCTAGTTCTAACCTCTTTCCAAGTCTTGTTTTACTAGCCACAGTGTTAAATGCCACTCAGGCTTTCCTGAGCACCATGTATGAATGTATTTAGGGCAAAAAGTGGACCCCAATTTTTTTGAATATTGAATGAGCAGGCCCAAGTGAGACTTTGTGCTGACAGCCCAGGATAAGAGTGGGTATCTTGGGTTCATCTCTGCCTTGGCAGTTGAGGACACACAAGCTACCTCTAACCTGGGTTAACAGGTTAATCACTGTGATTGTCCACACATAAACTGCCAATCAAGGCCCCTGTAATGGATTTAACCAACACATAGCTGGAGATAGACAGGGACAGAACAAGTAACAAGAATTATCACTAAAAAGCAGTTAGGATATGGCCATCCTATTCAGGTCTTGGCTATTTGGCTGAGCGCTGGGCCGTGCTTAAGGAAAGGTCTCTAGTGAGAGAAAGGTCTCTAGTTTGCTCGTATTTGCATAGCTGTAGCGTAACACAGATGCAGCTGGAGTGGAGATGGGTCATTACCAATGCGTTTTGCTTTTTCCTTGGAGCCCTGTAGAGCCAAACTTGGTAGCTCTGGGGTAACGCAGTGGCTGCTACCATTGAGGACCTAAGATCTCAAGTGCTGAATTGTATGTTTTAGGGCAAAAGGATATTCCATATGGACAGGTCTGGATGCTTTGTGCCTGGTGATAGCATCCAGCTGGCCCAATGTCTGAGCAACTCTGAGCTGCTAGCCCAAATGTGCTACCTAGAGGGGTTCCAGCATTAGGGGAGCAAGGTTGCAAGGGAGCAGTAGGCAACCTGATGAAAGAATTGATATGAATTGAGGTTCTCAGGACACTGACTTTCGCCTGTTCCGGGGACTGACCAGGTAAGATACAAATTCATGTAGCCTTGAAGTAACTGGTGTGAATGTAAAAAGCTGGATTAAGGCACCTAACATTTTAAATAATACTTCAACACAGTCTAAGTGTGTATCCAGTGCCAATCTCTTTGTTAGTTTAGCTATCTGGATTGTATATTCCCCATTGATTAATATTTTTAAGTGGGCTTTTTTTTTGTGACTAATTTCTCTAAAACTCCCATGCTAACCTGTTTTCTCCAGCCAGGTGACACAAGCTTAACATGAACACTTATAATGAATTTTGAGCATTTGACAACATATTAACAACAAGAGGAGAGCAGATAATTTGAAAAGATGTTATTAAAAGATTACTATCTTCAGATAATCTGTTTTCAGCAATAGTGCAGTCCAGGTGTAACAGATTTCATAATAACTCTGACATCCACTACATTTGGAGGATAAGTTTTCAAAGGCATAAGAAGAGAAAAGGTCCTCAGTTCAATCTGGCTGGGAGAAGGGAAGCTGTCTTTATGTGTCTTTCAGGTTCCTGGAGATTTCCCACCTTCGTGCTTTACACTGGGGATGGCAAGTCCAGGAATTGTTCTGTAGCTGTGCTTTGACAGGCGCACTTCTGCCATTCTGTGTTTGGAGGTGTTGAAATGCTGCTGACTTGTTTGTCACAATATTACTCCTAATGCCTTTTAAAAGTTACTGTGTGTTGTCTGCTCTTTCTTGTCTCTCAAGTGATGGTGAATTAGAGGGGAAGCATGGAACTGAGGTGGATTTGCCTTTGCAAACAGCTTTGGTAGGAGGCAGGCAGGGGCTGTGATGGTTCCACACCATACGGCTTGCTCCTTTTCCTTTGTCTTCCTCTGAATGGAGATGCACTACTTCACCTCTCCCCAAAGAGAAAGACAACACAAAATCCCATCAGGCAAAAGGTTATGAGTCTCTTCTCATTAGTCACTTGAGTACCTGAGAACTGAATTCTGAGAAGCTTCTGAAAAGGTAGCCAGCTTTATCTGAGAGATAAAATGCAGCTTTCTTTCAGGAAGGACATCACAGTTCAGTTCAGAAGCACAAGCTGGAAAAGGCATACTGCACATATTCATCATGTAATCTATCTCCTAGGATGCACAACTTGAGAAGAGTTCGTATGTCACTGCAATATGTCCCCTTGTTTATCTTCCAGACAGACTTCATGTATCATGTTGATAAATTGGACAATGCACAGGGCCAGTTGCCTCCTACTGAGGTGAGTGGGAGCTGCATGGTGCCTGATACAAAAGCTAGGGAATTATTCAGATTGACTATCATAACTGGGTGCATGCCAGCCTTGTTTTATTTTCCTTGACAGATCTCTTGGGGACTTAAGGATCTGAGGGGTGACTGAGTTTCCACAGCGGAAGAAAGGAAAGTGGGACCATTTGCTCTGTAGCACCCTATGTATCAGATACATGGGTGGCATTGGCAGTTTGGGGAGCTGCTCAAATGCAGGTGCAAGGGCTCCAGGCTCAGGGAAAACAAAATCTCCCTTGCTCTCCTGGAGCTATTGCTTATGGTTTATCCTTTTTAGTATTTGTTCTGGAGGGTTGCTTAAGGCATTACTGTGACATAAACAATTATGAATAATGATTCAGCATCTATATTACCCTATGTAAAAGAAAGCAAAACCAAATAAGGCTAATCTTTTGCAATGCTACTTGCAGTTTCCTACAGGGACTGTTATTTATCTTCCAGCCATAAAATAATTAAATCTTACTGCTTTCCAGTTGTGAAGGAGCTGAACACAGAGGATTCGATCCTCACATAGTTCTATCTTTGGAACTCTGGGTCAAACATTAAGATAATATTTTACTAAAATGACTTTTATTTTTATTGTTTGTTTGAATACTCAAAATAAACAGTTTCAAATGCTTTGGTTCAATGTCAGTGCAGTGAACAGCATTCATACACCTAGACTCTGCTGCACTTGTTCCTCACATTTGTGGAGTGAAACAGTGACCATTTTATTCACTGGAATCCAATATGTAGCAGTGAGCAGTGTGTCCAAGCAGCTGCTGTCCTGTGCACATCTCTTTGTGTAGCCCATCTGCAGCACTGCTCTGTTTCCATGTCTGTCATCTCTCAGGGGCGCACGGGGAGAAGACCTCACGTGCAGGTCTCCTGCCTGGGGTTTCTCCCCAGCACTTGATGTTTGCTCAGGGAGCGCTCTCTTTCCGTAATGCAGACACAATATTGCCTCATATGTTATAAGAATGATTTTCTCCTTCACTGATGGGTTTTGTGCTGTAATGGACAAAAGAGTTCAAATGTAACGAATGCTGCAAGACTGTCTGGGATAGAATCCAAATTACATGTTTGGGAAAGTGAGGGAGAGTAAATCTGGATGGGTATGGGTATAGGGTTATAGGGTTTGTGTGACTGTCTCTTTTGTCTCTGACAATGTTCTGGTACCACAGACTAACTCCAAAATCTTCCCTAGTGTCTGGCTAACAAACACATTTAATTTTTCTTCAGTTCTATCAGAAAACAAGAAGGACTTAACACAAATGCTGTCATCACTGTAAGTGCAACTTGGATAAGGAAGCAGCCAGGTCACTAATTCCTTGTGAATTTAGCCTGTTGATGCAGAGAGAAAAGTGTGTGGCTAAGAAGAAAAACACTGGATATATCAAAGCACACATGAAAAAATTATCTCGAGAAGGGGAAATGCTGAAGATAAAGAGAAAAATCCCAAGAGAATAGAAACAAAGATAATAAACAGCCACAGCCACACTCAGATGCTCTCTCTCCCATTAGAGATGGCTTTACCAACATGTATTACCTCACTGTAAAGGTACGTAAGCAGGTGTGATTCAGGATCAGTCCAAATGAAGCCTATTGTTTTATCTATATTAAAATATAGAAGTGAACAGTTGCATATGGTACCTGAGTTAGTAATTGCAAGGGACTGATTCCAACATGTCTTAGGGATTTAGCCATGGAAAAACCACTGACCTTCAGTAATGCCTAGGCACCTACATTCCTCAGGTGCTCTAGAAAATTTTTGTGTATGTACTGGCCTCCAGGGAAAAGTCCACTGCTACTATCATAATGTGACTATGATTTTGAGACCCTGTAATGTACTCAATTTTATACAAATTTACACAGTAGTATTTGTCAGGTCAGGGTTGATGTCATTGAAGTGGAAAGCTCAAATTGGTGTGAATTACTGAGACTTAACATTGTACTTTGAATTATGACTTTTTATATTTACATGAGAGTGTCTTTGAGTCACATCTGGTTTTTGTGCTGTTTACAAACTGCTCTAAAAAGCTGAGCTGAGAATACTCGCCGTTAGTTCAGCTTGTCAAACAGAGAAATAAAACTTAGCTCTATTCTTAAACCATGATTATTTATGTAGCAGGCATGTTGGCCAATAAAAAGAATGAAAGCTGACGGGCATGAAAATAACCAGTCTGCTCATACTTGAGATTTTCTTGCAGTGGTCCCAGCAGGAGCTTGAAGAGGACTGTGTAAATTGTGAAACACAAGGGTGTATAGTTAATGCAGGCCAGAAATGACCATTTGTGGGGCTGCATAATGCTACAAATCCCACATGGTGATGAGGCTGTGAAAAGAAGAGCAGAAATCACAGACTGGGTCAGGTTGGAAGAGACCACGCAGGGCATCAGGGTTCATCCTCCCTGCTTGACAGGGTCATGCTGGAGCACACTGCACAGGATTGTATCCAGGTAGTTCTTGAATATGTCCAATGAAGGAGACTCCACAACCCTCCAGGCAACCTATTCTAGTGCATGGTCCCTGCACAAAAGGATTCTTCCTCATACTGAGGTGGAACCTCCTGTGCATCTGCCACTGCCCAGCACCGCTGAGCAGAGCCTAGCTTCATCCTTTTGGCACTTTCCCGTCAAATACTTAATAGACATTGATGAGATCCACTCTCAGTCAAATCTTATCGAGTCTACAGGCACAGCTCCCTCAGCCTTTCCTCATAAGAGAGATGGTCCTGTCAAGTAATCATCTTTGTATCTTCTGCTGGACCTGTTTCAGGGGCTCCATGTCTCACTAGTACCAAGGAGCCCAGAACTCCATGTTCTGCTGAGGACACAGCACTCCAGGTGTGGCCTCACCAGGGCTGAGCAGAGGGGCAGGATCACCTCCTTCTACTTGCTGGCAATAATAGAGCTTGCTTCCTAATAGAGCCCTGGAGAAGTAAAGAAAGAACTCAGAAAGCTACAGGAGCACGTGTGCCCATGCTATGGGAGCACATGTTTGCTGGTACTGAGTGTGGGCTGGTGCATCGAGTTACCAGTTCAACCTGAAGATGCAGACCAAATATAAGAAGACATGTAACTGTATAGTTTATGCACACTCAAAGATAAATTAATGGAAGATTACATTTAAAATAACTTTACAGTTGGGAGATGAGGTAATCAGAAGAGTGAATGCATTAGTATTGTGAGGGCCACAGGCCTTGGTCTGATTCCTGCAGACATATCCACTAGCATGAGTGTTATGAAAATTATTACTTGATCACATATAATGGTTTTCCAAAGAGTGCCTATATTGGTTATTGAATGGCATGGTCAGAGGCTGCTGGCTGAGACAGATGACTGATAATTAGTTTTAACCTTTTCTCTTGAGAAATGAGTATTTTTTTTATTTTCTGCTGGCCAGTCCTCTCTCTAATGACTTTAAATCTATTGGACCATCTAATCGAAACTTGACGTGGGGAAGGGGGAAATAGTGTGTGTCCTCAGAACCTTGCTAGGTTGGCTCAACTAGCATATTAGGCATCAGAGAATCACTCACTCAGAATGAAGCAGGTTCAGTTAATACTGCATTTTGCAGTCTATTCGTCACTCTTAGTGCTTCTCATATGCAGTTCCAGCAGCAGGCATCCACCAGATAAGGAATTTTCACAGTGCCATGAATTTTCTTTTGGCACCTGTGGTTCTTATCAACCAAGTACCTTGCAATACAAAGTAAGCTTTACAATGATAAAGGGAAAGATAAGTGTTACTGTCTATAAGCTATGGAAAAGGATCTAAACATACAGTGCCACCAATTTGGTGTGCTTGGATAGTAATCTGTGTAAAATGGGGCACATCTAGATTCTTCTGATGTTCCAAGCACTGAGCACTCTCGGAGAGGGCTGAAACAAGTCAGAACCACTGACAGGGCCATGCATCCTGTGACCTTGGGTAGGCAAATCTCTCAGTGCTGATCTTTTGCACTGTTGTGTCGTATGAGTGTGTCTCTTCTAGAACATGCATGGTTTTGTGTGACTACTCCTTGTAAACTTATTTGTCTCTCCATAATACAGTGGACTCAGGTGAGGCTGGAAACTGAAGAAATTGGGAATCAATTACTGTTCTTTCAACACAGAGTGTAAATTGTGGAAAGGTGAGAATTTTGGCATTGAGAGTGTGAAGAATATCTTACTCCACTTAATAACGAGCTATAATGAGAAGCAATTTGTCCACTGTCAGTATCTGACATTGTCTCTTGCTCTCTCTTGCATCTACCTTTCTCTATCTTACATTTCTAAAGCGCTGCAAACTCTTCAGTCTTCCAAGATCCATCTCACAATGCCAAGGCAGGCTGATAGAGTAAAACAAAATTTTTTCCTCTACCACCTATATTTCTCTTACTGTGTTCTTTTTTTTTTCTTTTTCCTCCACGAGAAAGAATGTATATGATGAATATTTCTCAGACATCTCTCATGGTCCTGTCTAAAGGAGAAAGGAAGAAGGAATAAAATAGACAAAACATGAAAACTTTTACAAAGAAGAAACCAGGATAGTATTTATTACACTAAAAATGCAGCAGAATGAACAGAGGGATAACTCTGGAACAAGTTGCTGGTATAGCCATCTCCCCGATGTTGGAGGTTATTAATTTATGGAAGTGTTTCTGGGACCAGAATACAAAATATTTCTCATATTTTGTCTACTTCTATTAACCTGTCAACTCAAAATTGTCAGATTTTATGAATTAATTTCTAATTGGTCTAATTTCTTTATATTTAGCATAGTGTCTTCTATAGAATCTACTAAAATATATAAAATACATAGTCTTGGTCTGAATAGGCAGTTGAGAGCTGCATTTTAAATCTTATCTGTCATGTTTCCTTATTAGAAGGAAAACTCCAGGTATATTGTTCTTTTCATTACTCATAAGCATTTTTTCATTACTTATAAGCATTCTGTCTCATATAGACTCAAATCAGCAAATTCATATAAAGTGTAACTCTACATAATGTGGGAAAAAAGGAGACAGAAGACTGCAAAGGTTTTCTTAATATGTGAAGAAAGCAAAAGTCTTCTTATAAAACTGATACTAAACTATTTTGGGTTTTAGATGTACATAATATTATGCAGTCAAAATGAAGGTGCTTTTTCTCATCTTGCACTGTTATTGACATAAATAAAATTTGTGCGCAATATTTTATTTATTTCATAAAATTAATCCAACAGCAAAACTGCATAAATTTGTGTGGCAACATAACTTTGTATTCATGGCTGATTTTTTTCCCCTTTACACAGAAAAATAATGTGGGTTGATGCAGTGTCCTAACACAATAGGGGCTAATGAATAGAGCTTGCTGTGCTCAAGAGACTGCAGTTCAATTACTAGTGGTGCCAATCAAGTCAGAAATATTAACCATGGTAACAGCAGTTTTGAGTTACATGGAATGAGGCCGTGGCTTCTTGGGGAAGATCACCTCTTGGGAGGGAAGGGAATGTTCACAGTAAGAGCTGCAGAAGGTCAGACACTGGTGCTTTATGGCAAAGGAGAACAAGATAGCTCATGCCACAGGAAGGCTTCTGCTGTTTTGTAACTTTTCATTGCAAGTGCACCTGAGAGTTCATAATATGTAAGTGTGACTATGTGATCCATGTATATCCTATAGAACTGGATTTCCTCTGTATAAGTGTACAGCAATTAGATACTCACGTGAAAGAAAAATTACATATCAGATTAGGTTCTAAGCAGGAGTAAAATGTTGCTGAAGTCAGTGTGACTAGGCTGAATCACACCAATCGATTCTGTAGCCTTTTATGAGGATTTACTTAATATAGTGCATTTGTTCTGCTGGCTGGTGATCAGAGTGAGGATCCCTTGATGTGATACAATGGCAGTGTTATGTATTAGTAGCATGAACAGGAAGCAGCTGGCATCCTGTTCAGAAAACAATCTCAGTTTTTATTGCAGAGAACAATATTGAAAACAGTGTGTGTGTGATGGGCCTAATCCTTAAAAATGTGTGAGTTTGGATACTGTCCCTTTTAACGGACTAGTCACTTCTGAAGTAAATGTAGATAATTTCTTTTCACAGAAAACTCTTCTGCTACTTGTCCTTTGGAATACAGAGAAAACCAGCTAGAGCCCTGAAATGGCTTTTTTTGCACCTGCCTGCTGCCTCTCTGTCTCTTCCAGCTGGTGAGTATGCTCAGTTGTGGAGTGCTTTCCCCCTTCTCTTATTCATGAAGAGATGGCACATCTCTTTGGTCAGAATCACTGCAACATTTCCTATTCTTTGTCTTGGATGCCATTAAAAAGCCAGCTGTTAAGGATGGTTACTGTATTGTTG
The DNA here is from genome assembly GCA_013397295.1 of Polioptila caerulea. Classification (NCBI taxonomy): domain Eukaryota; kingdom Metazoa; phylum Chordata; class Aves; order Passeriformes; family Certhiidae; genus Polioptila; species Polioptila caerulea. The sequence continues at coordinate 1,549,618 of VYXF01007449.1, forward strand.
GAACTTAGTCTTTGTTAACTGAAACTTCTGTAAAAATTTAGGATGGATTTCTTAAGAATTGAAGAATTATAGCAGGCTATAAATGAATTTGAATCTGACTGCAAAATGGTGAAAATAGTGCGTACTTGATACCTTTCCTGAAGGTTTTGGAACTTGCAGTAACGGTTATGGTATCTCTGTAGGGTAAAGAGGCGTTGCACGCGGACAGGGCAGCTGGATTATAGAGGTTTCTCTTACACAGTTCAGGCATCAGAAATGAAGTCATCCTAGTTCACTTGCACCACTATAGGCCACTCTTTTAGTCAAACAATGCAATCTGGGGGATGTTTCACCTCAGCTATCTTAAAACCTGTCCCCGATTAAGAGGAAGAAATGTCTCCAGAAATGGAGTTTAGGGACAATTTGTCAATGCATGTTTGGGCTCTAAAGCCAGGTGACATGAAGTGGCTTGATGAATGTGTCTGACAAGGTAGGAAAACTAGCAGCAAAAGAAGTGAGGGCAGGCAAGGCTTTGTAGTAACTCAGTCTGTGTTCGGCTGACAAGAGGTTGAATTTTAATTCCACTTTTAACCTACTGTCGTCTATTTGAACAGAGACAGAGTCATTTTCCATTATTATCTCCTTTTTACCCCTCTTCTTCCTCCATTCTTAGTCTGTTTTAAGTATTGATAATTTATTTATTCAGTGTGAGAGACATTCCCTCTTTTCTCCTAGTGAAGGCTGAATCCTGGTGTCTTACTCATAGTAGAAAATTTGAGCCATCTGGTTAAGATGTCTTGGTAAAAATACTCTTAAGTCATTATTGTTTCAATTGCATTAATGACTTTATCAGTGGAAGAGGATGAGGAAGCCACTTTCATGTTTCTTAGAGCAATGCCCTGACCACTGAGCTAAACCGTGCTTTACTTGCTAGATTGACAAATAACCAATTAATGTGAGACATCATCAGAAACAGATTGAGGAGATTAGTGTTTAGATTGATTTACAGTCTCTTGTTGAGACATTTGCTTGGAAAAATGAAAGATTTTAACATAATATTCAGGTCGTGTTCTGACTGGTTCAGAGCAGTGCCTGAGGCTAAGGTAGTCTATAGGCTCAGTAGCCAGTAGGCTACTGGGCTATTTTCTTGTCAACTCAAGGAATATTAAAATAGCAGTAGAGAGTGTCTGAATAGTCTAAATGCCTAGTTCAATGTCCTTGGGCATTGTCTTTGGAGAAAAGTGGTTTGGGTTAAAATTGTGTTTAGTGAAGGACAAAATGGAACCAGACTCATGTGTCTGGGTAGAGCTGTAATAACTGGAATAGAGTAAGTAACTGGAGTGATAGTTAACAACGTTATCAGCATCTTGCTCTCAAACCCCAATTGCACTTGTTCAGTGTAAATCCAGAAATAATTTCTGGATTCCCAAAATTATACTTCTTGGCAAATGCTGTGTGTTATTTCACCTGATCTTGATTTGTCATATAATCAGCCCACAGCACCTATTGAGTTGCTCGTAATGGCTGCTTTAGTAGGCAATATGTGAAAATACAGGAAACAAAAATTTGGAAACTATGTACCCTAAATTACATCCTTGGATCTGTTGGCTTCAGTGGAACATTCTGAAATATCTAAGATCTTCATTCCTTTAATTTCTATTTTTCTTCTTCTCTAATGAATCTTTATCAAATAATCTCAGCCATTTGGCAGTATTCTCCACAGTAAAAGTTGTTAATTAGCAAATTAAAAGACACCATCTTAATTTTTGAATTTTTTCCTCAAAAAATGAAGTTAAAATAACTGGTTTTTTGAAACCCTTCCCCCTCATATGACTGCAAGTGTAGGAAAGGAAATATACTTTCCTGATTCACCTGGCTGCTCTTGGGAATTTAGGGGAAAACAGTTCAGCATGGCAGATGAAAATTACAAACTAAATTTTATGCAATATTTTAGGATGAATAAGAGTCCACTGTTATTGTCGCTCACTATTGTCTCTCCTCAGCTCCTGTCTGCCATATGAAGAAAAGTGCTAGCAAAATATCTATGCTAGAATATGGATTTAATCACAGGGTATCTGTTATTTCTGACCTTATAGTGGAAGTTAGTTGAATGATATTCAGGCCAGATCTACTATCAACAGTATATCCTTTGTTATTAACAATATTCCACTCTTTATATGGAAAGAGAATATTTTTATAACAAACAAAAAATCCCAACAGGCCAACCAACCAAATAAAAATTGATGTCCTTGAGTCTAGTAAGCCTCATAAATTGTTTTTCATGTATTTTTTTTTCTCATTTAGAAAAGTTAGGACAATAGTTTTTCTTCAGAAAATGTTTGCTATAAAGAATATGAACTACTCAGTTATTTCCTTGCTGAAACCACAATTCATGATGTGCAATGTGATTTTGCTGGTCCTTTTAAATGATTGCAGGTTACAAGCTATCAATATTGCACTTCCTTGTAAAAGATCCTTTAGCTTCAATATGAAGTTTATCACTGCCTTGTATCTGAATTGTCACTGGAATAGTCAGGCCAGAATGACAACAATGCTGTGCTTGGTTGAAATACACGGGGTGTTCCCATGCATGGAGCTAAGTTATTCTTTTAACAGGTGAAAGTGAATTCTGTGGTGTAAACAAAGAAACGCTTGATCTTCACAGAGGTGACACACCATAAGCTAAGAGGCTGGTGAACCTGGCCCTTAGCTGGCATAAAAATGAAAGAATTACTGTCTCAAATCAGCATAAGGAGCTGAAGTGAGGTAGAGGCAGATTACAAGAGTGCGGAAATGGGAATTGCCTTACTGCTGTGACAGTAATTTACCTGCACTGAAGCTGTCTTATGAAAATAGGATGTCAGCACCCCATGTGGATGAAGATGCATGTCTCTACAAGGGCAAAGCACAATGTCTGCTTGAGGCAGGAGAGGGAAAAACTGCGAGCCGCCTGTATCTTACCACATGAATTTCAGCTGAAAGGCTTTCTGCTCCAGAAGAATCTCCTTGTTTTAGAAGGCTTATTATTTTCTTGTATCTCTATCTGAGTGGTTGTGGAGGTGACACAGACTTTATTCACTTTATGTCCAGTCTGCATACCAGAAACTGGGAACATGAGAGCTGACACTGTAGCCCAGAGGAGGAAAACTCTATAGTAGACAAAGAACAACCAATGCATATCAGCAACTTGAAGAAGAAGATACCAAATGATTCAATTACCAAGGTAATCATATACATTAACACAAGTTTCAACACCATAGAATTTCTTATTTAATAGCTAAGAATGAAAAAGAGGATAATTATTTAATTCACTTCAGGGCAGTGAATTAGATAATGGAGAGTAAGCTCAGTGCAAAGAGTAAGTGCAATCAGACATTCTTGTGCATGAAAATCTTTCTGAAGCGGAATGTAACCTTGTTAGCAAAGAAAAGATTCCTTAGTGCTATTATCCTGCTGAACACAAAGAGTTAGACAGGATGTTATTTTGTAATGTTCTTGTCTAGTTGTTGATCTTTCCAAAGAGACAGAACCACAACCTAGCCCTTGAACAACTCAAAAAGAGTGGTTTGAATTGTGGAGGTGCATAAATACTAAACTGTTGTAAATGGCAGGGGAATGATTCCATTTTTAGAAAAGAAATGTGACTGCCATTATTACTGTTTGTTTAAGAGTCCTGCAGTTTCTTCACAATTTGTACAGATGTGTTCAATTTCAGTCGTTTGCCCTGTCAGTTTTTCTGATACATGGTACATCATTTTCTTTAAGACACCTAAGTGGTGGTGATTAGTGCTGTGTGATGAATGAACAAGGAAAATTTACTTTAAAAGGAAGAATCCTCTATGTGTTCTATATGTTAAAGTAAAATGTAGACTCTCCATTGTAAATTATATGTTGCTGTAGTTCCTGCTTCATGTTATGTTGAAACACCACAGCCCAAACAACACTGAACATGTGCGATGGCTGTAAGATGTTAAAGTAGAAGCGGAGAGCCATATATCAGAGTGTCAACATCCTTAACATCCAGTCACTTAATCCCTACCAGCCTCTGCTACAAGTTAGATTACCCTGCAAATATGTGTGCAGCCTCTCTCTTTTTTAGCAGGATGTCCATGTAAGTATGAGCTTTCTGATGTAAAAGCAGAAAACCATCTATTTTAAAAGCATTAGCACTGATGTTGGAATGCTTCGACTCATTTGATTTACTGAGCTTAAAATGATGGCTGTTGAAATGTTTAACTCTGCCATCTCTTAGTGACTCTGCAAAGGAAGAATAAACTACAATGTGGTTTTCACGTCCTTGAAGGTACAAGGACCTGGCTGTGAAGAGCAGCTAATCACTGACATGCTGAGGCTGGAATATCAGGTTGGAGGGACTTTGAAATTAGCTTCTCAGTCAATTCAACAGGTCTGATCTAGGGATGCAAATGGCTGCTAGATGTATATGCTTAGCAATGGCTCATTTCCATTCTGGAAAGTCTCCTATACTTACAAGTACTATGAGAACAACTACAGCTTGTAGATGACTTTGGTGGTGAGGCAGTTGTAGGTTAATACTGAAGTATTTCTACATTATGAAACTATGGAACTGCAAGAGTGACCTGTAGTATGGATAAATGAAGAGAGAAGCCATGCCTTGACAGATTATATCCACTAATAAAAGGTGGATAAATTCCATCAAAAATTCTGAAGATCCATACTAGACCTTTCCTTGGCTTGCTTCACATTGCTTTGAGTTCCTTTCTATTCAGAAATGAAGCAGTTTAACAGAGGATGGAATCACCAGATCTTCTGGAGTAACAAAATCAGAGCAAAATATGTATCTCTATGTATAGTGCTGGACTAAGGTTTATTCAGTGAAACAAGGTGGGACCAAAATTTGAGAGGAGGTGACAGGAGACAAAGCTCCACCTCTTGCCTTTACCAGGATGTTGAAATAAATATAGAAACGTTCTGGAACATATAAACATCCAGCTTGGTTCTCCCTAAGCACAGAAAAATCTAATGTTGACGCAGTTAGCGAGAAATTAAGCAGTATGACCTACTATAGCCCATGTGACTACTTTCTCTAATGTAGCTGATTCCAGGATGCAGATGACAAAAAAAATGTATGTTCTGCATACAGTAGATCAGTAGATTTGTATTCACCAGTGGCTCATGGTCAGCCAGTGGAGATGATCTGCAAATGAAATCTGGAAATGTATTTAGAATTTTTCTACTCCCTTCAAGTAGATTATAAGAGTGCAGGGTAATTTTGATTAATTTGAAGGACAGCAATGATCCACTGGCCCTAAATGGGAGCCATCTGCTGAAAGGCAGTTTGTCACAAAGAAATGCTGCTGACTGCATCTAGAAAATGACTGAGGTAGTGAAAGAGTTTGTATTTGTTAGAGTTAAAAATCTCATGAATGATCAAAAAACTGAAAGAAGGGAGGGCTCTGTATCAGAATTTCTGTCTGTGGGAGTAAAGAGAAAGAGAGTTAGAAATATGGTCAATGAGGACAAAACTCACTGTTTGAGGGACTGGATACTACTAATAATACTATGTCATCTTGGAAAAATTATGTCAGTTTTGGAATCCAGACAATTAGTCAGCTTTTCTGGCATTGTGATATTATTTCAGTCACATTACTTTTTGGGAAGGAGCTAGATTTATGGCATCAGCATCCATTTTCTTGGACAACCAGAAGAATACTCATATGTCACTTCATTTTCTCCTTTTCTTTCTCTGAAATGTCAACATGTCCCTAGATGAAGTGCTTTAGAGGGAGGCCACTGTGAGGCTGCACTCTGATAGCAGATACACATGTGGAGTTAGCACCACAGAACACCCATAATTGCAGCTTCTTGGGCTTCTCTTTTGAGAACAAAAACCTCTGTCTGTAAAGAAGAGATGACTCTGGAACATGTTCCCAGATTTCTTGTTCTCTTTTTGAAAAAGATGATAGAAATAATGTTGGTGAGCAGTTCCTCCAACAATATTATTGATTTTTTTTTTTGTTTTTGTTCTTGTTACCATGAAGGAAGGGATTGTGTGCACCTTTCTTTCAGCCTTTAAAAACTACTAGCTTTTCTAACAGTAAGAAAAAAGATACATTCATTGTTTGTGATAAGCCAAATTTAGATTTAATATGAGTTACTTCTTGTAATTAGAGACAATATAAAGGTATGTAGAACTATAAAACTGCCGTATACAGCATTGTAGTCTGGCTTCATGAAAAACATGTTTTCCTTGCTAAACACTGGCTTATATTGACAGTGGAGCTGAGATGCCTTGCAATCAGGCATTATTTGATCAGGCAGTTCTTGTTGTGCTGTACATAGATACAGAGTTTTTTTAAATACAATAAATAAGAGTAAAATCTTACACAAGGCAGCACAGCTTAGTAATTGCTGTTTTGGAGCTCACGTCGCTGCAGTTATTTAGCTCAGCATTTCATCTCCAGCTGCAGCACAATTTTTGCCAAATATAGATAAATGAAGTTAAAGTTATTGGCAACGACCAGTTCTGTATCCCTGTTTTGAGTTCATAGATTTCATAGGAGAGGCCTTCCTTTATTTTTGTAGCAAGCAATTGTTTTGAACTCTGAACTTCTTCACATTCCAGCACAACACAGTGTTTTCAGTTCTACTTTATCAGGCAGATACTGGTAAACAGAGAGAATAAGCAGGTTCCCTGTTTGAGAAATATACCACATGAATCATGAGGGAGGAACAAACTCAGAAACTGAACCTCACTTAGCATATTTTAGGAGTTTAATGTAATCTTGATGTTGAATTTGCAGTCAGGGCCTTTCAGTGTGGGATGTCTAACTCAACAGTGTGCAAATGTCAGTGCTGTCTATGTTGTATGAGGTGACCTGGTGGTATGGTCTGCTGCAGACTCTCATGGCAAAGTCACTACAAACTACACAGAGATGACTTTCTGGTTTCTTTAGACCCTCTGTAAAGTAAAACTTCTTTCCTTTGAATTTAATAAATGAGACAATACAAATAAATGATAGAGACATAGTATTGAATGTATTCTAAATCACTATAGAAACATTATCAAACAAACTCAAGACTTTCAAATTTAGACATATAATTCTGTTTCTTTAGATTTTTTCAATTCTATTTACTTGCTCTTGTGAAAAAATATTGTCACTTTTACAGCTGTCTGGTGTTTATCTGTAAACAAGTAATGGGGTCAGGAAATGCTTGTGTTTTCCTCTGACCCACCTGGCTGCTTTCCTTTGATCTGTGATCCCTTCTGTTAAAAGGGAAATGAAATGTCCTACAACCCAGAAAGCAAACTCATGGAGCTTTTATTTTGAATGGAAATGCACGACAAAACACGTCTCAAATACTGCTGTGAAATAATGCTTCCTTCTTTATGTTCAAACATTAGCCGGGAGTTTCTTTCCATAGAATTTCTATACTAAAAGCACATGCAATTCTTTTGTCATCTGCTACTTTTGTCATGATAAATTCACTTGGGACCATAACTTCAGAAGAAATAAACTCTAAAATTACATTGGGAAGAAGCCTGAATTTTGCCAGTGAGATTTCAAAGGAAAAATATATTTTCAAAATTAGGAGAGCAAGAAATTATTTTTTTTTTGTCTGTGAAATTTGCCTGATTCATTCTGAATGACTGCTTTCAGTTAAAGAACAGGCTTCTCCTTTTTGCTATTTCTCACCAGCTTTACTTTTTCTTGTGAGTTTCACTTCACAGATCCTGTGTTACCCCATTTTCCAAATGGAGTGAAGTTATAGGCTTTTAAATGATAAAAAAAATACCCCAAATACAAAAATCTCTAAGCTGTCTAATGAAATAATTGCTGCTGATAACACAGCAGCAAATGAAAATCAGATATTTGTGTTTGCTTCCATAATATGGAAGAGAGCAAATGTTTCATTAGCTAACACAGAAAGATTTTCAATAGATGTTATTGGAATGATCCACTTTTTAGATTGCACTGATTGAGATATTACTTTAGACAAGTTCAGCTAAAAACATCTCCTATCTCTTTTGAAATTCATGGGTCTCACAATGTATAACTTCTTACCATGCTATTAATATATTATTTTATACAGCACTTTTAAACTGAAAAGTCTGAAGCATATTACAAATAAAATGAATTAGAAATGATGGGAGTTTTAATACAAGAAATGTTGATGAAAACAATATTTTTCACTTTTAAAAATATTTTATTAAAAAAACCCCACTTATTTTAAAGACAACATATTTTTACTTGAACACTATTTTATGGAAAAAAGGATACTGTTTCCCATGGAGAAAAAGTATTTCTCCTTCTTTCTATTAGCTATTGATGCCTATAACACAGCAGTAAATTTCCAACACAAAATTCAGGATTATTTTAATTAGGACCACTGTTTAAGCCTCATGTTCTCCCTGTAATGTGTGAATAATACGTATTTTACAAAGGAGTGGATAGACATATTACTGGTTCTTCAGGCTTATAAGGTGAATTGTGCAGTCAAAACAGAACAGCATGTTTTACATCCCTATCTCCTGTTCACAATATTAAAACAGCTGAAAATTGGAATTTTTCAATATGGGGAGAAAACAGAGCTTTTCCCAGTGTGATTCTCCTTCCTAATGAGAGCAAAAAGAAATAGCAAATAATTGTTTGATGTTCCAGCCAGTTTCTCAAGGATTGTTATTTCTGCTAGTGCTATTGGTGAAACTTCTCACCTTTGGACTCAAAAAGCTGTTTTTTCTGAAAATTTTACATGGAGTATAACTCCAACTAATGCAGCTGTCTCTAGTTTATACCAATAAATGAGGTAGATAGAGATCAGGCTCTGTACTAAAGAGGAGATATTTCCTAGGGCTGGATGTATATCTCTGGTTCCTACTGTCTCTCATGGTTTGAACTTGACTGCTTCAGAAAACTGTACTTTCTCATGGCTACTCATATATATCTCTGCCTATATGATCCAGAATATATTTTGTAATATTTGAGTCTTTCTGATTTTACTGAGGAGGGCATGCTGTCTGTGTCTGTGCCAAACCCCATGTATGGCCAGGCCCATATTGGTGTCTTATGGCCAGAAGGCAAATTTTCACAGTCAAATGTAACCATTTCTCCTCCTGGTTATTTCCCTCATAATTAATCAGCCTGACTGGAAGGCTGATCTGGTCTCATCTGCTTCATAGCTGGGAAGCAGAGAGCCAAACCAGAGCCTTCTTGATATGGAGGCTGCATTCCTTCAGCATGTCCCTCCTGAAGAGCAGTTTACCATAGGGTCTCTTGTTTGAACATACAGGGCTCACCTCCCCTTTTGGGTGACATAACAGCAGCATGATGTGAAAATAAAGTGAAAAACTCTCAGGAATGTTCATCTTCAAAGCACACGTGCTCCTACAAATGCACACAAACAAGCTCGTTTGCACACTGAGGCAAATGCAGGCATCTGCACACGCACAGACTCACACCCTGTCACTTTTGGCTCAATAGGCAGCATGGTTAAATAATGTCAATAGCAGAAAGTCTTACAGTGCTGACACTTCCTCTGGCAGTAAAATATTTACTGTTCCTTTAAAACTGTGAATAAAAAAAGGTCAGTCTATATACTGAACAAGGAGTAAAAAAAAAAAAAAAATCCCTTTTTTTTATTAGAAAACACTTGAAACTTATCATGTGCAGCAGATGGGAGTAGAAAATGCAGCTTGAAGACAGTTATATAAATATATCCTTGATGTCTGTTTTGCTTTTCAATTTGCAGTGAAAAGTACAAAGGTAGAGTAGAGCGCCAGTCAGGGCTGCACTGTGTCTCTTGATATCCATTCCAGATGTTGGCTAGACTTTGTGGAGCCAGGCTTATGGCACTGAGGCTGGAGCTAGTTGTCTTTTCCTCCAGGTGTGATGCTTCATGCTGATCCCCCCACATGCTAGCCTGTCTTATCCAAACAGTCTAAGCTCTGTGACAGGCATCTACCACCTTTTTGACCAAAATTCACCTCCCTTCCCCGCCCCCACCTCAATGCTTTCCACCCACCCCAGCTTCTTTCAGCTTGATGGGCTCTGCAGACAAGCCCACTTGTCCCTGCCTATCATTCTGTCACTTCAAAAGCAAGCCCCCCTAAAAAAATGAGCTCTGACGTGGTTCTCAAATAATGCTAGTCAGTTAGTAGCTGCTTTGAATATTCCTCTTTGTGTTTTGAGAGTGTCTGGAGGTACTATTTGACACCGAGTATGTCTGCCAAGCCTCTAATGGTAGTTCTCTGTTTGTGCATGCTTGTAAAGGATTTTACACTGTAATATTTTAACTCCCTGATTAAACATTGCTAAGCACAGAAGTATATCATAAATCTTGCAGGCGCCAACTCCATTTATCTGAATGTTAGTTACTGTCTACGGTGGGTAAACAAATTACAGCACAGTTTATTACAATATATGGGGCCACGATGTAGCTCTATTAATATCTTGTACCCCCTGGAAATATATCGCTGGCTCACAGTCTGAATCTTCTCTCCCGAACAATTAAAAACAAATTCTGAATGGAGGGTGGAAGGGTGTGTGAGAGGGAGGGGGAAGCATCAGGCACTTCCAAGGGGAAACTTGCTAGGAGTAACAATAATGAGCTGTAATATCAAATTACTACTATCATGGGTTTGAGGTCAGTACATATTGAGTTAGTTGTAAGATATTGAAGTAGAAACTCTTCTAGTTTGGAATGCATTAATGCTGCTAAAGCTGCCAGAAAAATATCTAGAAAACATTTGAGTTGGAGAGGGCAGAAACAAAGAAGAATGTTAACAAGCAATAGTGTTGGAGTCTTTTCCTTTCCCAGCACATTTGCAGAGATCATTTTCATTAACACTAGCACGTTTGAAGTGCATTGAACCTCCACTTGTAGGCAGAAGGTCAGCATTGGAGAGGCTGGAATATTTCCACATCCATTTACAAAAATAGTAATTTCTAATTTTTAATCAATTTTCTTATCCCACACAAATAATCCCAGTTATATGAATGTGTAGCAATCAATAGAAGCTCTGTCTTTTCGAAGTGCAGAATAAATGACTGAATAAAGTAGGAATTCTATTGGGGGGCTTTTGGAGGGACAAGTTTAATGACATCTAAAATGGTTTGTGATATGTTTCAGTATAAAAATAGGAGCAAAGAAAGAAGTGCTGTAAGTTTTAAGAAAATTCATAGCATATACTAAAAGTAATTTCACTACTTAAAGAAACAGAATCAGATAAAAATAGTATGTGTAAATCCCTGTTTACTTTTGACATTATAAAAGCATCACTGCTTCTTGTCCTGAAGCATGAGGTTGTGGCTAACAGGCTGACTATTAGTGGAGCTCTCAGGTTGATGTAGTCATGATGGTAAAATAAAATAAAAGGATGCTCCTCCCCTAATTCTGCACTGATGCCTGCAGGGGCCTACAATTTCTAATACAAGCTGACAACCCCAACACCACCATGTTCAGTGGGAGCAGGAACAGCTAGCTGCTATTTCCCTTTCAGGAAACCACAAAACACCGACATTTTACAGACTGGAAAAGAGTTCATTACTTGCAGGGGTAGGGCAGGATAATGTTCTGATGTTCTTAGCTGGGCTCCAGTGGCCAATAACACAAACACCATCCTTCATAAAAGCAACTGAAGCTTGGTAAAAGTAGAAATCCAAATACTTTTAAAGTTTTTGCATATTGTCAATACTGTAAATCATCATATAACATTGTACAGCAACAAGTGAAAATATGTCTGTAACTAATAAAATTAACACCACAGACTTTCACTTAAGGAATTTGTCTTCACATCAAAAAAGAAGTAAGCCTAAATTAATTACTAGCCTTTTCCTACTAAAAACAGTGCATTTAGGCCAGGACTGAACTCAATTATGAGATTCTTAAAGAAATGCAAGTGCTACATTTGTGTCAGTTTGTAAAGATCTTGTTTATATACATACTCATTGCTTGATTCAACAATGTGTTCGGCATTCTGGCCTGGTCCACCAGAGCATTTAATCACATGTGCAGGCATGCAGGCAATTTCTTTCTCATCAGTTAAAATATTTACATGCTTAACCTTAAGCACATTGAAGGGACAAGCTTGCAATGGAATTACTTTTTTTAAAAGAAAGCCATGCAATGAAAGCGTTGTAGTTTGCAAAGGTACTGTCAGGACATGTACCACCTCACCACAGCAAAGGGAGCCTGAAGGTGCTGAGCCCCACTTGCCCATGCTCTAACTGACTCTGTGCCAGTAAGGAGCTCTAAGGATCTCTCACAACATCTGTAGGACACAACTCTTGATCACCAAGGTGGAACATTCAAGTAAAGTATGTCCTGACTTTTAAAAGATTAGGAACATTTTAAGAAGAAAATTTGATTCTACACCCTGAAGTATTTTAGGTAATCAAACCAAGACTTTGGAAAGTGTTCTGATCCTGGAAGGACTCACCCTGCACAATCCCATGAAGCAGGGGAGTGTTTGTCAGAGGGATGCCAAATAAACCAAAGTGTAATTTCCTGTGGTTGAACATTTGCACCTCAACTGGAACTGATTAAGAATGTTGAATCTAATAACTAAAAAAAAGAGGGGCAAGATGGTCACAGACTTGCAGAAAGTTTTTGGAAAAGATGGTTGCTGGTGAGAAGATTCTTTTCTGAGGGAACATCAGAAGATATTTTGGCAAAATCTGAGAGGTGGGAGAGTAGGATAGGAAGAGGAATGAATCTTTTAAAGCTGACAAGGCAGAACAAGAGAACAGGACAGTTAAGTGCAGGAAAAGGCTTGAAGTGGGAGAGTAAAAGGATGGTGTGTATACAGGCTTCTCCCTGGAAGAATAATTGGATAAACCAGAAGGCAGGCTAGCTGCCATGCTGGCATCCTCAAGAACTTCCCATTGCTGACTACAAAAAGTCGCTGAAGGACTTACATCTTATGGGTCCTGAACAGAGGAAAGAAAATGTCCTGTTAAATACTGAGGTAAGCGAGGAAAGATAATCAAGGTTATCAGACTGTCTTAAAATAAGGGGGAAAAAAGGGCTTAAATGGAGCTAGAGGAACCAAGGAGAAAGAGCTGATACTTGAGAAACGATGTTAAATGGTATGATGGGGCATATAAGGGTGCAGACCAAGAAAATGACTTCTGAGTCTGCAACAGCTGTCAGGTAAAGGAAATGAAAAGCTCCTAAGAAGGGTGGCTTCTGATGCTATCTGATCAAGAAATTTTGGAGGAAATAAAGAAAGGAAATTACAAATGGGAATCCTGTTGGACTGATTAGTTGTGACATAGATCATTTGGACCCCATTTTCAAAGATATGGAAGAGTTTTTTAAGACTCTCATACATCTTGTGAAAAAGTTTGGGTGTCATTTATGGTATAGAAAGCTGATCTCTTGATTTCATATTTACAGACTCAATGGACAAATCTAACTCAAGAGACAAATCTAAACTCAAGAGACAAATCTATCAAACACCCAAAGATGTTTGAATGACTTTGTGAACAATCAATGATTCTATTATTCTTTTCATAATATTGAATGACATAATCATGGACTGGTGAGATTGATGAAGGTTATCAAAAGGGACTGTTATGTTTATTGGTACTATAATATTAAACTCTGTTCTGGCCATATACTGGATTTTTGTGATTATTCACCAAGCATGTTAACTGGCAAAAATATTTTGATACACATTGTGTAAATATAATTCCAAATGTCATTGTCAAATTAACAACTGTTTGTATTTGCAATGAAAACACTATTGCTTTAATTAAATCAGGGAACAAACCCTAGTAATATAGGATCTCAAGTTCAAACCTAATTTATATTACTTTTGAGTTTTCAAGTGCCATGAGATTTTCTGGCATCTCTCACAACAAAATCACATTGGAAGTAGTGTATATCTGACTCAAATCTATGTTGTTTTTTGCTTAGTCAGCAAAGGGATTTTGGATCAAGCTTTTGTGCTCATGCACAATTTGAAAATTACATTCATTAATCTTTTCATTGCTACTTTCCCAGAGGTTTTCTGGAGCAATGTTGAGTTTTAAGATGGGAAGAATCAAATGAAGTAATAGGCAAAAGTTACTTCAAGTGTAGTGGCCTGCATGGTAGAAAGCATGGAAATGCTCATGAGAGAAGGAAATGAAATGAGCCCATGGTCTGAACCACAGATGTAGTGACCAGTTAAAATCCTGAGCAGAAAATCAATCAAGCAGTGTTAACCACAAAGTTAGAACATCTGGCTTATGAAGTCACTTATCTACATGGCACTAGAATCTGGAATGATGTCATAGACAAAATATCATATTGTTTTCCTAGCACTTGTACTTTACTTAACCATCTACTTTTTGCTGCTCTTTAAAGAAATTCCTAGATGGACCTTGGGTTTGATTTCTGTGCTGTTTTAAGCTGCACCAGCTTAAAAAAATGTCAAAGAATAATTGACATATATTAATTAATGGCTGGGGATGCTTCCTTTATTTGAGAATTTATTCAGTGTCTTTGTGATGAATTTTCTACAGATGAAGTTCTTTTATGACTTTTGCTGGTGAAGGCCCACCTGTATTTTCCAGGGGTTGTGGTCTTAAAAATGTTTGCAGTCTTAAATCAACATCCTTTGGTTTTTTTTCACTTCAGGATTTTAAATTCTATGCCACCTAAGTTCTGCTCATGCTGAATGTTAAAAGATGACATGATGACTGCATGATACAGATCTGCCATAGTTTCAGTAAGTTTCCAGAGGAGAACCGTGTCTTTCTCCATGAAGGTAACAGGGCACTCCAGGCACATTTAGAAAAACATACCTCAGCCATTGTTGGTGGAGAAAGGCACAAAATGCCATTCCACTGGTGCTATAGCGACAGGTGTCCCCAGTGCCTGCAGCCAGGCCAAGGGAGGGAAGCTGCCTGCACCTGTGATCCGTCTGGTCATGCTTTCTCATGGCCATGAAATGTAAAAAGTTGCTCTAGGTGGCTTTCCTGCTTTACTCAGGAAGACCATGGACCACTTGGGTCTCTGACGGATGCTTTAGAGGAAATCAAAAAGGCCCCTCTCTCCATCTATTGCACCTTGGCGTGATTCACAAGAGCAGTCAAAATTCAGGCCTGTGAGAAGACTGACTGTTGTGAAAAGGAGAGTCTGTGACAGAAATACTGTTGTGACTTATAACAAGGGGAGCCAGTGTGCTAAGAAAGGAACACATTGCTGCAGGCTAGATGAATTAATTTTACTAGTACTGTGTGTGTCATAGCCTTGATAAAGCTCAGTTCTCTTTGTACATTCCAAGCTGCTGTGTTTGGGTAATATTACAAGATATCTAAATGTTTTAAGCTTTCTTATGATTTAGCCTCAGTATTAGCCTTTCTTTCTGGCAGACATCTTTGATATGTTCTTTATCTACTACTGTTTCCAAAAAGGAAGACTCCTAGAACCCAGTGCCTCCTCCCTTACTTCTCCATGCATATCTTTTCCCAGAATTCCACGTTATGGTCGACATAAACCCACAGTTTATTTTCTCAAAGATATGGAATAGCTGAGGTGAACAAATGTGTGATAAACATTATGCCATTTTCCATCAGCTACCATTAGAAGCACATGTCCATGGACAAAACATTTCCACATTTGGCCTTCTGCTTACCCTTTTACCTGTTCTGGAGGGTTCTGCCCTTTGGTCAGAATTTTCTGGGTTGTCCATGACATTTCTCCCGTTTCAAGTCTGAACCACTGAGTTTTTCTCCCTCCTGTCTGCTCCTTCTTTCTTTCTTTCTTTCTTTCTTCTGAAGTAATTGCAGAAGAAACAACTTAAAGTCCGTTGCTATACTTCCAGTATCTTTAGATAAGGTTTATCAGATGATCTACTTCTTGGTAACTAGTCTGCTGTTCAATTACTATCTTTCCTGGGAATCAGACTTGAAATAACCGTTTGTCCTGGATAGCTGCCATCTTTTATCCAAGTGTGCTCCATTTAAATGGAGGATAATCAAAGTTTAATGGCTCAGTATTTTTAGCCACGAACCAGGTGCAAGCAACTTTTCTGTCACCTACTGTGGATTTTATGTCAATATGGAAGAAAAGGATCAGAAGGAGTGGAGTGTGCCACATTCCTGCTGGAACTTACATCCTGACAGATGTCCATAAGATTCCAGTGTCAAGAAGAAATCATAGTAGAGAAATTCCCCAAACTGTCTCAATCTAAAATGCTGTTTCACCATATGTCTTGTTATAATTAGTGCTAGTAGGATGCATATATTCCAGATCTGAGTTGATAAAATATATTCATTTTGATAGGATGATTTTATAGAAATCTAAAATATTTTCTGCCTGAATACTGAGTGCAATGAGTGTGGAATGCAACTGTCCTTGCCAGCGATCTGCAGTCAGTCTCTTTGAGATGCAAGCACAGCCACAGGAAATGGTGCCTAACTTCACGAAACATTATGATCTCCTGTGGCTCCACTGTATTCCCACCCTTGCCAGCAGTCTACAGGTCTCTGTCTAGGTCCATGAGCCAGGAACTGGTCTGGGTCCCTTCTACTGTCACAATGAGAGAGCCTGTCCGTTGTAGAACTGATTATTGTTTGCTTCACAGGAACATTCCCCTTCTTTATTTATCAGCTACGTGAACCCTACATATCAAACTATAATTATTTTTTGATGAAGTAGGAAGAGTTTCCAAATTAAATTATGAATTACCTCATCATTGTATATGCTTTGCACGTGAACGTGTGCAAAGCATAGATGCAAGCTGGACAGACAGTCTGTGGATTCTGTAGGTTTGGAATTCACATATTTTTCACATACAAGATTTGAAAGAAATGAACTTCAGAAATTCTAGTTCAGCAGATCCAAATTTTGAAAAATATTTAATCTAGGATTGTAGTGGAAACATATTGACTGAAGAGACCAGCTAATTGTTATCACTGTCATTCTTATGTAAGAAGTGCCTTCGGCTGCTATGTGAAAGGAATTAGAACATAAATTCTTGACAACTTTAACACATGCTACCTGAATACCCATCTGCTTAGCTTAAGAACTAAAAAGGGGTTCATTAATGTAGTATTGAATAAATTAAACATGCTGCTATATGTGTTGAAATGTGTTACAATATGTAGCACTGCTTCCTTTTTTTTTTCCATTTTAAAAACTGTATCTTAAAAAGCCGGCTGTATTTTTCATATGAAAACCAAACAGCAAATTGGATCTGCATCTAACAAAAGAAATTCATGTTTTGAAGTTTCCAAGTGGTGGCTGACCACTTATACATACGGACTGACTAGAAATGTTGCTTAGAAACACCACGTTATCAAAGAGAACCCAACATCAGGTTGGAGTGCTTCCCAGACAGCCGGTTCATGGCGATAATTTGCAATGGAAAATTCTAATATCTGTTCCAACAATTCTTTATTTTCTAGATCTTCTTACTTTTCCCTCTTGAGATTATTTGTCATTAGACTTTACAATTTTTTTCCAAACTTTGATTTGGAAGATAGCATAGAGATACGTGAACTACGTTTATGGATTAGCAAGTCCTTAAGCAAGTATTAAGAAAATGTTGTTCAGCTGAGTAAAATATACAGAAAGTCCATCCTGAAGGAAATGCAGTGTAAATTAATATTTCTGACATGAGAACTGACTTGGCTAGATTTAAATATATTATTTTTCCTGTATGTATTAATAGTAACTGCTTATTGTGGACTTTTGGTTCTAAACATAATAAGATAATTTTTCAAATCTGTACAACTACAAAAATTACCTATCTAAACCTTGCAATCATCTCCTGTGTAGAACAAGAGGGTGATTTTATATTTTCAAACAGAAGTTGTCCAAATAGGGCAACTAAAGAACTGCCTTTGTCATGTCCTGTGCAAACAGGAAGATTTAACAGATTCCCCTCATATTCTAAAGCAATTTTGTATTGCAATAGCCTGTGGTCTGCTCCTCTGGTCCATTCCAGACTCCATAGCATCTGTTACTCCAACCACCACAGCTGGAGTTCGAAGGAAATGGGTCACACTGAGACTCATGGAGAAAGGTATCTCCAGGCAAGTTGGATCCTAGACTGTTTAAGTTTTATACATATTTACAGCTTGAATATAAATGTTTTTATATATATGTGTATATTAAATCTCAAGTCTTATAGAAGATTTGACCCCTTCCCCTTAGAAGAACAGCTTCTAATCCGTATCTGAGCCCTGTATTGACTCAGGGGGAGGAGTGCCATCTACTGAGGCTCCCTTGTGAGTTTGCACTTCATCTGCCGGGGTTTCTTTCAAGATCCTCATGGGAAGTGCCCAACCAGAGTACAACAACTCCTCTTTTTCTTAAGAAGAAACATTTTTATTAAGCATACACTCTTAACTTTTAGATTTCCCCAGAAGCCCTTCTTACTGCCAAACCCAAGTATCTTTTGTGTTTACCTACTTGTATTTATTTATTTATTTATTTATTTTTATTTAAAGGGAAACATTCAAAGTAATGCCAAGTTAGTATTAAAGCTGGTTCCCTGATCAAATCAGGGGGTAAGTCCCAGTGACACTTTTTCTTTCGTATCTTAAAGTTGGACAGTTCTCTTCCTTGAAGTCACCACAGAATCATGTGCAAACAGATTCTGCCATCTTCTAGGCCTTCATTTGTATTTCAAGTTTGTTCTGTAAAACAAAATAAAAGTTTAAGTTTTATACCCAAACATGAATGTAAAGAATGGCAGAATTGTGTACTTGGAGGGTTTAACAATCTGTAGGTCCCATGTACATTACGTTGTATTTTCAAGGCCATAGAGGGCTGTGCATTTCCCCATTGCCATGAGACTTCTGACAGTTTTCGTGCAATAAATGCAAACTCAAACTTTCAGGTTGCTTACAATATAAATGTCCCTTGCCAGAGATATCCTGCATGTGGGAAGGTGAAAATGAGTTGTGAAAACAGAGCAAAGAAAATGTAGACGACAACAGAATGTGAGTGAGGTGACACAAAAAAATATTAGAAAAATGCAGATCCACATTTAAGATTTCTGTATACTCTAGACTACTAAAATGAAGTTGGTACAGTCTATATCCTAGATTAAGGTATCTTAATATTTCCAAATGTAACAAGGGAAGATGAGTTACCTGAAGGAGAACAATCAAAAAGCCATATGTCCACACAGGGCAGGAGACCCCACATTTTCCATACAACTCACATTTTATCTCCAGTGTCTAACTGCTGAGTCCCATGGCCACAAAGGAAAATTAAATCTTTTAGATTTTTTGTTTTCCTATTGCCACATAGGTCTTGCAACCCACTGTGGGTACCACAGCATGAACAGTCACTGCCCTGGGACCACCTCTTGTCCTTGTGGAGCTCAGCTGTAGGGTGAAGAGCAACACTGGTATCATAAAGGCATCCCTATCTGGCAGTCAGATTGAATCTGCTCCTGTAAATATCTCAGAAAGAGTTCGAAATTGCAGTAGAGATGAAGATACTTCTTTTCTCAAAGAAAATAATGCAACTGGGGTATATCTGAGTGGAGACGATTTCATGATGTAGTACTGTAAGCTCACACTCCCAACCACAGTGCAGGTCAGGTTGAAGCTGCAGGACTCAGGATAGCATCACAATCTCATGTAGTGCAGCAGCCAGTGTGGTGTGGGTCTGGGATTAGCTGGTGTGCCAAATAGTGTGGTGCTGATTCTATTTTGCTTCTCCCAGATGAGGCATGGATCCCTTCATAGTGCTATGCTGCACTGAAGGAATTTTCATCTTAGAGCAATATTAGTTCAGGCCACCTTGTCCTGGCTGGATGTCATGATGTAACCATGTCTTAGATGTTACTGAAGAGGGGTTATCCACTCAGGAAAGAAAAACCACTCACACACACTTTAGAACACCATTTATCCTGCTCAGGTTCTGGTTCTTACCCCTTATCTGAAGGCATTTCCAATGAATCTTTGGAATCAAAAATTTAAGTTAAAGCAAAACAAACCCCAGACATTTAAAATAATGCACAAATGCAGAGGGGATAATTGAGATCTGTGTAAATGAAGATGCCAAACAAAGATAAAGAGACAAAAAGTCAAACTGCTGGTAGCCTTGCTCACAAGACGTGGTGTGTGTGGCTCAGTCCTGAGCACAGGAATGCAGCAGCTGCGGATGCGAGAGCAGCCCTGCTCTTCCCATGGCTCTGGCCCCATCCGCTGGCATTAAATAGCTGCCTGCTGCTGCTGCAGATTGATCTGTCTCTGATGAGGGTTAGGACTGCTGTCAAGAAGTAGGACTTAGACATTTCCATTTTTTAAAAGGTTAATCTTAATTATTTTTTATGCTTTCTAGCACATTGTGTCACACAAAAATTTTGGAGAAGCAGAGGAGCCCATTGTACAACTATCATCCATCATCATCTAACTTTCAGAAAGCCTGATTTTTTCTAAGGTCATTCTGCACTTATACACACATACCCATGGAAATAAATGCACATATGCATAGGGATATGTAGATACACAGAGACGTGTTTACATACGTGAATTTTTTGGCCTTAGTTTGATTAATGGAGGTTTTCCATTGTCTTCAGCAAGGGAGGTCAAGGACTTAGAACCTTTCTAATCTTTGTGTTCTTTGATGTTAACCTTCCTCTTAAAAGTGAAATTCTGTGCGTGCTATATATGCCCAAGTGTTGGCACATCTTTATATCTTTAAGTATTTATAGCCCTAGGGCCATGTTCAAATTTAGACATATATTGTGAAAAATATCCTTGAACAGACAAAAAAAAAAAAAA
>VYXF01007449.1:1570344-1616062 GCA_013397295.1 Polioptila caerulea
AAAAAAAAAAAAAAAAAAGGTGCTCAAGGAATAGCTAAGATATTTCACTGCTTGGGGTGTGACATATTAAAAAAATGTGTGTTTTTTATTTTTAAGGGAAGTTCATGCCTGGCAATTTTTGCCAACCTGAGAACTTTGTGCTATGTACAATCCTACATTTTTTTTTTTACATTCATGAAACACACGTCATTGCAAAGATTTCTTTGCTCAGAATCAGGCCAAATTTATCTTAAAATATATTTTCTTCTATGAAAGTAGAATCTCTTGCTGCAAGAGACTAATTTAAACAATAATGATACTTTTTAAACTAAACGACTAAAAAAATATCATCTTCATTTAAGCGTTGGTGAATCTCTTGATAGTGCAAACACCTTCTTTTCAATACATTCAATTCTGTTTTAAAAATTTGTTTCTCCCTTGAGCTTACTCAAGAATCTTTGAAAGAACACATTATTCTACGAATAAATAGTTTCAAAACAGTATGCAAACAATTTAAGATGTAGAATAGTTTATCTAGATTAGCATCACTGTTTAAGTATTTGAAATGCTTCTCAGATAATTTTAGTTTTTTAACACCAGCGCTGGGATAGCAGGTGGTTCTTGCAGGGAATCACCAGGTGGTGCTGTTGAACACGTCTGCCAAGTTACTTTTCTGTGTTTGAGCAAATGTTCAGACTTGGGAGGAAATGCAAAATCCAGTATACCTCATTGGAGGGAATGACAGGGGTGAAAGAGCTGTTTGTTTTATGCTGCTGCAATATCCTAAAGTTTTCAGACAAAGTTGCTTTGGGCCAACCATGCTTTGCTGTCAGACAAAGAACCCTGAGGTAGAGATGTACAGTACCTATATCCAATTCAGCCACTACTCATTCAGTGTTTGTGCATGTAGGAAGTAAATATGTAAACTCTAATATTCCCAGATTGTCCCTGATTTTAAACTTCTTATTCAGTAGGAATCTGACCTATAAAGCCCTAAGACACTATGGCTTAGAAAAGGGAAACATCAGTATCTGAGTGAGACACTGGTGGTCTTTCTTAAACTGAATACTCCATTGTAAAACATACGCACTCCAAGTGGACATGGACAATACACATTAACAAGATATATACGTCTTTTCTCTAAATGGATATCAAATTCAGGACATGGCAGACATGTCCAAATGCCTTTCTTCTTCCCAGAAGAGGTGATGGGGAGAGAGCTGGAGCCCTGACTCCAGTTCAGGCACTGGCTTGTGCAGTTACAGGAACCACAGATAGAAGAAGATTGAAAAAAACGATTTAGGGCTGAATAGTTGGACTGAATTAGAGTAGTGATGCTTAGGAACATGGTTAGTGGAGGAATTTTCAGTATTAGGTTTATGATTGGACTCGATGAACTTAAAGTTTTTCCAACATAAATGATTCTATGGAAATTCCATCCTAGTTCAGTCTTCCTGAAACTGCATCTTTGTTTGCTCTGCAATGCTCCTGTAACATGTATATCACATTTATATAAAAATGGATTATTTATGGTAATGTTTGGTTACCTGTTTGGCCCAAATAAGCAAAGTTTGCATTGTGGACTTGTCAAAGACAATGTTGACAAGTTTAGTTCTATATGATATTATTGGTTGTAATCCTATCTCTGGGACATTGAAGAATTTTAACTTTGTGAGTAGAAGGTCTGAAAAGCAAGCAAATACTGTTTTTAAGGTATTTACATAATTTTAATTCACTTGTTTTCCCTATGTTAATTAAGACAGTTGACCAGAAACCAACCACCTATCTCTTATAAAGTTGCATATTTTCAAACAGAAGTTTTGAATCTGGTGTTCAAAGATGCTCCAATTACTGAATGTTGTAGAAAACATGTCTACCATTGAAATGCCTTTTTGTCAGGAAATTGTTTTTCCAAATTGATATGGTATAATGGTGTGATAGAAAATCTTGAGCAGTGGGCCCACAGGAACATAATGAACTTTAACCAGTCCAAGTGTAATGTACTGCACCTGGTTTGGGGCAATCCTAGGCATGAGTCCAGACTGGGAGAAGCTGGCCAGAGATGTTGTGACTGCCCCCTCCCTGCAAGTGTTCAAGGCCAGGTTGGACAGAGCCTGAGCAAGATGGTCTAGCAAAAGGTGTCCCTGCCTATGGCAGGGGAATGGAATTAGAAGATTTTTCCTACCCAAGCATTTATCTGGTTCTATGATTCTATAACCCTGTTAAATTTCAGGGTATTTGTACCTTCTATTTTAAAAATATTGCTGTTTATTTAAACAAGTATATAACATTAAAACATTTTTATTTTGCTTCAGCATCACTTTTATTTAGTGCATCGTGTAGGTTATGCATTTACTTGAAACATATTTGTTAAAGAGCATTCTCTAAACAATCTGATCTTATAAATGGGCATGGACCAAGAGCCAAGGAGTTGCAGCAAAGATGAACAACTTTCTGGCTCAAGAGGTGTGAAGTAATGCAATTTTACTCTGTGATAACAGTTCTCTACAGGGTTCTTTTGTGCCTAAGCAAGCATTGTTTAAACCTACAGTTTTACTCTTGTCCCTTCTTGTATAGGCATTCTTGGCCCTTCTTGTATATAGGGAAGTTAACACAGGATGCTGTTACAGGTTTACAGGAATGTTGACTGCCTACAGACACAACTAATTGTTGCTGCATTTGAATACACAAAGATCTCTAAAACGTTTGTTATTCTGAGACATCTGGTTCTATATATCTTAAACTTTATTCTTCAGCTGACAAACTCTTCTAAATAGAAAATTTTAGCTTTAACATCTCATTAATTCCTAAGTTATATAGTAGTGTTGCTATTGTTATTTTTTTCCTTTTTTTTAAATACTCTTGTGGTGTCAGGCAGATATATTCACTCATGGTTGAGAATAATTCAGTTACTCTGGTGACAGGATGGCCATAATGCTCAGAAAGAAGGCAATAATCCTTTACCCAGCACATGATTTCATGCTGTCACATACTGAATAAAGAAGGCAAGGAGAATGAGTCAAGGTCCCATGCAAAAATAGAAGGTGGTGCAGTTATAAAACCTTGTACTGTCTCATGATATATATTCCCAAAGGGAGGATGAATTAAGTTTCCATGTACAATGCTAATTCTGTTATTCATTATTTTTTTAATTTTAGGTAGCGTCTTTGTGTCTTTTATATATATTTGAATATATACATTAAAGAAATTTAATTCTGAGACTATATTACAGTGTATGTGTGTGTTCAGCCAGATGTGTGTCCGTCTATATTACATAATGCAAAGTAGATTCAGAATTACATGGAAAATCTAAGCAAAAAACATCCCAAGACCAGTACCGGTTAAATTCTTTTATCTAAAATCTAATTTCCTAACAAACTTTTTCTGATTACAAACTGTTTTTAAGAGAAAAAGATGTCAGTCTCTGTATAAAAATAATTTTAAAAAAATCATTGTGCTAAAGCAGCAAAGTCCCATCCCCCTTTCTTTACACTGAGGAGGAAAAAAATCTCATCTGTTAGAGATCCTGAGATTTCCAGCTTATTGAAACAAAGGAAAAAGGTTTCAGACATGACTCCCCTCCCAACACACCTTATTAATTTTTTTTCCAGATGCTTGTAATGGAGAGGAAAAATGAAGAGAGGAAAGATGTAGTTATCTAGCTCAGAGAAATGTGGCTAGCTGGTTCCAGATTTTTCTCATTTCTGCCCTTTCACTCTGATAACCCTTGCACATTGATTTGTATTTCACACAGCCATTGTAGACCTGTAATAATGATATGTACATTGTGCAGCTGCCTGAATTTTTTCATGTGAGATGCCTTTTTTGTTCTGCTCAAAGTGAACTCTGTTCAAACAAATGTATGTTTTAAAGTTTTCAAGCAACACTATTAGTGGTAACAATTTGGATAGAGACCAGCAACCTTAATGAATGTTTAAAATTTCTTGCCTGTTATTACTATTGTTATGCAAGACCACATTTCCAGAGGTTGGCATTTATTAGTCAAAATATTAAGGACTATATTGTGTTATCAGGAGCAACTTTTATCTGTTATTGGGAAGGCTTGGGAGATACTACTATTTAGAGAGACAGTTGTGAGGTGTTGCATCTGAGCTTCTTCTAGTAGCAGTAATTGATTGCTGGCCTTTATATAAATGGGTAACTGTACACATATGCTTAGCTATTCTGGCATGCAAGTGAAAAATGGATCCACTGCTTGTCTGTATGCTCCACAAAGGGAATATGGAGCGTAGTCATGTTACAAAACACTCTGCATCTGGAGTTAAGGCAATAGCTGCTCACAAAGGGGTGCAAGTCACACAATAGACTACTTTTCAGTAATTACTTTTGAGTTATTTAGGCCCCAAGTGCATATAAAATGAATTAAAAGAAATAAATTTGAGTTGAAGGTATTATATGCCTCTCCTCCTAATTTCTGTGGAAACCTTTAAAAAATCCCAGCACCCTGCTGGTTTGGAGAAACAAACCTAACAGCACCGAGCTAATATACATGAACCAGAAAGAAAGATTGGCTGGTTTCAGTTCAGTCACAGGCTGAAAGCTCTGCAAAAAAGTGGATGAAAATAGACCCCAAAAGAGCATAACTGAGAAACATGGAACATTCCAAAATGCTTTCTTGTTGTGGCTTTAATAGGTGGGATTGTTCTCTATTTTTTTAGGAAATCTTGATTTTTATTTTTCTCTAAAAATACCAAATCCAAAGAGCTATGTCTAGAATTTTTGTCTACTAGTTTTCTTCTTACATCACATAATCTGTCTTGAGCCTATGCTTTTCAATTAGATTGAAGGACTTTGTTTTTTAATAATTAGTAAAGTGTTCAGTGCCCTGTAGATATTACACATTTAGAAAAAGGTTCTGTTAACAGTATTTGCTTACTGGAGTAAGTGTCACACTGACATAACAGTATGCTTCCAGATGAGTGATTATAAAATTACAGCTAGATCTTCCTCCTTGGTTCACTTTATGTCTGAAGCGCCCGTATGTAACATCATCACTGCAAAGGCAGCTCTAGAAAGTGCTGCCTGGCTGGTGAAGTGAGCAGGCACAATCCCAGAAGTGTGGCTTTGCTGTGTGTCTGTGTGGGCGCCTCGGTGCACAAGCCTGCTCCCCATGTTAGCTTGGACATCGCACTTGAGACTTACTGAATCGGAGCAGATTCCTTAGGGCCTGGAAAGGGAAGGGTTTTTTTCACTTCTCATAATTTCCTGTAAGTGGTGAGGAGGCAGAGGTACATATGCCAGCAGGTATAGCTCTTTTCAAGGATCCCACAGAAATGGTCTCAGGAATGGTTGGAGAATGCAGGCCTTGTGTCGTGGTCTGCGATCCCGGCTGGCGACGAATCGGGGGGGTGACAGTCCCCCAGGAGCTCTGCAGATCCTGGTTATCGCTGGGTTTGGCACAGAGAACAAAGGACAGCAGCACGGGTCTTTGGGGTGGACTGGGATGTTTATTTTGAACTCCCAAAAGACCCTTTCTGGTGGTGTGCAACAGGTTTTATGCAGAGATAAAACTGTGGGTGGACACAGTTTTATAAACCAATAGTGTAATGGTTGGAAAATACAACAGGGTGTCAGTCAATTACAAAGGTTAACTTGAGTGGACGGGAGAGGAAAGAAGGTCACATGTCCCAATGGAGGGTCGAGGTTTGGGTGAACCCCCACACACCCAGGGGGTTGGACTCTTTTCAGATTGGGCCAGGGGTAAACTGACAAGGAAAGTGCTGGAACAGCGGGGGGAAGATACATGAATAAACTCTGATCAATTGAAACAAAACTAATTATCAAAACACGCACCACAACAGCCTTGTCCTTCCCCATAAATCACGTCTGCACTGAAGCAAACTTTGTCTTGTCCTACATGTATTTCTTGTTATGTCTCTGTGCTTCTTCTGTGTAGCCTGTTCCTGTCATAAAACCATATTTTCTTCTGAGATGTGTATTTTTGTTTTAAAAGCTATTTTTTTCATAAAGCTATATTAAGTGACCAGAAATGGATGAAACCTATAATTTTTGATTAATGCCTTATCAGGTGAATATCTCATGTTATCATTTTCTCCTTCGCCCTTTCTCCTTTGCATTTCTTCTGTCTTTTTCTATTCATGAATTATATTTGTCCTGTACTGTCAAACATAAGATCACACAGATTTTCTAGGGATGAATTTTAGCTTTACTCAACTGCACAGCAAGCACTGTATTCTTATATAGGCAATATAAAATTGCATTACAATAAACATTCTATGGCATTTGTTCTCACTAGGGCCATAATTTGATACAAATATGAACTTTTTTGAATGCTGGTATGTAAGGCAGAGTGAGAATTCAGGGTGTCTGTTGCATGCTGCCATGTGCTCTGGTCCTGATGTCAGAAATGCCAGCTCACTCTCTGGCCAACTGCAGCAAGAGGGGAGGGTTGTTTTTTCTCTTACATTTTTCATTTCTCTTGCACAGATTCTTACCTGAAGGAAAACTCTTTACTTAGGCTGCTATGGTGGTTAGCCAATTTGTGAAGAGAAGCAAGAAAATCCCTTTTGTTTCTTCAAGGCCTGTTGAAGATTTTTCTGAGGAACGCTGAAAACAATTGTGTTACTCTGGACTTTTGTAAATGTTACTTAACAGCACTCCTGTGAAGTACTCCACTCTCTCCCTCTTTCTATGTAAGTGGTACGTCGTGGTAAGTAAGTGATTATATTTTTGGATAGCAGTTACATGCCCATATTTAGTTCTCTAAAACGACCATTCAATATGAAAGTTTATAAAAATTATCCCTGTATTTTACCCAGTCAGGTGTACCTTGCAGGGCAATCATTTGATAT
Source organism: Polioptila caerulea (assembly GCA_013397295.1). Classification (NCBI taxonomy): domain Eukaryota; kingdom Metazoa; phylum Chordata; class Aves; order Passeriformes; family Certhiidae; genus Polioptila; species Polioptila caerulea. Next base: position 1,577,157 of record VYXF01007449.1, read on the forward strand.
ACAGCCCATGTAAATAAACTAATCTTTAGCCTGTGCTGGTTTTGGAGAGGGTCAGTGTGGACTTTTCTGATCTGTATTCCCTTGGAGCCCTGGAGCTCAGTGTTCAGAGACACCTGTGTGGGTCTGCATGGAGTTGGATGAGGTCCAAGTCTGGAAAGGCTTACATATTTAGATTTAATACTACCTTTTCCACAGCTGATAGCAGAAGTGATTTAGATAAATAGAAGGCTCTGACACCTGTGGAGCTGGGGAGCCCCATGAGGCACTGAAATAGCAGGTTTTCTAAGTGAAGCTCCAGAACCAAGAAGTGGGAAATGCTGCTTTCCATGATGTAATGCATAACAACTGCAAGTCATTATCCATTTACAATGTTTCTCTGTACAGTATTGTGATTTCACAGTATGTGCTAGAAAGCTAGGGTTCGGAAAATAATAGCATTGAAATAACTCTGATTTGATCAGGACAAATCTAAATCTTATGATAATAAAATAGGAGTTTCAAAGTTTATAGTTAATTTTTTTTGAATTAGAATCCCCTATGATTTTGTGCAGAGGTGTTTATATAGGTTAAATATGATTGATGGCTGATGTTCAACAGATTATAAAAGGAGACTGGACTAGTTTCTGTGAGCTCTTTTAGATAGAATTACGAAATTTAGCACTAGAGAATGGAAGGATTTCCACACTGCGGGCATTGTTCTTTTGATTCCTGCTTATCCAGGCCGAGCACTTCATGCTCTTTGTGAGACCCTTGCCTTAAAACTTCCATGGCAAGTCTCTCACTGTTTTTTCAAACAGAAAAATGGCAGATTCTAGGTCTGGCCTGTGACTAAGGTTCTCTGTTTCCCAGAACAAACTGACAAAACAATCCCCCATGAATAATTATACATGAAGCTTCTATTTCCTAGTGAATTACCAGCTTCAGCACATGAAACAGGTTACCAGGACTCAGTTATCCACGCTGTTAAATCATTAGGCTGATCAAAGGCATAGATTTTGCCTGAGCAAACTGGCATTCTCCCAGATAATTTCCAGATAGGAATGTAGAGTTGACTTTAGCCAGAAAGCATTTTGGATGTAACCACCTTGCTTAGGAGGGTAAGAGAGCCAAATACGCACACAGACCATTCCAAATTTGTCATCCTCAGTGCTCAAAGTTCCCAAGTATGTTTGATTTTGCAGAGATGTCAGCTGAGCTAAGAAGAAGAACTTGTCTCCTGTTTTGAAGCTGAACTTGAATGTCTTAATGTAGCTTGATACGCCTGAGAGATCACATCTCCTGATATGCAACTTATGCTATGGCTTTAACGTCAAAGAAAAGCATGACTATCAGCTTCACTGCACATAGAGGAGGAACTAGAGGTGACTGAAATAAATGATAAATCTACCTTCTTTAGTATCCCAAATTGTGAGGCTATATAGTGGTGTTCATACTGGACTAAACTCAGAAGTCCTTTTCTCGGGGTCAATTTCAGAATCTTTTTTTGTTCACCTGGTATCATCTTAGATATGTCCATATTCATATTTTAATCCTTCCTCATGTCTCCTGTCAAAAGACTGTTTCTGCACTGTTTCTGTTTAAGGAGTTACCGGCACACAGTTTCAATAGGAAGACATCACTTATTTTCTAGAGTGCAATTGAAAGAGACTTTTATGCCTGTTCCATGAAAGACACCATATACAAGAAGTCATGGTAGTATTCCTCCTTATGTGATTTTTTAATCAACTGTACCCTATAATTTATTATAAGTAAAAGCTTAATGAGTCTGGCATACTCACTCTGATCTCCTTGAAGAACAAGTTCTCATTTGCCTGATGCTGTCAGGACACCCTTTAATAAAAACCTGCCTACAGAAAGATGCAAAATTTGGGCAGAGGGTAAAAAAGGCAATGGAGCTGAAGTCAGAGCTGAATGTTTTGTTTGTTCTATGCCATATAATGTGCAAATTATACTCTAAAGTCCAAATGCCTCTATACTTTGTTAGAGTATGAAGTGGGTCCTGAACTCTGCTGTTCAGACGTATCTCTTGTTAAGAACACAATTTATCCAGGGAATGTAGTGTATGAAATCATTCTTGGTATTTGAAACAAAAATCAGAGGAAAATTATATTATTTTAAATACAAACTGAGCAAGAAATAAATTGTCTTTGACCTTTTTCTATTAAGGAGCTCAAACTTGATTAATTCTTGGCCTGGATATTCCCTTACCTCTAGCAATTACATGCCACTATTACAGTGATTATTTTATAAAAGCTAATAAACACTATCTGGAGTTAATATTTGCTCCTGAGGAAAGTTTGCCAAGAGCTTAGAAGAAGTTTACAGAAGATTTTGCCCATTAGGTTTGTGTACCACATTTGAAATGCCAAAATCCTTTTAGCATCATTAATCACAAAAATGCAATGTAAAAACAATTGTACCTAATAAAGCTGTAATCTGATACAAAAATAGGCAAACCCTCAGGAATTTAACACAATAGGCCAAACATTGTCCATTCCAAATGAGTTCCAGTAGTACCACTATTGATTCGGCTTTGAATAGCAGGCTGCTCTTTTAAAACAAACATATTTAGATAAAATAGGATTTTATTTTCTGCTATATAGATGCATCTGTTATTAATAATTTCTTTCACAAAGGATTTTGGCTAATGCAGTCCAGGAAAGTTCTTTTGGCCATCTTGCCACAACTTCTTTCTCATTTGCTAAACTTACATCTTCCCCTGTCCTGATGAACCCACTGGGGTTCCCTCTGTCCCTGACTTGAGAGTTGCTCATGTTTAGGGTTCACCAGGGGCTGAATCTGTTTGATCATGGGGAAAAGGAACTGTGTCTTCCAGTTTCTGACCATGGTATAGAGCAAGTGTTGTGGGGACTGACTGTTGTCATGCCAGGGTAGTGCCAGAACAGGAGCTGGGGCAGTGGAGAGAAGGAGCAGGAGCAGATGTGCTGCCTTCCTGCAGTTGGATCTGTTGTTCCCAAAAACCTGGAGCTCCAAATGTCAGAGGAAAAGTGACATTTTAGACAACAAGGCATTACTCCCTTGCCTCCCACTGTACTCAACTGTTTTATGGCCATCTCATCTTAACTGAATATTTATTGCCTGCCTGATAATTGTTTATTATTCTGTATCCTATTTTTCAGTTTTACATGGACTTGCCTATTAAAGAAGCACAATTAGCCTAGCAATGGGCTAAGCTCTCCAGAAAAAAAATTGTAGAGATGTTCAGAAAAGGTAAATAAAACATAAGTTTCTCTTTTAGAATACATTCATCATAAGACATATTCGTTTAATCCCCCTCATCTTAAGCTATGTCTCAACAGACCACTCTTCACCTTATTATCTGAATGCTGGCTTTTTCAGGATCTAGGTTGAAAGGTAGTACACAAGACTGATGGGCTTCTCTTTTGAGTTCATCCTTTGCTTTCAAGATGTCAGTCTGTCTGTCCTTTTCTTCCTCCTCCTCTCTTGCTTTTAAAATATTTTTTATCCTTAGATAGATATTTTCTCTTATGAGGATAGTTTTAAAACTCTTTGATAACTCACTTTTTTTTTTTCTTGGCCAATAGCAACATAATTTTGACAGTTTATAAGCCAAGTGTTATTTCGACTTGGCTATCTTTCATTCTCTGATCCTGACTCTCCCTATTCACCTTCTCAAAGTCTTCAGCTGAAGCCTTAATTAACTCTTTTTTTTTTTCTTATGAGGATAGTTTTAAAACTCTCTAAATGAAATTCTATGAGTTAGATATTATAAAAATTATTGGTTTTGCCATACTGCTGTTATTCCCACAGTTCAGATATTGGAGACCCCACGCATCACATTAACCATGTGGATGATGGACTGTTAACAACGTATATTGTCTAAGCTAATTCATTCCATGCTTTTTTTCTGTCATAAGGATTTTCTGTCATTTTAAAAGACATGAGAAGACTAGATCCCTTTACTTCTGGTACTGACAAGAACTTGGGAGCTCCATTGCCAGGTTCTTGTTGAGGAACTAAGTGAAAACCTCTTGTTTGGCTGAGAAGACTGATAAAGGCAGCTACAGCTCTCATCTTTCTTCTTCTTTTTTACAGTCACAGTAGAAGATACCCACTCCAGGGAGCTTTATGGCTCTCCTCTCCTGATAAACATGAGAAACTTGATGCATGGGAAAATAGGACTTGATGATAGCTTGACACTTTCACACCTTGAGACTCAAACTCAGATCTGTCAGAGGCGCATGCTATGAATATGCTGATGAAACATAACCCACACAGATCACATCACAACCGTAGTTAAGAGGCTTTGTATTTGTCTGCTACAAGTTATTCTTTCATCCAACCTGCACTGAATTGCATCAAAGAGTTCTATTATAAGGTTCTGACCACATCATAAGGACAACATGGAGCAGATGATTTGACACGTGAGAATATGACAACACCTAAAATCTCCTGCCATGTTGCTGGCCCTGAGACAACACTTACAGTCCTGACACTTGCATCTCCCATAGACTCTACCCAGCTTAATAGTGACAGGTCTTCATTTGCAGCTTTGAGGTTATCATGAAATCTTTTGCCCTCCTGATGTACACGCCCTTAGCTGTATTACTGGTTCAGCTAGAAAGAGTGTCCAGTAGTCACCAGTAGTTACCAGTAATTGATGCTTGCCAGCAGTTATTTAAATACAGCTGTCAGACTCAATCAAAAGTAATTGATAGAAAGCTGCTTCACTCTAATTCCTCCATTTCTATAATTTAACATTCTTATGTGGAGTAGGATTTTGGTCTGGAACAGTGCAGTAATGTGAGTTGATAGCAAGCTGGGAATGAGCCAGAAAGTGAATGCTTAACCCAGAACCAGCACCTCTGGGAGCAAAGACTTCAAGAATCAGATGTTTTGCATTTGTGATGCTTCCAACTCCATATCGGAGGATGGAGAGAGATGATGGAAACCATCAATAAGATCAATTTTAATTTCTTCTGTAACATTTCTCTTTCCACACTTTATCCAGTTGGGAATTTCAACCAAAATCTAGGACTGTGCTCTTAGCCTCACAAGCTGCAGACTAAAAAGTTAAAGAAATGTAACTCTAATGTTAGAAATATCAGTTCATTTGGAATCTATTTGACAGGGACAATGATGTTAGGAAGCTACAACTGGAACAAACCTGAAACAGACAGCAATGATGCTTTCAGTTTTCTGTGTGTGTGACTTGAGATTTCAGGGCTGCCAAATTTCACGCATTCCCACAGCTTAACAGTGACACATTGAGCCAGGCTTCAGGGATTGATCATGTTGATCATCAGGAGATTGCCTGGTTCTTGCCCAATTTTATGTGAGATATTGTTTCTGTCATATTTTAATAGCATCAATTCCTTGGGATGCTATTTTCTCTGAGATTTTGCTGTCCACACTATAGGCAAGAAACATCTTGTAACCTCTCTTAGACATGTTTCTTCCCCACCTCTGTAATTTAAACCAGAAACCCTTTGATAATGAAAAAATAAGCTTGTTTTTAGTACATGAAAATACAATAGAGAAACAATATTCTTGTTTACATAATACTTTTCTCCATTTGAGTCCCTTGCTCTGTGCAGTTCTGCAGATGAAGAAATACTGTACTGTTTGTTATTTATATTGTGGCACCTAAGAGTGACAGTTCTTGACTCCATCAGGCTTCATTGCATGGAGAGAATGGTAAGGTGTCTTTCTCTAAGAGCTTGATTGAGAAGCCTGGAGAAATGAGAATAGCATGCTGATTGGAGAAAGAAGGGAATACCACAACTTATTCAGTGCTTAACTACTGTTTAGATGTTGGTTTCGAGGAATTTAATGGAGTAATTTTGGGATGTTTACTGTGAGACTCTTTAAATAGAAGTTAAACAAAAGTACAAATAAGGCATCTGAACACTTTCGTAACTCCATTGCTAAGATTCAGATTGTTTGTCTAACATAATTATAAGAATCACTTAAAGCTTTCTGAAATCCATGGCATAGCAATGAAGAAACCAATTTAGACGTGGTGCAGTTGAAGGTAAGAGAGTATTTTCATTGCACACTTGTAGCTCTGTGCCTCACTCTGAGTAGTCAACAGACAAAGGAGAGTTGCTCCAGGGAGGCAAAGTACCCATGTTAAATGTATAAAACCAACTTAAAGTAAAAAACATGAATAACCCTTGTAAGCACTCATACAAAAGGATGTTGATAAATATTGAAAATTTCTATACATTTCTCATTCAAATCCTTCTAGGAATATCCCCCTAGAAAATGTATAATATGTTCAAGGGTTTAAAAATAAAGCCATTTCTAAACCAAAGTATACTATTTATTTTACCTGGAATATATATATTAAAGTGATTCCACATGATTTAGCAAAGATCTTAGCAAGCATGTTATTGTACTCATCACTTCTATTCATAGCTATTTTTTAGGTTGTATCTAGGGGCTTGCTTTCTGCTGTCTTCTTTCAGACATCTATTTTGGCTGATTTAAATGTGAGGACGGAAAAAAAACCACTATAAAAATTCCTACAAATAAAATCTTTTTTTGAAAAATGAGGTGTCATGTATAGTTTAATTTAATCTTTGTGTGGTTTTCTTTGGCATGTTGCTCACACTTGGGATTCATATGGTGTATCACAGCAGTTCAGTTTACAAACCCACTTGTTGCTCTACAAATGGTTATAAAAATTCCAAGAAAATGCTGCAAAAGAGCAAGTTTGCAATCTTGAGAGAAGTAAGTGACAAATATGTTCTTCAGAAGAGATAAAGTTGAATTTCTGGAGCACATACACTGTGAAAATATCTTAGACAGTAATTTTGGTAAATAATAGATTGTCTTATTTCCTTCTGCCAATACTTTCTAATTTAACTTCTCTGTCTTTTGGTGTGCATCAGCGGAAATATGAGGTCACAGTTCATGCATAAGGAAGATGTCACATATCTGAAACTCATATGCATGCTGTAAGGTCCTTTTTCCACCAAGAGCTTGAAAATCGTATTGCATTGGCGACATGAAGGCTTGTTTTCATGATGATTTTCAAGCTATACTCCCTGAAATGTATGGCCTTTTTTATATGAAAAAGGCAGTTTACTCAGTTGTGTAGTAAAGACCATATTTTCTTATATTTAGGAACAAAGACATGTCAGGCTTTATTGAGCACATCACTAACTATATAACTAGCATTAAACACTCTATTTGCAACTGTTGCTGTGTATTTTGTGTGTGATTATCACCCCTAGATCGGCATCCTATAAAAAGATATTTCTGTTTGCTTAATTATAAAGCTCTTTATGAACAGGCTCATCTGTAAATAGCTTGGTGCAGCTGAAATAGAAATATAATTATAATGAAGGCAGATGTTTCTGAGATACTTCTCATGAAACTTGTTCTGAATATACAAAGGAGGAAGGCTCTTCTAGCTGGTGGAGTGTTGGCCAAATGTGGTCTAATCATACGAATGTGAGGGGGGGGTTCACTTTGAGGAAAAAAATCTCAATAATAATAATAATAATGACAACATCAGTAACATTAACACTGCAAACAACAATACGAATAACATTTCCAAACCCATGTGCAACTGCCCTGTCCCTTGGTAAACATCTTTCTTCCTGAAGCCTGAAGGTGCAAAGAAATAACTTAGGTAATTTATTCTCTGTGGACTAGTTGCCAGAAAATGCTGGATTTTTATTCTACAATACTTCGTTAGATTGATAAAACTCTCATGGAGCCACAAAGTTTAGGGTCATTTGTATAATAATATAGCATTTCTGTCTGCCTCGTTGTCTCTGCATGTGCTCTTAAATTGTTTAAATCTTATCAGTGAAATAATGAGACAATTAAAAAATACATTATTTTTTATTATTTTTACATCCAAGGACTTACAAAACTACTGAATCCTATTTCCCATGGAAATTCTATTTCCAAATCTTTAGAAAATCTCACCTTTTCAGTCAGACAATCTTCCTTTGCCCTCCCTCCCTTCCTTCACTGACAGTAAATGCTTGTGCTATGACAGCTGGCCGAGAGCTGTTGATCCAAGCCTGCAGTCCTCACTTCAGTGGAGTTGCCATCCAGATCAGCTCCCATTTGTCCCATCTTTAGTGACTCACCAGCAGAGCCGGTCGCTGTCCCAGTCATCTTATGATGAGGGTACCCAGACAGCTACAGCCATCTGGCAGACTTGTGAGTTGGAAACAGCTAGTTTAGTCCAGGATGAACTGCTACAAACTAAGTTATGCTGTGGAATATCACCTTCCAGCCCAGGACAGTCGTGTTTTCTCACAGCATGCACACGGGAGTCACTGGTTAGCACTGCTGCCCACCTTCCTCATTGCAGACTGCATGACGTACACTGGAGTATGGAACTGGGCTGCCTTAAAATAGGAGAGGCAAGAAGCAGAAAACCCTTAAGGGTGATTTGAACCAGTAGCACTCCTGATATCACTGTTGTGGATATTTTTCAAACATAAACATAGGCCTCTGACTAAAGTTTACAGAAGTGGAATATGAGTGTTTGTACCCTGGGACATCAGGGATTTGATGTAAAAGGAATGTGGTGATTTTAAAGGGCTGTGTATCAAGTTTTGAATGAAACTTTGGGTAGCTCGTAGTAATTCCTTTTACTCCCTCACTTAGGTGGCAAACTTAAATTAGCCTCACCTGGATGAACAGAATTGGAGAATATATCTCCTTTGCAGGAAATATATCCTGAAGCATAAAGGATCAGAATCCAGTTCAGAGCAAATCCTCTTGAGATGTGATATCTATACTTCCTGCTTTCAGTTGTGAACAATTTACTGTATCAATGTCAACTACACCTACAATGCCAGGTCCTGGCTGGTGTGGTTCTCTTTGAATGGTCCATTGACAAATCTCTGGGTTTTGGGAGAAGTTTTCACTAATAATATATATCGAGCACATTTTGGTTTAAGAACACATCACAGTTCTCATTTCAAAAGTTGGATTCCAGGTCACTCCTATGCAAACACACCCTGGGGAGAGATTTCCTTGTCTGGTTGGATAATTCTGCTCTCTATTTCTGATATTCTTGATGGAGAAACAACAAAATATCAGATCTTTCAGTGTAAGTGTTCATCACTTCCATTAACAATAAAAAAGATTACATATATGCTGAGGATGAGAATGAACCTCTCAGACTGTACATACTTGTGCCTGAGGCCAGGCCTTGGGGCCTAACAAATCAGCCTGGCTTTCTGGTCTCTTCTGACCCCAAGGGATTCAGTGTAACTAGTCTACACATATGGGATAGAAAAAGACAGAAATAAAAGGTGTTGCACTTATTTAGAAAAGAATTATCCAGCAGTAACTCAAATATGGAATTGAGATTTAAATTAATGGAGTATCTGATGCTACAAACACATTCTATTAATAGAAATGAAGAATTATTTTCAATTTTATGCAGAACAAATACACTATGAAAGGTGGTGACAAATATTTGTGCATCAAGAATGATACGTGCTGTGATAGGAAGAAAATTACCCATTTTTTTCTTCCTATAATGGGAAACTGAGGCATAGAGATATGATTTACTAGAGGTTTCTCTTTTTCTCTCTTACACACACAAAGGAGAATGGGTGGTTTTTTTGACTTCTGTGAAAATATTAATTTTTCTACATTTGTTCCAAATTTGTGAACTGTACTTGTCCTCAGACACCCATATATATAAAAATGCCATCCAAGGGACTGCTGCTAATAGAAACTGTCAAGTCTGAGGCAGAAATTTAACCTACCAGCTGTGAGTGTGCATCTTTGCATCTCCACCCTCACCTTTTGCCTGCTCCTCATTGTCCTTGTCAGACATTTTATTCTGAGAACTGCTGGAAATTGTGTCCTTATACAATGAAGATGTTGAAAAAGCTACTCTGGCTACTAACTAAAATAAACCCTTTAATGACTAACCTTTGTCCTTACTAAGGAATAAAGTAGAAAGCATTCCATTTGAATTTGGCATAGATGAAAAGTAACTGAAAGTCTATTTCCCTGAAAAACAAATGTTACCTGTTTTTCACATTTCCCTGTTGTTGCCTCTCTAAATTGACACTGAAGCATGCTGTCTTTATCAGCTTGTTCACTCTGTTATACCATTAATATGTTTTGTTTTAGAATAGCTTATTAGTGAAAAAAAAGCAAACACTAAAAACCTTGCTAAAGTTATTTTGTACTTTGCTACAAATTCAAAATTACAGGGCAACAAATTAATTTGTCAATTTGGAAGAAAACTTAAGTCTGGCTGGCTTAAAATATTTTGCTGTCATTTTTGTTTTCCAGTTTCCTCTTTTACTTTTTTACCTTTACTGATGACTGTACAGAAATGGAAGCATTTCAGAAACGTCTGTCATGAGATTAACAGCCCAGTTTTGCAAATGTGTGAAATTAAGAGTTACAATTACTCTTAACGATTCTGAGATAAATTTATTCTTTTTTTTTCCCCAGTATGTACAGAGAGGCATGAAGGCATGGGTTTTGGATTACATTGTCTTATTTAAAAGAAGACATAAATGGTCTTTTACCACTTATGGGGACTGCTGTACAGCATCATTAGCAAATTTGTGCTTTTAAAAATAAAAAAAAAAAAAAAAATAAAAAAAAAAAAAAAAATAAAAAAAAAAAAAAAAATAAAAAAAAAAAGCAAAAATCTCTTCAAAATGTTGAAAGGTTACATTGCTATATTTCCTCTGTATCACAGAAAATCAGTTTTTCAGATCTATAAGTTCCTCACGTCTAGAACTACTGAAGGTGATGACTATTTCAGGCATCAGTTTCTCAGTTGACTCCATGTAGCCAAATCTATGATCTCTATAAAGTCTAGAGGAGAGCATAGACATGCTTGTAAGACTATGCACTGATCCAGTATTCCTTTATTTAAACTGCTGTTCCTGATACCTAAAGCTACTATTGTGGCTCCTACATTGCAGGGAATCATCACATCCCCAGCTGGAAACACCATAGCTGGTACTACTGTTTACTTAACCAACATGATTAAGGGTCATAAAATGGATGTGGAACAAGAGGAAACATGGTAGGACAGCTAATAGAACTATCAAAGCCCCTTTAACAGTGTATATGGGACAACAGGGAAGTTGTGGGTAGAGGTGGAATAGCCCCACTACTGTAAAGATGAAGACATCATTATGTTGGCTGCTATTTACCTTGGGTACGGCTGACTTAGATAATGAAGCACAGATCCTTTCTCCATATACTCAATATAGATTATTTGAGTCAGAGGAGTGGTGATCTGAGTTACACATTTTGTCTTGTTTTGTTTTTTCCCCTCTGCTTCTGAATAAATGAATCTTTCAGAAGACCATAATAATTGGTATACATAGAACTCTTCAGCAATTCTGGAGAAAACTATTAAAGTGAAATAGTATGAAACTGTGACTTGTGATCCTTTTAATGTGTATTCAAGAGATATAAAAATCAGGTAAACAATGAGCTTTTTCCCCTAATGCATTTAATAGTTTTGTTTGGAAAATCAGTGATCTTTTTCTTGACTTGTAACAATCTGTATACAAAAAAAAAAAAATCTTATTCTCAATACTGAGTTGTGAGGATGTATGAATTCCCTTTATGCCGGTGTTTCTTTGCATCAGTTTTACAATGTGAAGGTGAAACAAGTCAAGAAGGTTTTGACTATGCTGTTAGAATGGGATAAAGATGTCAGAGGCCTAGGCTTTGTGGTCAACTCTTAAGTAAAGTAAAGGGAGCTTCAGTTTTCTGTGCAGTTTCATTTCAGTTACCATACATAAAAATAAATTTTAAGGATATCGATTGCATTATACTATCTTATTATTAAATTTCATTTATTTATGTGTGTAGCCTATATAATCTTCTAATAACAACATTCTATATTTACTATATAACATACATTTAATATAATGTTGATATTGTGTTATTCCAAATAGTATTTATTATAGCATTTAATTTTATAATATGCTAATAATAATTTTATCATATGCTGATAAATCTACATTAAGCCAGGTTTTTTACTAAGGTAAATCTACTGCATGAGGAATATTTTTTTCTGGAATCTGGCTGAAAAGTTATATCCTGTAAAGAATCTGTGAATTATAGTAAATTTTTGCACTTGTAGGACACTTCAAGGAGATAGGAGCTGGACCACAGCCTTCAGTGGTAATGGACAGAGCAGCTGGGAAGGGGACAAATCAAAGAGGTTTTACAGTGTGGGATCAGGAGGATTGCAACAGCTGGGGAGGGTCAGGCAGGTTATGACATTTGGGGGAACTGTTGGGTAGGGAGCTCTTCGGTGGGGAAGGATGAGAGTTATGGCAGCTGGAACTGAGTTGGTGCTGGGACTTACGATCAGGAGGAACTGGGAACAGTGTAGCATCTGGAAGCTGATCAGGCAAGGGGCTCATATTATCCGGGGGATCAGGAAGTACACAACAGCTGGGAAGGGTCAAACAAATACCCAACACACATGGAATTGAACAGCAGGGCCTGGTGCCACATACGGCTTCTCACATTCCTTTTTTATGTATTGCTGCTTTCCACCTTTTGTAAATTTCCCTTAACTCAAGTTCAAAATGTGTCTTTGAGCAAAAATAAAGAGGAAAAAATAAATAATATGAAATTCTACTAAGAAAAAAATATGGCTAGCCCTTCTCAGACAAAAGGTGTCCAGCCAAAGCCCATGTAATTCTAACTATTGGCTAGTAAAATAATTTTTTCTTCAACCCTCACGTGCCCACTGCCCTACTGTGTGAAGATTTTTTTGAACCTTTTTTCCAGGAACTCAATTAGCCAGAGGAGTTTAACTTCCTCCTCCAGTGGGAGCTCAACATATGGAGGCTCAATTTTTCATGATACTGCCCAGCAATACTGAGAGAACTTCATGACAGACGACCCTGGTGCAGGAAGAACATGCTTCATGTGTCTTGCTTGGCATACACCACTCTGGCTGTTTCTCAAAAGTTTATTTACTGCTTTTCCAGTCTCAGATATTGCACTATTTGATAACACAGGTATAATTAATTGTACATTTGTCAATTTTTTCCTAAAGTTCCTACTTCCTATCTGAGGTTTATTATTTTGTACATTCATGTCCTTCATGTATGTTGTTACTGTCCTGTTTTTTTTTTTCAATTAATTTTAAAAGCGAGATCTTTATGGACCAATACTGCCACATTCTCCATAGGTTTACTTTCCTCTTTTTGTCATTTCTCTCTGACCTTTGCTGACACTCCTAGAAGACCAGCCTTTTTCTTATACCTCTTTGCATCTGCACCCAAATACTTTGTTTCATGCTGCATTTTGATTGTAAATTCATTTTGCAGAGATTAAATTTTAATTCATATTTAGATAAGCACCTAGCATGATGCAGTCTTTCACAATAAATCTCACAGGTACTGAAAAGAATAATAAATTATAGTAATGAGTTCTGTGAAAGCCCTGATTCTTTGCAAATCTTTGACAAATTGGGAAATTATGTCATGTCTACTAGGCAGTTGTGACAAATACGCATAGGGTGGATGGTAAATTGTTGTTTTACCTCTACAAAAATCTGTAGTATTCTCTTGTGTTTTCCATAGCTGCTCATATTATTTCTTTTCTTCTATAGGCTCTTATTGCTTTCCAGACATGCTGTGCCTTGTCTTTGCCAATTGTTGCCATCTGTCCTGATGACATTGTGATGGAGGTTGAGTGTGTTGCTGAGCTTCTTAATAATGTCACAGTGTCATTTTGTGTTACTTCTGTCACTCTGCTGCTGTTATGCTAACTTGTCTTCCTTCATCTTTTCTTTTACTCTTGTACTCAATGCATCCTAAAAAATGCTCTCTGGGTATAAGTTCTTCTCTTCTTTCCACTATCTCCAATATCTCATCCCCTCTACAACTGCTTTCTGTGTTCTCTATTTATTCCAATCATATTCTATATGGTAGAAAGTGCTGCTTGTAGGACAGATTTTTTTAATTTCCTCTTGGCATTCAGTAACACCCTATTAAGTGGCTGTGTTTACACTGCAGTTGTCAATGATCTTTTCCGGGTCCTCTGCTCATTAAGCAATAAATTCAACTTTCCTGGCTAGCAGTGTTTTGAACATTTCATGTGGCAATATGGAGCCAGTCCCACAGGGAACGGTTTCCTCTTACCAGACTGCTCCCTCCACGTGCTATACTCCCTGTTGGGTTTATCTAACTATGTCATCTCTAGGAAGGATACTTGAAGCAAGCTGTTGCCTCTTTCTTAGTCGAATGCAGGTTGCCAGGGAGCCTGGGGGACCCACCATCTGACATTCATAGCACTCGGCTTCTAACAGAATATGTCTGAGGATCCCACTGAAGCGTGGGATGACAAGTTCCCTCTTTCTTTTATGGAGAATTACTTCTCATCCACAATTAAGGTAATAAAATATTTCTGCCAACCTGTTATTGTGTTAGCATTCAGGTTGTTATCATTCACTGAAGAATTATAAAAATAGAAATAGTTTTTCAAGGGCATCTCATAAGTGACTTTGTTTCACATTTGACTCCAAGATTACAAAATGTGAAAAGCTCTGTCGACCTGAGTCACAGTGATGGCACAGCAAAAGCAGCAATTACTTGGGCTTTCCTTTGCTGCTTCTGTATTCTGCTCCAACTTGGACACAGGTAGATCACACCCAGGAGTGAGAATATAATTCATTGCACAATCTGGTGCTTAACCTGCTTACTAAGACTGGGAACGAGGGTGCCAATTAGTGCCAGCTGTAACAGTACTTGGGAGATGTGGACCATCCACCAGGAGTTGGACCATGATCACAGTTCATTTCAAAAAGGATACTGAGCAGCCCTCAGAATGGTAATAATTTTCAACCACTCTTGAACTGGGACAGATTCAGACCTAATTTAATAGAACAAACACTCCTAAGAGGGCTGAGGGTTAACACTGGGCAGAGAATTACATCAGAGAGGTAACATGGAAACAAATACAGGGGCAGAAAACAAGAAAATATTTTACTTCCTGATATTCTGTGAGGGCAATACTGAAATTGCAGTTAGCAAATAGTATAAAGTACCATCCTACAAAGTCCTATGTTTCAATATAGTATTATACAAGCCCCAGAGCTCAAACACAGTGGTGAAGTATATACATTATTAATGGTTTATATCACCAAGTTCCCTCCCTTATACTCTTTGTGTTTAACTCTAGTTTATTCTCCTGTAACATGCTGATGCCTTTTATTCTCTATTCATTCTACCCATCTAAATGCCAACTTAATTTTGTTCTTTTCTCCTTCATAGTCTTTTTCTCTGCACCTTTGCAGACATTAACTTTCATACTCATGATCCACCTATTTGTTGCTCTTTCAGCTCTTCATTTAACCTTCAGCTTTGGTACAACTCTCTCACATGTCAAAGGGCTGTTTACATAACTCAGTCCTCAAGTGTTGTCCCCTTTTTGGTGTCTGCCACCTTTCCATGCACATAATATAAATCTGCCTGTCATCATGCCCAGTGCCATCAGTATTGTTGCCCTCTCTTCTGTTTTCAACAAAAGCTAAGTGCAGATCTGTTAGCTTGCTATAGGTAAAGTAAGTTAGAAAGCATGAATTATGAACTGCTCAAGAAATAGCAGCTGTTGAGCTTGTGTGCACAGCGAGGTTTGTTTGCTGCTGATCAATAAAAATCAGAGTCAGTAGCTATGCTACCAGAGAGACCATCTGTGGCTAGAGAGCCAGAAGCTTGCTGACCGGGATAGACACTGCTGGCTCAAAGGAGGACAGGGACAGGTTATATTCATATAACCACCCAAAGAGGGACATATTTAACTATCAGCAAGTGCTAGCAGGCAATCTGTGTGCAAAAGCACCTTACTGCCCTGCACTTCCTCTGGGAAGAAGGGACTGAAAATTGACAGTGAAATACTCAGATGTCCCTTCGCTATGGTGGTTTAATAAAGTAGCATGGCTAACAAAATGGGGATTTTTACTAAAGAAATTTGTTAGTAAGTGACCAGAGAGGAATAGAGGGACAGAAATTTTTCTCTTCTCTCGAGGAAACAAAGGTAGGGATGGTTGCTCTCTTATTCTTCTTGTGAACCTTGTGCTAATATTTCCTAATCAAAAAAACCACTTGTGTCCCCATTTCCTTTTCCAGTTACTGCACCACTTTGTATTTCACTCGCGTGTATACAGTGTCCTGTCACTCCATTTTTGTACCCAGAGCCCAGCATAGACCAATCTCACTCAGTTGAAATTACTCTTGTAAAATTTCAAATGCCTTCTTGTTAGCCAAATCTCGTCACATGTCATTGATATATCAAGTATGCTCTTCTTAAAATTTCATCCTCCACTGGCTTTTGTGGTGTCAACATACGTTGGTTTCCCTCTTCCACTTCTGATAATACCTCAAGTATTTTCTTTTATGGTTTCTTGTTACTGATTATCTATTAATAAGACTCTTTTTTCTTATTCTTCTTTCCTTCTATGTTGTATCTCTGAATAATACATGCAAAATCAACTACTGTTTCTTTTCAGGTGACTCAGAGACAGAGCTCTCCTTCAGATTTCTCTTCTGTTCTACTAACAGAAAATACTCAACTATTACACTATATGTTTTTAAAGGTCAATCTGAGTAAAAAAATGAGTTCTAGCTCCTTAACTGTCCACAATATTTCTTTTCTTCATCACTGCTTGTCTCTGATATAATTCAGTGTTGTTTTTCACTTAGCCCTCTCTCCATCTACATCACTTGGGTATCACCAGGTCTTGTGGATGCTTTCCTGGAACATTTGGAAGGAGTGTAAGCTATATTCTCTCTTATTGTTCCTCATGGTGATAAACCATTTACAAGCACTTTTTCTTGCATCTTCATTCCTAATTAATTCCAACATCTTTAATCTCAATTAATAATATCTTTACTTCAGAGATGTGGTTTTGCCTTTTTGTTTCTATCTTCTCCTGTAGTAGAGGTACATAGATTCTTGATTTCAATTTAATTGTGCCAAGAGAATGATATCAATTCAGTGATTTATCTTTTTCTTTTAAATCATTTTCTCTGTCTTTAAAGCCTTTCCCACATTCTCCCTGCTTGATTCATATTTGCTGGAAAGAAGTTGATTTCTGGCCTTAGCAGTTGATATCAGTCTTTGTATTGTTCTTGTTTGAATTTTTTGTGTGCTTATTTTCCTAAAGACTTCTTTGTACATGGGAGAAAAAACCATGATCCTCATCAGTACAATTTCCTTGTCCTCCTTCAAAATTTCTCTCTAAAAAGAAACCACCTTTCTCTGCCGAGGAACCTACAAAAACCTTAAGAATAATTTGGCAGCCTGAGTGGGATACACCTGCTCAAATGTTAGTGTTTCTCACATAGCAGCTATGTCTGAGCTAGTCCCAACACACTTAGCAGTCAAGTCAGATGGAAATCATGGAGTTATCTCATCCTAAAGTTCACATGCATGTCTACACTGATGGTAAAGAGAAGTAAGCAGATGGTTCCTGAGTAGATATCACAGATATGTGAAACCCATTAAGTATACATAGGGTTAGCTTATTTATCTGCCTATTTTCTGTTATTTCAATTCAAGTATTAGTATTATTTTTCCTTCGTTCTCAACTCTAATAGAAATTAAGGACTTTCTATTTTTCTATCATGGTTAAACCCATAATATCTCATGGTTTATTTTCATAGTTTTTCACAGTGATAATCTACAAAGCAGCCAGAGAGCTCAAATAGGTGACTTGACATATTCATCCTTCCTATGAAGCACTTGCAGAACTACTCAGTAATTTCAGCTGTTAGACAAATGTTTTCATGGGATAAATATTAATGAAACAAATTGTTGTTACTTCACAGCATTTCTTTTGGCTTGACTAATGTGGTAGGAAATTGTATCTGCTGATTTAATTCTAACAAATAAACAAGTTAGATATGAAAAAAATTATGTGGGAAAGCCGGTGGATTACTCAAACTACAATACAGTCAATTTCATAAGCCTGAGAAACCATAGTCAAAAAGAGTGCTTTCCTATAGCTGAGTGTAGCACAGAGCCTCCTTTTTACTGGAGTCACAGAAAACTTCCTTAAAATAAAGAGAGAAAATTAAAAAAAAAAAAAAGTAGATGGGACATGGTAAAAGAAAGGAAAATAACTAGTCTTAAGCACAGTATAAGGAATAGCTTGGCAATTTGTTTGCTCTCATGCAGCAATTGCTGTGCTAAATTAAGTGCGTTAACCAAATGCCCTGAGTGGCTTATGCCGTGTTGTAGTCAATTCAACATATGTGAGGTCTTCTCAATTGCACCAACATGTTACATTTCTACAAGTCACATTTTGTGTCATTCTCTATTGGAACCTGAGGGCTGTTTTTTTCCAACTATAAACAGAGATATAAGCAAAATAATTTTACCCACTAGCAGTGTATATGTTCCCAGAAACATAGCATCCATCTGTCTTCCTTGTATTCTCACTGTGTCTGATATCAATTTGAGTAGATAAATAGTTATTTTGAAGTGTTTTTCCATAGTCCCAGATGTGTGAATTTTTAATTAGTTCTAATAATTGCCTTTTCTATATTGTTTCTATGAACCGTGATGTAAAGCATCTAATTCTTATAAATTACATCTAAAGTGAAAATTTAAAAATCAACCTGTTATAGTGGGTTACATTTATTGCAAGCTGAATTGCAGCTTTCTTGCAACAGACAGAAGTGCACCTGGCACAAAAACTAGACATAGAGCGACTGTCACAGCTAATGTTAAAATATAAGATATATTAGGGCTGGAGACCTTTCATAATGATTTGTCTTAGTAGTATCTGTAGCAGCATGGTCAGCATGGTCCGACTAACATGGGAACAACTTCCTCAAAAAAAATATGAGTGTGTCCCCAAGAAAAATAATTCTGTCTTTCCACACTGACCTTCAGCCTTCCGTCTTTGGGTAGTATTCAAATACTGTTTCTCCCTCCTCTGCTCCAGACACATTTAGGAGATACAGATTGCTGAAAAACTGCCGAACGACTGCATCTTCTCTGCATGGAGAAGTCCAGAGGTGCCTTGCAGGTGCATCATCTACATAGAGAACAATTTTAAGTGTTCCCCGTGTGAAGAGGCTGAGGAGGAAAAGGTTAGTAGATGTATGATGATCTTTGTTTTAAAGAGTTCTAAAATCTT
Source organism: Polioptila caerulea (assembly GCA_013397295.1). Lineage (NCBI taxonomy): Eukaryota > Metazoa > Chordata > Aves > Passeriformes > Certhiidae > Polioptila > Polioptila caerulea. The sequence continues at coordinate 1,596,277 of VYXF01007449.1, forward strand.
TCATTTGAATAATGAATATTAAGCAAAGGGAACAAGAGTATTTAGACCTATATTATGTCCTATAGATGCTTATACTGTTGTACACAGAGAAATAAAAATTTGTCTGGATAAAAAATTCATCCCTCTTGTGATTCTTTCTCTCTCCTGTTTTTCTCCATCAGCTGTGTAAGGAGGGTGACTTACATCTTCCTTTTTAGTTACTTCTAATTATTTCCTTTTCCTGTGATGATCTACCTCCATCCATTTATTTTCCATTTTCAATCTTCCCACTCCACTGAAAGCATGCCTTGGAACAAGGAGGCATCAGATCCTTTGATGGTGCAGTGCAATATGGTCTGTTGATTTGCACTGACATTACATATTGGTTCTCTTTCTTTTCATATTATTACAAAATATTATTATTTCAGAAGATCACAGTGAAAAGTTGAGGAAAATACTTCTATGAATTGCCATTGAAATTAATGTTGAAAATACAAGGGTTAATGGAACACAAATAATGAGAAAATAGCTCTAGGCTGGACCAATACATCTAATATGCACATAAAACATTGACAGTGTCCTCTTGGCAATTGCCTAAGTATTCCCCTTAGTCAATAAAAGGAGAAATATATTTTAACCACCTATATGTCCGCCACTTAGACAGCTTGGGGAAACTTAATATCTTAATGACCTTTTTGGAGACAAAGCTGAGGACCATGATGCTAGCTTTTTGCCTTCTAGATGCCTTTGATATTTTGGTTTTCTTTGATCCCTGTGACTTCAAAATTTATACCTCATTCAATAATTTGGATATTTGCATAATGGGAAAAGGGAGTGTGTGGGTTATACAGGTTCCCTGAGTGTTGCAACTCCAGTTTTTCCTAATGCCTATGTAAAAATTTGGGTTGATGTACTGCGATTGCATGACTATGAAAACTCTGCTTACAGAGGAAAAAGTATTGCACATGGATTTTACTCTAAGCTAGTACTCTGCACAGAAAAATAGGAGGTCCTGCACAGGTTTACATGAACTGACTTGTTCTCCACTCCAAAGTTCTGTTCCAAGTCTCAGTTAAATGAAAAAAAAAGCAGGAAAGTATTGAAGAAAACGTCAGACAGACCTTAAGGATTTAGGATGAGAAACATAGGATGTTTATGGTTTTTGAGAGCTCAGAGTTTTAGCAAATACTTTTATGTAGTTATCAGTGCTTCCGTTCTCTACAATAGATTGGGAAAGGAAGGATTGTCAAAAGAAACCCCAAACCAAACCAAAAACAGCAACAAAACCCCCCCCAAACCCCACCAAAATAAAACAAACAAAAAAAAAACCAACAAAGAAAAAATCCCCAGAAGAACAGTTTCTGAGGTTGTTTTTTTTTTTTTTGGTAAATGAATTTATTATTATAAAAGCCACTGGTTCCATTAGGTCTCAAGTCATGATTTTAGTTTTATGCTTTATTTGATGGACACTAGACAATTATTTTAACAAAACAGTGTGACTGTGTACCACACCCTATTGGACTCAGTGTTTCTTGAGTGTAACAGGAAATATTCAGTCTGTAAAGCCATAGAGCAACAGAGTTTTTGCCTATGGGCTTCTGGAAGTGATAGTTTTTGCAATCGTACATTTCAAAGCGAAAGCTCTTCTGAAGTGTTTAACAGTACACAGATCAGGAAACTGATATAGTAGATTTGTTAATGATGCACATGCACAAAACTAGACCAAAATGCAGGTTGCAAAAACAGATGTTAAGTCTGTTGGTGGGTTGTATGCAACAGCATACTGGATGTGAAATGGGTTTACATGTGTTTTTAATCTGTATCAAATAATTCCAATGAATGCACATCATGTGCCTTGGTGCTTCAGTGTTATTTTCAGTAAAAGAGAATAAAGCGTTGTCCTCCATCAGACTACACTTTATCTGATCTCTATTATAAATAGTTTGATGGAAAAAGAGTGACAGGGAAGTTCTCCTTGTACAGAGAATTATTTTACAGATTCAATTTTATATTAGTCTGAAACAAAAGTTACATTTATTACAAGAAGCTTTATGTGACTGAAGAAACTTGTCTTTATAAAATTGATGTAATATTTTAGGGCTTTTAATCATGCTTGACTGGAAATTAGTCCATTTTTTGTAAAGTAGGCTTGAACAACTAGTGGGTCTATTTTTTTTTTTTTTCCAAATAGGATGTTCCAGTTCTTCAAACTATTAGTAATCTATATCAGTTATTCACTGCTAACTATAAACTTGTGGAAGAGGAAGTGATTCGTGTTTTTCCCTGTGCCTGTGTATATGAATGAATTCTCCAGATACTACTGCAATGGAAGTGACAATTCAGTGAGCTGGAGTCATCCTTGCCTCATTGAAATCTGTTTAAAGCACTTTCAAATTGCATTCAGAAGGCAGTCTCTATGCTGCTGGAGAAAAGGGCCAGCTGGAGACCACTCCTCAGCTTGACAAATGATCACACTTTGGAACACATCCCTTTGGAATGAATACTTATGTTGGTCTAATATTTCATTCTCTTTTCTGCATCTATGTAGCAGTTTAGGAGTCTGGATGTTTGCACACAGGCCTAACACAATGGTGTCCAGCTTCTATTGAAGATTCTTGACACAATACAGAAATGGTTACCAAAGGCAGAAGGAGCATTGTGAGAGACATAACACATTCACAGATCACAGCCAAATCACTTTTGGGTGTCAAGCTTGGTCAGGCTAGTCAGTGGCTAAGTGGCTGGGCTTGTAATTTCCATGTCATTTTCTCTGCTAATCTTTAAGCAAAATTCCATTATGTTCCTTGTGCAAATGAATTATGTTTTTCTTTTTAAAAGATGAGTTATAACATGGAGTTTCAATTGCTATGTAATGAAGTTGCTCCAGAGGACAGATAACGTGAAAACTTTAGAGCAAAACAAAGGGAAAGTTGATGGGGAGGTAAGAGAGAGAAAGGTATTACCTGGAAGAATCTCAGGTATTTTGCAGAACAGTCCTGGAAAAAAATGCTCTCTTGAAAGAGATAAATCTAGCAGTATGACTTAAAACTGAATTACTAAAGACTATAGTTGCTATGATCTGCAAGACTTTAGAGATGGAAGCTGTAGAGGTTTCTTATTTTACTCTAGGAGATGTCACTCAATCACAATGTAAAACACAATAAAGCTTCATTTTTTGCAAAATCATAAAATGGTTTGGATTCAAAGGGACCTTAAAAATTATCTAGTTCTAACCCCTCAGCCATGGGCAAAGACATCTTCTAGTAGACCAGGTTGCTCAATTTTTTGTTTTTATTTGCATGAAAAGTAGGGAGAGTTGCTGAGGAAAAATCAATAATCTACTATAAAGCCTTTAGTCACCCTCATATCAGTTTGGCTTCCAGAAAGAAAAAGTCTTCAAAGTTGCAAACTCAGCCATCTGAAGTACACTGGAATTAAATAAGAGGACAAAATAAACAGTATGGCTTGATCTATGTGTATGATTTTTGCTGAAGCCTCCAACATTCCCAAATTAGGGCCATGTTCAGCTTGGGCTGAATACTTCACAGAACCACGGAAACAGTGGACTAAGAAGAAAATAGTTAATAGCAAGTATCTGGCAATCCTTTCCCATCACTTTCTATTTTATCAACAGTGGCTTGTGGGAGGGACTATTTTATATAAACTTTCATTTATGTAAATCTCTGATATTCTGGAACAAGGTTGGATGTTGCTACAATTTCTGTGTCAGTACTAGGGCACAAAGCATGACCAGTGCTGGTGTTCCTATTGCTGAACTCTCTAGACTTGGCTGGACTGCCTCCTGACAGTGATCTCTGGCACTAAGCCATGGCTGAGGGTTTCCTAAAGGGGTTTCCAGCTAGGCATGGATCAAGCTCTCTCTGCGGATGTGCCAGCACTTAAAATGATGCATGATGTCTTTGGCCCTGTTTCATTTACTGCTGGAGATAGCAAGGCGTCTGAAGCATTGCCCTAGTCTGAGAGCACTCCAGTGTTATGTGGGAGAGACACACTCTATGGTGTTTGCAGTCCTCTACAACTTATCTTCTTCCCTGTCCTCCCTTCAGAAAATTTGCTTGTGATGGAAAAGTATTGATGGTAGATTTAGGAAGGAATTAAAGCTCTGCCAGTGAAACCCTGGGTATTTCAACACAGCCAAATAAGAATATTTAGACAAATGAACACAAGGGTTTAATGGCCTGCTGTTGCTTGTGTTGCACATGTTGAGTTATATTTGCAATTCTCAGCTCTGAGGGCTGGAGCCACATTCCCTTTTCATTGTGATTTCCTACCAAGTGAGACCTGTGAGCACATTGCATTCCCCTGCTATCCACACTTGGAGTCTAGGGAAGATGAAATCTGATAGAAAACAGTCATGGTGACTTCTATGCAGATGTTATAATCTGGTCTATGTGGTTATGAGGGCTGCAGGAAACACCATGAGATCCCTGTAGTAATGAAAGAGGCAAGCACGGCATCCAGGGATAATTATCTTCGAGTTACCCTGTGCTAGTGGCAATGCATTATTCTGATATTAGTAATGAAATGTGCCAAATTAAATGTTGAGAGGAAATGGATTTTGTCAGTGCACCAAATTTTTAGCCCTCAGATTTTTCCTAAATGACTCCAAACACTGCTAGAGGCAATACATGCGCTTGCTTAAAAATACTTATACTTCAAAAGTACTGATCATCCTGCTGTGTCTTTGTCAACAGTAACTGAAAAGATGGACTAAAAGCATGCCAAAACACCACTTAATTCAATCTAAACCATGTTTTAAAAATGCAAGTCCTAATCACGGTTAACATAGTTTGAGACTTTTACAGGCAGTGTAGTAGAAAATATTAATAATTTGTTTTTTAATGATTTATATAGACTATTGTACTAGAAAAATGGGAATGTGATTTCAAGTTACAAGAATTCTCCCTTGGAGATGCTCTTCATCAGTATCCATCCTCCTTCTTTACTAGCATAATTTTATCAATACTACAAATTTGTTCATTACTCCTTACTATGTATAATTTTATATCTATATATTCTTTTCTTATAATGAGAATGTAGGATGTCTAATGAGGAGTCTCAGGTGCAAAAGAAAAATTCACACTTAAAAAAATCACAAGAGGCCATAAAGTTGATTTAGAAGCACAAGTGAGTTGATACTATTTTCCACTTTGATATAGTTCTGTGGAAGGATCTAGATATCACTGGATAATTCTTTTGAAATATTATTTTTTCCTCTTTTGATGTTTTGCCAGATGTTTGAGGGAAGTGATCCTTCCCCTCTCCTCAGCCCTGGTGGAACACAGCTGAAGTGCTGGGTCCATTGCTAGGCTCCCCAGTAAAGATATGGAAATGTTGGAGTGAGTCCAGTAAAGGGCATGAACAGGTGGAAGTAGTTGCAGCATCTGATGTATGAAGAGAGACTAAAAGATAGCTGGAGCCAGGCACTTCTCAGTGGCATCCAGTTAAAGGATGAGAAGCAATATGCACAAAACAAAGGAAATTCAATTTAAACATTAGAAAAACTCTTTTACTACAGTGGTTTCTGATCAGTGAAACAAGTTACCCAAAGAATTTGCACAGTCTCTCTCCTTGGAGTTATTCAAAGTTGACTGGACATGGTCCTGGGAAGCCTGCCCTGCTTGATTCTCCTGGATTAGACTAGTCAATATCCAAAGAGGCCTTCTGATCTCATCTACTCTCTGATTCTGTAAAATTGATTTGAGCGAGAATTCCAGCAGTCAAGGATCTCTTTCTTGTTGTGATACTGATATTTTAGCCCTGGAAAAAAAATACCACACTTGCAGTTCTCATATAGTTTCATTAATCTTACGAAATGGACTGATATTGCTGGTTCATGATTTGCCCTTTTGGGACTCCATGGTAAACACAGCACATGAATACACTGAGTCTATACCTGTGTGAGCTGATCAGCAGTGTGATTCACTGGCACCAAGGCAAACTGGAATGAATTGATTGGTATTCACACTGTTCTACTGTCCTGCCTTCCAAACAGGATGGCCCCATCCCAGCTGCCCACTGCAGTGCTTGGCCCATTCTCGCTCCTACGCCATACCCAGGCGTTCTCTTGGATGGCTCTAGTAATGCACTGGGATCATTTCAGCTCTTTAGCAGTGTAAGTTACCAGTTGCCAGCCTTTGGAAAGCACTGCATAATTTGTAAGCGTAGAGCCACCCATTCAGATCTGTGTTCTGTTTTTTAAACATTGTTGTATTAATTGAAAAATAAAGGAAAAAATGTAATGCTTCAGTGAAAGAAGCTCAGAAAATAGAAGCAAAAAAATGCAGTGCCTATTCTCAGTTCCCTGCTATGAGCCAACAGTATCGTGGTCTGGATCATTCCTCAGGTTTGTGCTCAAGTCTTCCTGGAGGCTTTTTGAAGATCAGGATCCTTTTCCTGCATAAGTTTTCTCCAGAATCAAAGAGATTTATCTCTGAACCAGGATAACTCATTGTGAGTTTGGCTGGTTCCTCAGTGAACCCAAACTCTCTCCTGACTCCTACAAGGAATGACTGAATTCCCATCTCTTCCTGTCTTCTGCTCAGAAACTTCCTGTGTGGGCCATTCTAAATATTGCTGCTGGTGCCTTGGCTTCTTTGTTTTGCCTCTGGAGATTCTGCACTTTCTGAGGTCTTTTTCTTCCCTTGCAAATTAACTGACTTTCTGATTTAGACTTCCTCCCTTGCATGCTAACCATCTAATGAATATAGCCATTAATTACCTTATATTGTACCTACCTGTCATTCTGGAGGGGATTTTCTGGAGCAGCGATTCTCAGCCTTTTTTTAATCCATGGAAAATACAATTGTTCTAAAAAGAATCAAAAGATGTCTTAGTCGTTTCCAGAAAAAAAAAAAAAAAGAAAAGAAAAAAATGTATTATCTTATGCAGTACTACTGTGACAGGTCTTATTTGCAAATGAAAATGAGTTAAGCTAAAATAAATGTCTATTAATCTTTTTTAACTTTATTTTTTTGTCTGGATAAAATCATATAGGCATATATTTCTTGTCTCCCCAAATTTAAATGCCCTATTACTTTGTGAATTGCCTTCTAATACCCGTTGAAAATAGTGACCAAAGACTGGGAGAAAACTTTTTTAAAAAAATGAAGAAATACACATGGTAGGAACATTGAGCAAAATGTTGCACATGAGCATACAACTGGATGTCTAAAGAGATTTTGAGTCTAAAAGTGCAAATAAAGACCTATGAGACTGATTAAAAATAAATAAAAGGGAAAGGGAAAGGGAAAGGGAAAGGGAAAGGGAAAGGGAAAGGGAAAGGGAAAGGGAAAGGGAAAGGGAAAAGATGGGAGAGATCATAATACACAATAGTTCTTTTTTATGGTTTAGATAGTATCTTTAGACAGTATGTGTGTATATAAAAATGCATTTATATTGGCAAACAAATATTTATGTGCAGAACTGAAAAAATTGATTCGTTTATTTCAAGCAGTTTTTCAAAAATCTGTTTCATCACAGTTATCAGTAGTATCTTCCAACAAAATCTACTTACTTCAGATATTAAGTTAGAATTGTCTTGAAATAAATGTTTATCTTCTTACTTTGTATTCTCTTTTTCATGTCACTATATTTGAAACCTTTGTGGCAATTTGGATATTTTGGCAAGGTATTAATGGCACAAGAAAATGTCAGTTGTCTCCTATTCTCAGCTTTACATTATCTCATGGGTTTCTATCTCTATTTCTCTCATCCTTTAATTTCCAGGCATTTTGTTCTAGATTAAAAATGTTCGTGTACAATTTTGGGATAATTAATCTTGATGCTGAAAACATTTAGCATTTCCCTTAATAAATAAAACATGGGATGTGTCAGTCCATTCTTGGAGTTTTATACTCTTGGGACATGGAGGTCTTCACCTACTCCCAGTCAGCCAAAAATAGATTATTCATTCATGGGGAGGAAGGCTGAGTCGTCAGCAGATTTTCTGAGAGACAAATTGTGGAAGGTGAATACTTACTATATTTTAATATTCTGTAGGCAGTGTTGTGTGATATTGCTACAAGTATGTTCACTGACCTGGTCAGAGAGGTGGAGCTGCTGGACAACCACGGTGTGAATAGCTACAGGAAGCCAGCAGATCAAAGAGCTCTCCACTGTTTAAAATGCTCTTCTCAGGAGAGAAAGGGGTGGAGAATGGGGTCAGTTCTTAGATGTCACTCCTGTTGAGAACAGGCAGTGATGGAAGAGAAGGCATCCTCTGGTGAAAGAAACCAAAAGGCTTTTTTATTTTTCTCTTGTAAGGTCCACTCAATGCTCTATATTCTCTGCCAAAATCAAAACTTTATATTGTGTCCTCTCTGCCCTCAGGCCTTATATGTCTAATTTGTTTCATTTTTAATTGTTTATTTTTGGTACTGTGAAGCTTGGTGTCAATCCATTAGGCATATAAATGCTAAGAGTGTTCCCTCTGGAAGGATGAAGCACCGTGTTTTTGCACAAAGAGTTTCTCTCGCCTGGCTAGGTTCACATATTCTCAGTCTTATACCTTCTTTTCCTTTGTATATGGGTGAAAAGGTGTGAGAAAAGAAACTGTGTTAAGTGAGATAATCTGTTAGTAAATCCCCAGTATAGCTGAACAAAATGATCAGCAGCTGTAACCCAATTAAATGTAGCAATTTCACAGTACACTACTGCTCACCAGAGAGTATATACCGATATTCTCTGAGTATTCAGCCAAACCATTTTGTACCACTGCTTGCAAACTTCTCCTCAGGAATATTTAACATTTGGCTAGAGCTCCTCAAACACAAAGGAAAGATGAGAGGGAAGAGAAAAAGCAAAGGAACATAGTGCAAGGAGAGCCAATTAGTAAGTAAATCCACTCTGTCTCTTGAACACAAAGTAATTGCTTCACAGGTGTGCACAGAAAAAGTTGCAGTTATAACATAACTAGAAGGTTAACTATTTAAAAGGTCTTCTCAAAGAACATTTAGATTAGGGAACCTTTCTTCTTCAGTTCAAAGCTCCTGCTGCTGGTTTATGAGTCCAAAGTGAGGAACCATGCTATTTCTTGTTTAATGTAATCATTTTAATAGTTAAGCCATTTCTAACTTTGCTTTTATAGATATCATGACTCCAATCTCTGCTGATCTGGATGGTTTTTGCATGCCTATATATATGTCTCATAAAATTATTTGGCTACCAATTACTGGGGTGAAGAGGAAACACCCCCAAAATACTCTTGCAAGACTGAGGTTATATATTTCTTACCAATATGTTCAGAGTGAGACATGTCAAGACAAATCTTTAGTCTAATAAATGGTTTACAAACCAATATAACAATATTCATAGAAACTTCTGATTATATGAAAGAAAATTTTTAAATTAGTTTTGTTTATTAATTTCCTTTTATATCTGAAACTCTATATCCTACCTCCATTGATGTACTGGGATTTTTGTCCAACTCATCTGCCAGACAATCTCAGGAAGGCTCAACCAAAATGTGAAAAGCAGGACTCCTTCTTCTGTCAATTAGTGAAAGAGACAATTGAAAGCCATGTGTCTTCTTCTGTCCACATCTCCTGCTGAAATCACTTATTAGCAGTCATCTTGCAAATATGGGACACAAAAAGAGGGCATTATAATATTTGTGCAAATTGAAAATATCTTCATAATGGATATAGATAATATTCTCCTGTGTTTACAGTCCCTTAGCATATACTGTCTAGAACTGCAACTCTCTGCAAAGACAAATCTTTATCCTGTAGTTTTGTGGCATGAGACCATATATGAAGAAGAAGGAAGAATAAAAGAGCCCAGATCACTGCAGAGCTCTGTTTTTCACTCTAGTTTTCTGAGGCAGATGTAAAGCAGTAACATACTAAATCCTGTCAGAGCTTTGATTTCATCAGTGGTGCTAGGCTGTTGCTTAATTAACACACTTTACGACATTCTGAACACCACATGGACCGGGAGTCACAATCTTACATATGGGGTGAGGAAACATCAGCAGACAGGAGTTTCTGTCCTGAATTTTGTTTCTGTAGAGTGTCCTTGTTCCATAATCACTCATTTCTGTAAATAAATCACATAACACTCACTTCCCAATAAACTGGTATTTACCAGCCTGAGGTTATCAACACTACGGTTTTTACTCATTTCTTTATGCCCATATGGTAAAGTCCTGGTATAAATTTTATTTTATCCTTTACAGACCTCTGCTTCAGTTCATTTTAAGTGACTAATTTGCCTAAATAGCCTCCAGTTTGACTTGGATCTTTTTCAGCTGAACATGGTAAGAAAATAAAAGAATGTATATGATCTTTTTAAATAATTGCCCCCTAACATCTCCAGAACTATGCAGAATATTTTTCTAAGCAGCAATAATGCCCAGTACTCATTTTCTGCCTATTTTTGTCCTTTGCCCTCATTTCTGTAACTGAGCCCACTGTCATCTGGTAGAAATATTTACCAGTTGGATCTGAATTGGCCTGGTAACAGTGAGAACACATCTGGAGTCTAGACTCAGTGGCTCTATGGGCAGGGTCATATCTCTGTGCTCCATCAGCCCCAGCCCTATTTCTGTTTACATAGGTGGTGTGCAGCATCATCTGTTTCGGTTGTCAGAGCCTGCCAGCCCCCTGCCCCCAGACACCCCTCCCCTTCTCCCTGACCCTCCACCAGCCCACTGCTATCAGCTGGAGACAGGAAGCAGGGGACCACTGGCACACACAAAGGGAGAAGAGGGGGGAGAAAATCCCTGGATCTTATAAAATCCAGCATTGTCTGTGTATCTAAGCTACACTTCAGCTCCATGGGATTCGGTTGAGAACAGTACCTTTGTCTGATATGGCAGGAGGCTGTATCAAATATGCAAGGGACAGAATAATCTCTTGTTAAATTAGGAAGTATGCCCTGAAGTCTTTAGAAGCTCTTTTGGTTTGATTTTTTTTTTCTCCTCTTCTCCTAATTAAAAGTGTGTTCTTCAACCCCTTGAACTTCAAAACTAGAAAGTGTTGTAATATTTACTGAGTACTACTGTTTACCTGAAGAAAGAGACTAAAATAAGCTTTGAAAATGTGTCAAAAAATATAGTCAAAAGAGATGGATGTGACAACACCAAGATACTTAAATTTCTGTAATGCGTGAGGTATCTTGTGTGTGTTTGAGGATAAGTTATGCAGTACTTCATTAATACTTGTTTAAAACTATATGATAGAATTTTCTTTTCATCACTCTTTGAAAAATGAGTCAGTCCCAAAGAGTAGGAACGATCTCATCAAAATATTAGTATGTTGTGGTTGGTTGACTTTGGCTGGATACCAGGTGTACACCAAGCTGCTCTCTCACTTCCCTCCTCAGCAGCATGAGAGTGGGGACAAAAAAATAACACAAACAAAACTTGTGGATCAAGACAAAGTCAGTTTAATAAACCAGAAGCAAAGAGCAAGCATGGAAACTCAGGAAAATTAAAGATTTGTTCTCTATTTCTATGTTCACTTGTACTTCCTGAGAAGTAGGGCTTCTTGCTCTGGTAGACAAGTGTGAATGCTTCACACCCCTCCTTTCTTCCCAGGCTTAACTCAAGATTTTCTCTACCTCCTCCACCTCAGGAAGGAAGGCACAGGAGGAAGGGGAATGGGGTGGGGCCTGTGATAATTTGTCACACTTTGACACTCCTTCCTCCTCTGGGTGAGGACTAGTCCCACTCTCTTACTGCTCCAGTATGGGGTCCCTCCCACAGGAAACCATTGTCTAGAAACTTCTCCAACATGAGTCCTTCCCATGGGCTACAGTTCTTCATGAAGTGCTCCAATGTGAGTCCCTTCCATGGGGGGCAGTCCTTTAGGAACAGGCTGCTCCAGTGTGGAGCCTCCATGGGTTCCTGACAAGCAAACTTGCTGCAGTGTGCGCTTCTCTCTCCAAAGGGACACAGGTCCTGCCAGGACTCTGCTCTATTGCGGGCTTCCCAAAGGGTCACAGCCTCTTCTGGGCATTCCCTGCTCCAGTGTGGGGTCCTCCACAGGCTGCAAGTGGATGACTGCTCCTCTATAAATGTCTATGGGACATGAGGGGCACAGTTGCCTCACCAAGACCTTCAGGGAAACCTGCTCTGGTGCCTGGAGCAACTGCTCCTCCTTCACCAACATTGATGTCTGCAGAGCTGTTTCATCTCACATATTCTCACTCCTCTCTCTGGCTGTTAACTACATTATCCCAGGGGTGCTACCAACATCACTGGAGCTTGGTCTTGGTGGATCTGTGTCAGAGCTGGTGGGTATTGCCTCTGTTCAGAGAATCATTTATGAAAAAGACAAAACCTGTGCAAAGACAATCACATATTGGTGTGATGCCCACTTCTAGAGTGTGGTAAAGAAGTTGCACAATGCACTTTTGGGGCTTTATCACAAGGAGGTATGCATAGCTTGAGCTAAATGCTCAGACTGCTGGTGAGAGGAAGGTAACACTTTAAATCTTACGTGGATTGGCACAATATGGCTCTTATAACACACTCTTAAGTGTAGTACTGTTGGTCTGAAAATAAAAAGCAAATATTTATAAATACAAGATGATGTGTGCCACTGTTTCATTCTGTAATGTGTAAGCAGGTCCTCCTATTGTTAAGAGGAATTCTTTTCACAGAGAGAAATAACACAAATTTCTACAATCACAGTTTTATAAGTAAACATTATCTCTTCTCTGAATACTTGGAGCTTATCTGCTTGAATGGGAATGCACACATTATTGTTAAAGAGGTGTATAAGATACTCTACTGTTTCTTGCATCAACATAATGTTAAAGCTTTGCTCTAGTTGCTGGGATAGATTCTGACATCATCACTAAGGGTTGTACAATCTTCTTCAGGGTAATGGAACTGCATGAAGTTAATGAGTTGAAAAAGTGCTTACAAAGTATTTTGGTACTGGTGATGTGGCAAAAGTCAGAAATAATCCTACTTGACTCAGTCTTCAAGGCAGTTGGCAGAGCAGGCAATATTTGTTTTTCTTTTTTTAAAAGTACTTTTTTATCTCATAAACTGAAAAAAATTTTGAAAAGTGAGACTTGCTGGCTCTATTCTGTGCATGTTGGAGGCGGTGTTAATACATCTTTTGACTTTAGTTGGAGCAGAGTTTAGCTAAAGCCAAGTATTTTTGAGATGTCTCAAGATCGTTTTAAAAGTATCACTTCTGAAAACATATTTTTTCCAACAAAACAGTTTTTTTTCTAAGCTGAGGGCCAAACACTGTCAAGTCTACAAAAGAATGGTGTATTAGGTTTGAATTTTCCTTTCAAACATATTGGTTTGGAGAAACTGACAAAACAAAGCTAGTAGGATCCTCCATAAAAGAGAAAACTTCAGATCTTATATTAGATCTCGGGTGTAATTTTTTCCTGTAAAAAAAGGTGAAAATTGCTCTCTTTACAGTACAAGAGATTAGTTTATGAAAATATAATACCCAGAAATTACTTGAGGATGTTTTTTCCTTACATCATATCATCACAATATTTCCATGGATTTCTACGGTAATTCCACTAGTGTATGTTAAGAAAGCACTCAAAAATTTACAGTAAGTACAAAGAAAAATAAGTACAAAGTATTTTTTTAAAATTTATACCTATATTACTATAATTGGAATAATATCATGTAGAGATAGCTGAACGAATATCACTCAGTTCACAAAGTTTAATTGTGATAAAGATCTCAAATTATTGAGAAATGCTGAGAAACATTATTTCCCTAAGATAATTTTATTATTACTGAAAACACTGCCAGACTAGGGTAGAAAATAATTGGCTGCCAACAGAAAACAAAGCAGGATGTATTTGAAATTGATCTTTTCACTCAGTCATCTGTATTCATCTGGTCACTGCAGATGGTGTTAATAACCTCACAGGTAACGTGATTAACTGGGGCTTGGCTAGGAGGGCTCTATGGATGTAGAGCTATCAATCTGCTCATTCTCATTGTCTTTTTCTGTCTATTGTTTTTGCTTGTAGCCATGAGGTTCAAGCCCTATGAGAAGAAGCTGAACGAGCTGGGGTTGTTTAGCCTGGAGAAAAGGAGGCTCAGGGGGGACCTTATCACTCTCTACCATGGCCTGAAAGGAGGGTGCAGCCAGATCTCTTCTCCTAAAAAGTGACAGGACAAGAGGAAATGTCCTGAAGTTCCACAGAGGATGTTTAGATTTGATATTAAGAAAATTTCATTGCTGAAAAGGTGGTTAGCCATGGGAACAAGGTACCCAGGCAAGTGGTGGAATCCTTGGAAGTTTTTGAAAAACATGTGGATACAGCTTTTGGGTACATAGTTTGTGGTGAACAACTGGACTTGGTGACCTTAATGGTCTTTCCCAGTCTAAATAATTTTATCATGGAATCACAGAATTAATTCCTCATATAGCATAGAAATGATGATTCTATGATTGTAAATATTAGAAGGTCTCAGGATCAAAACCAGCTCTTTTACCTTTGAGTGAATGAAAGAGAACTTCCTTTCTGTTTCCACAATGTCACAAATTGTGGAAGAGCTTTTGCTCTTGAAAGCACCAAATTTTGACTCTTTATTTTTCTCCCCCTTGTCCTATGATAAACCCAGAAAAATAAGAAACATGCTGTACTTTCTGAACACACATTGAATGGAGGCGTTAGAAGATCATATATATATATATATATATATATATATATATATATATGCAGTGTGTCTCATAATCTTCCCAAGGAGGTGAAAATATACTTTGCAATGTGTGAAGGTAAATTTTTTGAAAGATCCCATGGTCAGATTTTTTTGCTTGATTCTGAAAAAGTGCCAACATTTCTGAAGTACTCGTGGAACTTTGCAATACTCATTGCAACAACTGTGGGCAAGTTTTTTAAAAATGATTGGCACCTAGGGTGTAATTAATGCCCCAGAGTCTGGCAATCTGTTTTGGCATTAAAAAGAAAACTGAGAAGTTTAGAAATCACTGAGGAATGAAAGAAACACTGAGAAACTGCTAGAAAGTATAGAATGTTTATTTTGAGTAGCAATGAAAAGTTACCTTGATTGCCTTGCTGCTTTCCAGAAAAAGGCTGGCTATGGAGTTAAAATTATCCTATAGAAATGGAGGTGGCATGAAACTACTAAAACTAAAAGCCAGAAAATAGTAACATTTCATCAGGATAACCCCTTGGTGGTGGAGCTGCTCAGTTACAACACTGGAATCTCTGTGGTGTGTCTTTGAAAAGTGAGCTCAGGTAATATGTCTGCAGCTCTCAAATGCTTGGAAAGCATTCAGGGGAAGCAAAGTGAGTAGACAAAGAATATGCTCAGAGTCTCAGGTGTTTTTCTGATGCAGCTGACCACCTTCAGTCAAGGTATTCCATCAAGCACTTTTTCCTGACGTCCTAACCTCCGCTTCAAATCTCTGTGTATTTTTTTCACATGAGCAGCATCTATGAACAGCACTGGGGTGAGGCACACAAGGGCAGAGGTCAATGGAATGGACCTATCATTGTTAAGCTTACAGGAAACGAGGATTAGAATAAAAAATTGACAAAATTGAGAGCTTTGAAAAGAATAGCTGTGAGCAGTTAGATTGCAAAACTTTTAGTGGTCTCATTTGATCTAAGTCAAAAGAATCCAGAACAATTACAATGAATGGTGGGAGAAGGAAACAGTGACTTTCTAACTTGATGGTCTCAGCATAGTAGACATGTTTATTTCTTGGCCACCACTGCAAATCTGGCTCAGCTAACGAGGGTGGGAAATCATAGCCGTGTAAAAACTGTTTATTCTCAGAAATTACATGAAGTCAGTCATAATCTCTGTCACATTTCTCTGGACAAATCCCTCTGCATTTAAACATACTCTCACAGTGGACAGCACATAACACTTGGCACACACTCCACACTAGCAAGTGGGATACAAGGACAATATTGATATAATGACTCCTAGAAATAATCATATATTCCCAATTTTTCCTCAGTCTGGGAAAAATTGAAAGAAGCTTGAAGACAAAGCACCCAAAAAGAAAGAACTTCCCCAAAGACTTCAAATTACACTGTTACTCTGGCAATTTTTGCTGCGGATAAATTCTTGAATTTGAGAGGGGGTCATGAAGATAGTGGATGTGGCCATAATTTTGGCCTGCTATGGAAAGTGTGCAACCAGATGTGGAAGTTAATGTAGAAAAGGAACATTGAAGGAGTATAAACAGATGGCAAATAAAATAAGACCTTTCTGTCTCATATTTATGAAGAAGTCACATGTAAGAAAATGAACTTCTAAGAACCCACTGTGAGCAATGAAATAAGAGAGTCTGGAAGAAAGAATCTGGGACTGATCCTATTAAATAAACTCCAGTGTCAAAGAATATTGTGGGATGTATTGCTCAAGAACAATAAATCCTATCACAAAGATTTCTGCCGCCAAGATTTAGTATCTACAGTGTGATGCACATACTGCTGGATTAGCTCTAGCCTGCAGACCAGCTGATAGTTCTGTGTAAAAAGGATTTTTATTTTTTTTTTGTCATCATATCAACTGAAAAGTCTTACTTTCCATCAAAAACATTTGAAATTCAGTATTTTTCAACCAGCCCAAAACTTTACTGTGTACAGTTTTCCCTTAGGATTTTCTTTCCTTTACATGATAAAGGCTCCTGGTCCAGAGCTCGTGCTCACCTCCTGGAATTTAATTCAGATGAGAAAAATATTAGTTTATGATGAATTAAAAGGTGATATAGTGCTTCTACCACAACATTATTTTAAAAAAATGAAATTCAATGATGATTCAAATCATGAGGGAGGCTTTATTTTAGTGTTTACATGCATGTTGATGCTGCTGCAGGGACTGAAAATATACTTTTGTAACTTGAAGACCAAAATGAACCCACGGCATTTTTAGTTTAACTGATAAGTGAGATATTGACATTGCATTTCTTTACGAATATGTGTCTCCTTTCACTGTATATATTCTGATAGAAGAAAACTACATGTAGTAGAAATTCTTTGCTGAAATAGCATGTCAATTATTACAAAGTTATAAATGCTTTGGAAATGAACTACTGTCTAACATATGTTCACTCAAGGCTCAGAGTTGAAAAAGGTGGTAAATATGCTGCATGAAGAATGATCATGAAAACAAAGAAAGAAAGATCTGGACATAATTACCTAGTTCAATTTTTACTTTCCTCAGTAACTAAATACAAAACATCTTAATTTACATAATCCACAATGTACCACATTTGCTATGTTGGTACAAAATTGTAACAAAAAAATATCTAAACCCTGCAATAGATGTACAACACAAGCAAGTAAGAGAGGACATGTTACAGCAATGTTGTCAGCTGAACATTTAGTGGAATTTTACATTTTAAATTTTACCATATCTCTTAATTTTTCACTTATGGAACACAATGAGATCTTCATGGTTTCTAGAATTTTTCCAGAAATGAATAAACTATTAATGTCTATTAGACTCTTACAGAAAAACATAATACTGACACTTAAAATTTCTGTGGCACTTTTAAAAAACAGCAGATTTACAGGAAGGAGGGGAACTCAAAATGAGCAAGGGATGAAATATTTTGTTTGATCTTTAAAAACAGGGAAATGTCATACATCATAGAAAACCATTAAAATACAGAGAAAGAGGTGGAAATGCTGAGAAAATTTCCTGGTTTGGAAAGTATTCTTGCAACAGCAAGTGAGAATCAGTATTATGTAGTTTCTCTCTTTTGTACATGTAAAAACTCTTTTAATGACAAAAATTTGGCCAGCTGGAGGACAATGAAGTTGTGTTTTTTTTTACAAAATTGTTCTTATTCCTGTTAGGTTAAGAAGGATATGTCAAATCTTAAGTGCAATGATCATTAGGTTGAATGCAATATTAACCTCAAGGTTTATCTAGGTTAAAGAATACCTTCCCAGTTAAACAAGTGAGTCTCATAACAGCAAACACTCTAAAACCCGACCTTGCTTCAAAGAAGGTAGAGGGTAAAAGCCTACTCAGTAGAGTTTAGTTAGTAACAGAAATGGGCTTCAGCTGAAAATTACATCACAGCACTCTTAACTCTCGGGCCCTGCGTGTGTCAAGCACATCATCCTGTGCTGGAAGGAGGCACAAGGAAGGATCATGTTGCACAGAGAATCACAGAATCTCAGAATGGCTGAGGTTGGAAGGAACTTCTGGAGTTCATCTGGTGACCTGGTCCTACAGCCTGTTTCCCAGGACCGTGTCCATACAGCTTCTGGATTTCTCCAGGGATGGACATTCCACACCTTCTCTGGACAACCTGTTCAGTGCTCAATCTGACCAGGGAACCCACATGTAGAATAGGCAGGCAGGGCTGCAAATCAAGCCTTGGTGAGCATGGCCACCGAGCATGGGGAGCCATAGCCATGCTTGTGATGGAACTCTTGCTCTTCCTAATCCATAGCAATGGATCATGAACTGCTTTTAGTGCACACAAAGAGGCTGTGAAGGCACAGAGGACAGCAGTGCTATCAGCGCACTGCTCACGTGTTTTTTCAAATGAGCAACAGACTGGGAAGGACCAACGTGGCCCTGACTGGTTAGTAGCTTTTCAGAAAAAGAATTTCCTGGGAAAAATATCCATTCTCTTTCTTTCTTTCTTTCTCTCTTTCTTTCTTTCTTTCTCTCTTTCTTTCTTTCTTTCTCTCTTTCTTTCTTTCTTTCTCTCTTTCTTTCTTTCTTTCTCTCTTTCTTTCTTTCTTTCTCTCTTTCTTTCTTTCTTTCTCTCTTTCTTTCTTTCTTTCTCTCTTTCTTTCTTTCTTTCTCTCTTTCTTTCTTTCTTTCTCTCTTTCTTTCTTTCTTTCTCTCTTTCTTTCTTTCTTTCTCTCTTTCTTTCTTTCTTTCTCTCTTTCTTTCTTTCTTTCTCTCTTTCTTTCTTTCTTTCTCTCTTTCTTTCTTTCTTTCTCTCTTTCTTTCTTTCTTTCTCTCTTTCTTTCTTTCTTTCTCTCTTTCTTTCTTTCTTTCTCTCTTTCTTTCTTTCTTTCTCTCTTTCTTTCTTTCTTTCTCTCTTTCTTTCTTTCTTTCTCTCTTTCTTTCTTTCTTTCTCTCTTTCTTTCTTTCTTTCTCTCTTTCTTTCTTTCTTTCTCTCTTTCTTTCTTTCTTTCTCTCTTTCTTTCTTTCTTTCTCTCTTTCTTTCTTTCTTTCTCTCTTTCTTTCTTTCTTTCTCTCTTTCTTTCTTTCTTTCTCTCTTTCTTTCTTTCTTTCTCTCTTTCTTTCTTTCTTTCTCTCTTTCTTTCTTTCTTTCTCTCTTTCTTTCTTTCTTTCTCTCTTTCTTTCTTTCTTTCTCTCTTTCTTTCTTTCTTTCTCTCTTTCTTTCTTTCTTTCTCTCTTTCTTTCTTTCTTTCTCTCTTTCTTTCTTTCTTTCTCTCTTTCTTTCTTTCTTTCTCTCTTTCTTTCTTTCTTTCTCTCTTTCTTTCTTTCTTTCTCTCTTTCTTTCTTTCTTTCTCTCTTTCTTTCTTTCTTTCTCTCTTTCTTTCTTTCTTTCTCTCTTTCTTTCTTTCTTTCTCTCTTTCTTTCTTTCTTTCTCTCTTTCTTTCTTTCTTTCTCTCTTTCTTTCTTTCTTTCTCTCTTTCTTTCTTTCTTTCTCTCTTTCTTTCTTTCTTTCTCTCTTTCTTTCTTTCTTTCTCTCTTTCTTTCTTTCTTTCTCTCTTTCTTTCTTTCTTTCTCTCTTTCTTTCTTTCTTTCTCTCTTTCTTTCTTTCTTTCTCTCTTTCTTTCTTTCTTTCTTTGCTTCTTGCTTGCTTGCTTGCTTTCTCATTTTCTTGCTTTTCTTGTTTTCTCTTTCTTTTTTTCTCTCTCTTTCTTTCTC